>CM023481.1:293704928-294098068 GCA_013339685.2 Hyalomma asiaticum
CCACGATGACGCTAAATACCCAACATTAACGAAAGACTGCGCGTTTCTAAAGCGTTCGTGCTAGCACGTTACGGCCCGTGTAAGAAGCTGGTGTAAGACGCTGTGGCCTCTCCGCCTTATACTCTCTCAGCAGTCATGCGATGGCGTCGGCAAACGCGGTGCGCGTTCCGGCCTGTGTAAGGGGCTGCGTAAGACGTCTTTACATGATGATCGACTGGGCGAATTACACGGAAGATGCACGGTTTACCGATGATTCCCTCCGGAGCTTCGCCCACTCATCATCATTCACCCCGTGGATATGCTGTGATTTTTTTTCCCCTCTTTTCAAGTAGCGGCAAGTTTTGATGTGCCGCTGACGAATCTCATTGGCCAACGCTCATATCCGGTTGACGGCGACTTCCGGTCGCCATGTTCTTCCTACACCCCGACGACGCCGTGAGCCCGTGACGGCCGCTCGCTACACCAGCAGCATCTGCATTCGCTCGAAAGCAGTCACGAGTAGTTAGTTGAGTGTTCAGGAAACACTGCAGGAAACACTCCGCACAAGCAGAAGGCAGATGCGTATACGCATCTGCCTTCTGCTTGTGCGAAGTGTTTCCTGCAGTCGACGACCCGTGAGCACTCTCGACAATGCCGGCGTGTAGCGCCTTCGGGTGCCCCGTGCAGTCGAGAAAAGGGTTGGCGCTTTTTTTCTGTGCCCTTCGGAAAGCACGACAAAACAAGGCGTGGAATGTGGCTGCACAAAATAGGCGGAAAGAATTTCAAGCCCACGAAGTCCAGCAAGCTGTGCAAGGTATGTTGTATTTTCTTTGTACACATAATCGTGAAAAATGCTAGCAGATTTATTGTCATTTCTCTTGAACCTGGTGAGGCGCATGAGAGCGCCCCACGCTTTCGGCAGTTCCGAAGTCCGAGTAAGAGCTTCTATCTTGACGATTTCATGACTTTTTAATTACGCACACCTGTCCGCGCGCTTTTTAGCACATACTGTAGCACATACTTAATTTACGCGAACCATAGTCTACGTTTACAGTGCGTATTTTTCTACTTTCACAACTCGCACGTACTCGACTCATGCCGCAGTGTCAGCGTGTTGGTAGGAGCTCAAGTGGAGGAATAAAAAGTATTGTGCCTTGATTTATGCACATACATCCGGAGGATCCTTTGTGGCCTGATTCAATACACCACTTTTCTCTACCTATTACCGCATAAAAGCGCGTGTGTCGCTTTGGACGATATTGCTCAGTCGCATATAGCCTCCTTGCTTCGTGGTACTTCGCGGCTGGTTTAACAGAAAAACACACACCCGCATCTAGTGACCTTACGCTTTGTCGCACACTTTACCGGTTCTAAAAGATTGCATCCGGTTATTACAAGCATTTGCTTAAGAAATAAGCATGGCGTGATATGAGCCGGAATAGCGAGGGTCCGCTCTCGTGTCCTATGTGTATTTGACGTCAAAGAAATTCTGTATAATAACGCTGCTCGCTTTGTGGCTCTGTGGATTTCTTTTTTTATAAAGAGGCGCCGCCTAAACGTTTGTAGCTGTTTATATAGTGGAAAACACAAGCAGGAGAAAGTTACCTATTTTGTGTCACGAGTGTGTTGTTTGTACTTCTAATGTTGTGCACGCTTTGAAAGATATCGACTTGTGCTCTGACAGTGCTGTATTTTGCAGCGTCATTTCACTGAGGACCAGTTTGAGCCTGCCATCTGAAAGAACTTCGGCATAAAGAAATTGAAATCCTCAGCTGTGCCGTCCATATTTTTCCACCGACCAGAGAAGCGCCCTAGGAGAGCACCACACCCACGAGGCGCTGGTATAGCGAATAAATTTTCATCAATGCTGAATGAAGCGTTTGGTTGCTTTGTTTGTTACTTCATCATCACTGATGCCAGTGGAAGGATAGATGGATGGATGCATGGATGGAAGAAGAAACCTGAATGAGGTTCGGTCAGTGCCCTAACTATATCTGTTCCGTGTTTAAAAAAATGGATTCGGTAAAATATTAATGACGGAAGTGCAGCGATTATACAAAATTATTTGTATAATGGGAAAATCATGTCACCTGCAATGTCCATTAAATGCTCGTAAAGGCATAGCTTTTATACTTGTTACCAATTCCGTGCGCCCACTTGCATGTAAAAATAATAGTAGCATTATAAGATGCGTGCAATTCAATACGATAACCTTGCCACCAACACTAGATTAGAAAAAGAAAGGTTTGAAAGTGGGACTCTTTTATGGTACAGCTCATGAAAATTCAGAACACTGGTTAGTCTAATAGCAGTAAGATAGTAGGATGTCAAACTAAAGAAAATATATAAGCACAACAACAATTTGCATAAGAAATCAAACATCATTCAAATAGAACTGATTAGGGAAAAGAAACAAGAATACATAAAAGATTTCATTAGGATTTAAAATGAGTTAGTGCATAAAATATGTGCATGATTACACATACAGCAATGTACTCATTATAGCACTGTTTTTTCACTATGGAAATTATAATATAAGTATAAGCGAAACATGAGATATTTGCGTAAGGTTTGTGCACGGAGCAAATATTTTTAAGTGAGCGTGAGAAGCTTTTCGCATCTTTTATCTGACTGAAAGCAGCCGAAGCTCGAGCGGAAAAACGACTATATTGATCTAAACATTTCTGAGCCGCAAAAGATTTAGAAGGAAAAAGCATGTGCTTACCTAATTAGCATATTTCTGGAAGCGCTACTGTTCTTGCACGTATATTGCACGCGAATGTGCAGTTTCAGAGTTCATGCGCTTTTGCAATACACACGCGTTGGTCTGTAAATCTTCCTAAGAAACGAATGCCCATGGAAGACTCGTTCCTATACATGCAAAGGTAGGGATGGCATATGACCCAAACGTCGTAAGAAAGTTGCTAACAAGGTGCCAGTTTTTGCAGCCCGGTTTATTACAATGAGGCTGGGGACGCCGGAAAAAATGAGTTGAAAATGGACATCACTAGAGTTCATAAATGCGGCGAGAAATTTTGTGTTGGGCCTCCACAGTGCAGTTCTAACCCAGTCTTGCTTTGTATTAGATCGTGTTACCTCATACCTGAAACTTAACACTTGAGTCGTGCTGCGCAGCAGCGACCGTTTACGCCCGGAAGCTATGGTGGATACTCCGCTCCGGGGGAAAATAACATGGCGGCCGGCGCGCGCTGCGTGTGAAAGGTTGCCGGCAGAGGAGGTAGTTGTCACTACTTAAAAAAAAAAAAAACCGAGGAAAGCGATCTCAGGACTTTACGTACGCCAAGCAGATAGCGCATGCTGCAGCGGTGGTCGACGCGGCCGGAAAAATGCATTAATGCGTCGACGGTTCTACATAGCCTCTCGGATCAAGAAGAGGTGGCAATCGTCCTTCTGAACGATTCACAGGTCGCGATCAGGAATTTTGAACAAGGACGCATTTCGCAACAGGCCCTGCGAATTCTAACGAATAGCCAAGAACTAAAGCTTTCGAAGGAACCCAGATATCTAATCTGGCTCCCGGCACGCACAGACACTCCTAACCCGAACGAGACGGTCCACGCGCTGTCGCGAGAACCCACCGCGCAGCCCGAGGGGTATCCTCGACGGGAGGTGCTGTTGCCGAGACGAACCAATCAAGGATAGGCTAACCAGTCATGCAGATTACACAAAGCACTACCGAGACTTGAGGCGGACGTTGCCTCCACCTCATCCAAAATTAGGCGCCCCGCCACGGTGGTCTAGTGGTTATGGCACTCGGCTGCAGATCCGAAGGTCGCGGGATCAAATCCCGGCCGCGGCGGCTGCATTTCGATGGAGGAGAAATGTTGAGGCCCGTGTGCTGTGCGATGTCAGTGCACGTTAAAGAACCCCAGGTGGTCGAAATTTCCGGAGACCACCACTACGGCGTCTCTCATAATCAGAACTGGTTTTGGGACGTTAATCCCTACAAATCAATCCAAAATTAGGCAGGAAATAGGCGATAGAGTGGCGCAAATTGCAAACCAAGTCCCATCCTAAACCCTGTTCAGCTACACAGGATGTTTCCAAAACTGTACCCAGAGAGAGAGAGAGATGAAGAGGAAAGGTAGGGACGTTAACCAGATATTGGTCTCCGGTTTGCTACCCTGCACTGGGGAGAGGGGTCAGAAAGATGACAGTGAGAGAGGATACAAAAATTCCAGACAAGCACAGAAAATAAAACGCGCGCGCACACACACAAGCACACACAAAGGACGTTCCATTTAGAGGCGTTCACGAAGGCCGGTAGACCACAAGAAGCGCAGTAGCACTTGCATGGCCTTCTTTGCGACGTGAGGTCTAGATGTCGTAGAATGCCTTCTTCCGACAGTGGTCGGTCGTCCAGCTTGCTGAGTGCATAGCGAAGGGATTGCCTCTCTGCACTGTACTGTGGGCAGTCACATAAAATGTGCACTATTGATTCTTCTTGACCGCAGTGGTCACAGGCTGCAGTGTGGGCCAATCCCATGCGGAACGCATAGGCATTTGTGAACGCAACGCCCAACCATAGTCTCTATGAAAGCGTGGCTTCTCTCCAGCAAGTCTTAGGTGGGACTTGAAGGCTTAGCGTCGGATGAACAGAGTAAAGTCGGTAATGCGTGAAATGTGTGTCACCCCACGGCGACATGGTGCACTTGCGGGCAAGCAGATGGAGCATCCCAGACTGTGCATTAAAGTACATATAAAGAACAGAAGAGGCTTCCCTAAGTCACATATATGTGGCTGCCCCAATCAGCAAACGGACTCCCCAAAACCTCCCCGGGAGCGATGGCGGAAAACACTGCTCAGCTCCGACATACAGGACCAAGCTTGGGCTATCCAGCAAACCAGGGAAGCTACAGGAAGACAAGGTCTTCCGCTCTGCATCTGAGCGGTCTGGCCCGGAGCGCAGCTTGCCGGATTTCGAAATAGTCCCACTCACTCAAGTATAAGGTTCGCCCCACCACGGTGGTCTAGTGGTTATGGCACTCGGCTGCAGATCCGAAGGTCGCGGGATCGAATCCCGGCCGCGGCGGCTGCATTTCGATGGAGGCGAAATGTTGAGGCCCGTGTGCTGTGCGATGTCAGTGCACGTTAAAGAACCCCAGGTGGTCGAAATTTCCGGAGACCTGCACTACGGCGTCTCTCATAATCAGAACTGGTTTTGGGACGTTAAACACCACAAATCAATCAAATCAAGTATAAGGTTCAATTCTCGCTAACTTTTCCTTCAATACCGCAGCTCATAAAAACGTTTATGTGTGTTTCTGCGAATATATGATCAGGGGAATCGACCAAGATAGAAAGCACCCAGAGTACCACAGGGGACTTGATGGGACCATCAACTAGTTCCGATAGGATTTTACCGACGTGCCCCACTGCTCAATGTCTCCATAACAGTTCTTGCATCCGACCATAGCACAAGTATTAACACCACGTCGACCGACGAGGCACAGGGCTCTAACAGGGTTCAGCAAACGACCTTGCTCAGACACCGCTGGCCACGGTTTCGCTACGGAGCAGAGTCGTTTTCCTTCTCGAGTCGAAGGCCAGTCATGTCCGGAACGCGCCGCGCGCCACTCCTTTCAGCGGCGCAAACCAGCTCCTGCAAACGGTTTGCGCAGCTGCAAACGTATGACCTGTGCCAGTTTACGGCACAGGTCAAACCACCCATGTTAATTGATTTAAGATTTTAAACGCGCAATAACATCAACACATTGCTGCCGACCGCATCAACGCGTCGCGGAGCTTGCCAGAACTATTTGTGGTGGAAATGACGCCAGAACGCGCAAGGCTGCGATTAGGCAAAAGTAAAATTATTCATCCTTTATGGTTGCGGCATTACATCGGAAAACAGAATGTTTGGTTTTCTTTTTCTCTTGCACGGCTTTTCATTGAACCCCAGAACTAGCCACCCTACCCAGAACGTCACAGAGGCTAATTTACAGCACAGCGTAGTTAGACTGGACGTTGTCTGTTGCTATGGGCACGGCGCCCCCAGTACATTGGAGAAAACAAGCAACCATAATGTGCAAACTTGTATTAAAAAAAAAAAAAAAAACTAGGAGGGCGCGTTACGCGATTCCGCTAGTCTCGGCAAGCCAACCTTCTCTGTCGCCTGTGGGCGGTGCCTCTCGGGTACAGTGCACTAGATTCTAGTACACCGCATATTCTAGTACACTGCATCTCGGGTAGGATAAGCCCCCGCACAGTTGCCAGATCACTCGAGTTTGTTTGGAAGCGGTAGCCTTAGTGGCGCTTGACCGTGCCAGTGCCTTCTCTATAACTTTCTAGAGAAGGCACTGACCGTGCATTACTCTGCCGCTTGCATACCACGTGACAGGGGTTCAGTTCCCATGATTCTCTCCTTCAAATTTTTTATGACTAGGCTTTAGGATTTTCATGTGACACCCACTCCTAGCTCTTCTCTCTCCTCCAAGGAACTTCCCTTACATAAGCGCTTCAAGCCTTCCATTGGTTGAGCGTTATGTCGTGCATGCCGAGCCCGCGAAACTTGAGGGTTCGTTTTTTTTTTTTTTTTTTTTTTGCATTTTGAATGTCGTCCTCTTAATAACTACGACTGCGTGCTCCTATCGCTGTCGTTCTTGCATTTATCCATTCGGGGCTTCTGTCTACGCAACACGCAAACAAAAACGGCTGCTTGAGAAGTGTTGAAGAGCCCCTTTAACAGAGCATTGTATCTAAAAGGGACAGCAGTGCTAAGTAGCATGTATTAACGCGTCGCTCCCGTAGAAGATTCAGCATGTTTTTTTTTGTTTTTTTTTCTTTAGTCCCCTTCCGTTTCCGTCCTTAAACGTAAGTAGGCGGGACTGTAGCATTGTAGGAACGTCCTCGCATACCTTTTGACAGCTACGTTTTCGTTTCTGGAAAAGGGGATATGCAATTACTGTTCAGAATGTGAAAATACACTTACAAAGCACAAGGCAGTAACAGGTTGGCTGAATGAACTGTGCAAAGAAATTTTCATGTATCTTCAAGGCCCATATATGGCAAATTCCCAAAACATGAACTGAGCTTGTAAATGAGCAGGAACATTTTTTTTTGTTTTTTGACTAGCTGCAAGGAATACCATGCAAATGAGCTCGAGACAGCATCAACAATATCACCAATGCTGTGCAGTCAAAAGCCCACAATACCTATTTTTTCACATTTTGCATCCTGCAGATGTAGCAGTGTTATCACTGGATCATTAACTAAGTGGCACCTTAAAGGCCCTAAAAATGTGAGTGTTCTTGTAAGTGCTGAGAGTACACACTGATATAGGAATAGCATGCACAATAATTGCAAAAAGGGAAAATGTTGCTAGAGCTAACACTGCGACCAAGGGAGTTCGTCTTTGTCATGGCAATAACCAAGTGCTGCCCCTAACAAATAAAATCACATTGTTGTAGCATCAACTTGACTGAATCACTGCAATTGCAAGAGAAAACTGTGTAACTAAGAGCTTGAATGAAACAAAGCCAACTGCACATATTTGCTTATGCTAGTTTATTTGTTTTTATAACATGAAAGTATGCATATATATATATAATTTGTTTGAACATTCGGCTACAGTAACACTCACGTAATAAACACACTTCTGGTCACTCTGAAGCATCAAAAATATTTTCTGAGCTTCTGAATAGTTAACATTAGAGATGGACCACTTCAAAGATGACCACCAGTCAAATAGTTTAAGTACCAATCACAGTTATGGATTCCTTGTAGCTAAGCTTACCAAAGCAAATGATGCCACTTCCAACAATGAAAACACTTCCAACAGCAGAATACACAGCTCATCAATTGGGTGCACAAATAACAGCATTTGAAATCCCCTTTTTCCTTTAAATAACAGTGTCATAAACAGTCAGAAACTAATTATTTAAGCTGCAGCTTTTAACAAACGCTATGTTGAAGTGTCAAGCAACTATTAACAGAAACCACAGGAACAGTGCCTATAGAAGTAAAATTCACATGATGGCCCTTGATATTCATTCATCACCATGACTCCGACAAATGGAAGAGCACTGCTTTGAACACCAATGACACAGGGCAATAAGAAGTGTTCATAGCATGACTGGAAACATTACGGAAAGCTCTGAGTAACCCAAACACTTGAAAGTCATTATTTAATCAAAGCGCGTTGCAGTGTAAAGCACACTATAACAACCACCGCCAATAACCACTACAACATGAAGAGTAATAAAACTCATTTTACATGCATGGTTAGCAAATCTGCCAGCAGTAAGGAGCTAACTAAGCCTACAAAAGGCTTTTCATATAAAAAGGTAGGTTGGGCCCTTTGACTGGCTCACATCACAGCAGTCAGGCAAGCTCAATCCTCTTCCATGCAGCAGATGGTGCAAAAGGGCTTATACCTCCTCAAGGACCAGCTGCAATCTCCACTGCTAGAACATGCAGTGAGGCCAAGTCACGAGATGGTCCCTAGGAGAGTAAACAAGGACAGGACCACAAACACAGAAAACAGAAAAAAAAGAAAGAAAAAAGAGACAGACCGGTTAGTAAAGCAGTCATTTAGCTTTCTTCCACATGCACAAAGTCATTGAACTGCATTAGCAATTTGTCTGGATTCAACACCGATAGAGGCAGATACCTAGTTCTCCATAAGAAACAAAATAATTGCAAGAGAGGTTTGCCAAGAGATGGCTGGCATTCTAGTCCACCACCTAGCTCATCGGATGAAAGATTTAAAAGGATATCCTTAATGGTAGTATGCAGAAGCATGGCGTTACAAAGCTGTTTGTTAGTGAAGCACCAAGCACAAAACAGCTAAAAAATAAAACAAAAAGCCTTATGGAGGCCAATCCATAATAAAGGACAAAGGTCTGGAGATTGCAAATACTAATATTTGCCTAGGGTGATGAACAATAGTGGCAGGCTTCCAAGTCAGTAGTTCAATGCTACATATATCAAATACTGAAAGAAACAACAAGTAAAAAATCAATGATTGAATAAGACCAACAACTTACTAAAGACAAGGACAAAACAAAAGGAAAAGAAAAAGTCAGCAGAGCAATAAAGCAACGCCCTAAGCAGCAGTAAAATAAGACAGACAGCGAGTGGCACGCATCTGGTTTCCTGCTCCATGAAATCAGTCAGACAGTAGCGGACTATCCAACTTGTCGTACCGCACCTGAAGATGAAAAAAGAAGGATAGGTGGGAAGAAAGATAATTTTGTAGTGTCCCCTCTTCTATTCATGGACCAATTAATGAAATGTGCCCAGCTGAGGCAATGCTTTTGCGGTACATGTTATGTCATTCAGTGAAAGAGCAAGAGCTAAGGCACTTGTGACTTGAACACACGAAACATCAACCAGTGTGATTTTTACTGGAGACAATATAGTGAACTTGATAACCAACAGCAACTTTTGCAGTCAAACAGGTGTTAACATTTTACACTCCCTGCTGCAAGTCATTAATGATTGCTTCACTGCAGCATGAGGCAGAAAACTATTGCTTTAGTATTTTGAATCACTCTGTACAACCTACAGATGGACAGCTTTTAGAAAGCTTGTATGAAGAAGGACTGTATTTATTATAATTTTTCACACACATCCTCTTAACAGTTGCTGAACAATTTTTCAGATACAGAGGTGGCAAAGGTGGCGCCAAGACTTCCTGCTAGGGGGAGCAGAAGGGCACTCCATACTTTGCTCCATGTTGTTAGGCGGGGGCTGATGAAGGGGCAGAAAAAACAATGGTGTTGGTCATTTAAATTTTTAATGAAATTTGAATTCTTGGTTGGCCTGCTATATTTTTAAGGTATTTAAAAGCTGCTTAACTCAAACTGCAACAGTCAATTCATTCTATTAAATCACTTTTTGCTTATCCTTACAAGAAATATTAGCTGCTTTGGTTTTGTCTAGCTGAACATTCATGCTCATGTATGTTTTTAACAGCCAGAAATAAAGTCAATCGCCTGTCAGCACTAGTCAAAGCATTCAATACTACTAGCTGGAAAAAAGAAAAATAAACACTGGGGTGGCAACAATGCACATGATAACAGCTTTTTCCTGGTCTGTTGCACTGAGCCATACTTTTGTTTGCATCTGATAATTCAAACGAAATTCTGTAGTACCCTCCAATTTGAATTAATGAGCATGTACTGTGCTTGTATGAGGACACTCAGCAGAGTTTTGACAAATGGCCCATTTTTGGCGAAGCGACTACGCCAAGACCGTACGTTTAAATAGTGTTGTTTCATCACATACCAGCAAGCCAAGTTGTGGCTTTGTGCCACAGTGACATCGATATAATCACAATGGTAATAAAGCACTAGGAATGCCACGGAGTAGACTCGCCAGTGAAATCACAGCGACGGTCAGCATCCTGGATGGCATCTCGCTAATATTTTTGGACGGTTCATGGCCAATATTTTTGCAATATCACACGTGCTAGCCACGTCCAAAAAACTGGGTGAGGCACCCACGAGACATTTTCAAAGTTAACCTACATTTATATATCGGCTTTAAGGTGGTGGCAGCATAGGGATGTCTGAAAAATCATTCACCATCTGCCTGTGTAGGTGTCAGTACTATATAACAAGCAGTTATTTCCAATATACACCAATTTCAATTGCTGCATAGTCCAATTGTGTCCCTATTAAGTGGTCTGGAAGATAAAATTTAATGGGCTTACAGTTTTCATGCCACAGGAATTCGATGTCAGCACAAACATCAAAAACAAATGAACAAATCACATAAAACAAAACAAAACAAACAAGGAAGCATTGCAAGCAGCACCTGTTAAGACATTGTTAGGTCAAACATTGCAAAAGAAGCCAGCAAGCAAAAGCAGCCACAATGCAAGTTTATCCCACACCACACCGCTCATTTAAGTTATCAAGTACCGTTGTAAAGGTCTGTCCAGTCAGGAAACGTTGGCCATCAATACTAAGTACCACACAATTAAATTGAAAAAAAATGCAATAATTAGCATGTACTTCCATTTGGCGTCGGAACCCGGTTTACCATAAATAAGAAAGTAAACTTGAGCTAGAAATCAAACATGAACAGAATAAGCTATCACAGTATCCTAAGAGATTTCAAGAACAGTTGGTAACCGTATGTTGAAAGAAATGAGGCGATTCCTACTGATAATGAGATTCTGCACAATATCAGCTATATTTTGAACATGACATTGCAAACCTCTCCTTTGAAGTCGCAGAACATGTGCTGCAATCACTTGTAGTACAGATTGAGCTGTTCCAGTTTAGACCCTATTAAAAAAGATGGAGGCTCACAAGATGCAGTGACACTTCTGCACACTAACCATAGGCTTCTGCAAGCAACCAGGCCACTCCAATTTTCTTTTAAAAAAATGAATGTTTGGCACACTAAGACACGCTTTGTGGCTCTACCATAATGGCATACTTCCTGCAATTAGCTGGAGAAAAAAATGCATGTGCAAAAAGTTCTCACCTGAACATGTCAGGAACTGAACATACTGATTGAAATGAAGCATAAATAAGCACAATGAGTCCACTGCACCCAGGAAAAATTAAGAACAGAGGTCAGAATAGGCTGCTTACAATGTAAGCAACACACAATCCTCCTGTATGCAAGTGGACAATATGCACATAGAAAAAAAAAATGAAACGCTTACAAAAGTTTACAACACCTAAATGATTCACCTTATGTTCATGTCATTGTGCTTTAGAAAGTAAATAGATTTTGCAATCCTAACTTATTGTTACATCCATTAAACTTGTGATTCCATGTTATTTGGCATAGCAAGCACGTTAGTGAAGCTTAATGAATAAGTTGTAACATTAAGGGTGAATGAACATTAAATGCGTACAAGCATTTGCTCATGCTTGTATAAAAAACGAAGTAGAATGAGCAAACACTTCATGTCTGGATGGAACTGACTCATAAAAACAAGATACAGAAAAAGGAGACTACTTATAATTTCAGCTTGCTCTTGAGGCACACTGCATTGGTCAGAATAATTTGTAGGCCAACAGTGTCAGTAGTAAGCAAGTGAATCTCTTCCCAAGTGTTCAAAGCATGTGCTCATAGGAAAGGAAGGAAAGGCAAGCAACTCCCAAAACAAGGCCACAGCAAGTGCACAGGAGTGAGGGACACCAAGTCACACCGACAACACATCACAGCCGCTCAGGATCGTCACCGTAGCTGGCCTCAGCAGCCTTCCCGCCACCGAGCGTCCCGTTGGCCACCACTCCATTGCAGGCAGTCAATGACCGCTTCTCCTCCGCATCACCCACGGCGCCTACCTCAGCAAAGGCTGCCACACCTTTTGCATCAGCCACTGCATCAGCCCGACGACAGCAGCGGCTGTGCACCTTCTGCCCCATCAACAGCAGCAGCAGTGGGATGGGAGTCACAATAGACGCCGCCACAGGCACCACTGATGCAATATCTGCCTCTGGCTGTGGCAGGGAGAAGCCCAGCAACACAATGGCAATGCCCGTGTTCTGGACACCAGTCTCTATGGACACTGCAAGCACATCAGCCCATGGTAGGCCTGCGAATCGAGTGGCCAGGGCACCCACTGCAAAGCCTACCCAGACATTGGCTGCCGCAGCCAACAGTACTCGCCAGCTCATCAGCCGAAACATGTACAGGTTGGCATACGTGCCAAACACAACTATATACACTATCATGGCCACCGACACTGGGGCCAGCAGGCGCTTGCACACGTCGGCAACCTTGGGCCGCCAACGCTGCAGGGCTAGACCAACACCAAGTGGTAGTGTCATTGACACCAATGTGGTGAAGATGTTGCGGAACGGAATGCGCAGTGATGCCTCTTGGAACAGGCTGCGTCCAAGTGTGAACAGCCAGAGGGGCATCGTGCCTGCAGCAAGAAAGCAATTTTTTGCAAAATGCAGCTTCGGCCACACATGAGAGCTACACAAATGGTGCAGTTTTCAACAATATATCAAACAGATTAGAGGCAATGAATATGTGCCGTAGCATTCACAAGTTAGGCAGAAAAAAGTTGTACATGTTTACAACACAGTAAAAGTACATTTCGCAGTTCATATTAATTTTCTAATTCATTGTGCTTCCCATCTTGCCACTTGTGTTTTTTGTCCTTGTATAGTTTTGTGCCACAAATTTCTTTATGACTCACGATCAACTAGCTTGAATGAAGATTATGTCATCCAGTTCAAAGTTGTCCACCACAGTATGTCATCAACTCAGATAATTAATTTTTCCGTGTAGACTAGCCTGGGTGCTACTTTCTAAGAAGAGATAATACAATTTTCAAGCAGTTCATTAGCAAGACATGCACTGCAGTAAAAGATATTTCTTGTGCACTCTAAAGGAGACTACAAACACCCTTCTCACCACAAGAAGAATGATAACTCCATTAACTGCTATGCTTAAAGCTTAATCTATTGATATGACAGGCAAATACCTTCACTGCCTGTAGTTCAGAACATATTTTACTTGTGAAACCACTAGTTTCTTATATTTTTACATATTCCACAGTGTATCATCGGCAAAAAAAAAAAAAGGAATAAAGAAAGCTGTAGTCTTCTATACCAGATTCTGTTATGAACCTGAAAAGTTGATATAGGCAATCCGTACAGTTCTAGTACCTTAGTTGCCAAAGTAATACAACACTCACATTGCACATTAGCATATTAAGAAAGAAAACAGACACACACTACCAGTCAAGTGAAATGATAACATATATGCCATAACTGTGAGAAAAAAGAAAGGAAAACCCTAACTTCCACTGTTACAAATATGTACAAATACTCTTGGCAACATACATGATGGTTAGAAAGAAAAAGAGAACAAGGAAAAAGCCTATTCACTTAACATGAAACAAAATCAATAAACCTCAAAAATACATAAAAGAAAAGCCATCAAAAAGAAATATGCACTTCCAATATTGTGAACTAGTCTCAATTTTTGTATACTGCTTCCTACTGTGACAGCTGCCTGAGATTGTTAAAATAAAAATAGAGGGTTCAAAACAGCATACTTTCACAAATTAGCCTTCATGGGGGGTTCACATCAGAATTTTGTGATATAACCAACATAATTACAAGCAAATAACATTCACTTAATTAACTTATTATGGCTTGCTTTAGAGGGCATCATGTAATGGGGGAATTTTAAATGGTCACCATTCAAAATGTAGCGATTCCCAAGAAGCACTTTAACTAGTACAAATTTTAAAAAATCATAGAGATCTGCAATGAAATGCACACACTTTCAGTTTAATGAAATTTCTCCGAACCATACCATTTCAAAGTGCACAGGCATATTAAAACAGAACAGCTATGCATTGCAGCCAGCATTTTAAGTGTGCATTTATTAAAGCTCTCATTAGGCACAAAGTTTTCAGTAATATCTTGTATTTTGAGCAGCAGCAATTTTGATTCTATAACGGTAAATAACATACCTAAAATCCTTTAACTAATTCAGTTAATTGGCAAGGCTTTTAATTGAAATATTGGCAGTTAACCCCCTATTAAGGTGCTTGCCACTGATAAGAGACTGTTGGAAGAGATTTCATATTGTCCTAAATCTTTTATTTCTAATATGAGAGACTCGTTGTAGAAACACATGATAGGACAAAGTTCATGGATTGAAACAAATTACCCTTACCTAAAGAGGCTATGGTGCTGATGAAGGTCATAGCAATGCTTAAGTTTAGGTTTCCGCCAAGAAGAACAGTCCACATGTTGCTAGCTCCTCCTCCGGGGGAACAGCCAAATGTGAAAAGCCCTAGCTGCAGGTAAGCTTCTTCGAAAAGCCACTGTGCCATTCCATATGCCACCTGCATAAAGAAAAGCAGTTACATGCCAAGAATTACTGATGTAGCGCAGCACAGGTAGAGCATAGCCAACTAGCCTCCCCAACATCACAAAGCAACACAGAATGTACAAGAGACACTGTTACAAATAGCTTTGGATCATTTTCACGATTTAGGACTCTTTCACAATCCCACGGGCATTTTTACATTTGGTCATTTTATGTCTCGGGTATTAACTCAATTTCCCACCTCGGAAAAGGCTGCTAACAATAATTCTTACCTCGAAACAACGAGCGAACTAGAAAGGCAAGTTTACTTCTTCAAGACAATAAATTTTACTTAAACTATATGTAACTAGAAATTCTTATAGAGTTCTACATGTCTCATACAATTACTCTACATGTCATGCCAGAAATAATGAATATCACAGGCTTTATCATGGGCATGACATTCCGGAAGTGTAAAAAATAAATAAAAAAAATTCTCACTGCAGTGAGTATGAACGAAAGAATTGGTAACAAAAATGTGCCTGACTTAGACGGTTGTGGACCTTTTATTGCCCTTCTGAAGCTTGTAATCCCTCAATTCCACATCAAAGCCTTCAGCTCTACACTTAAATCAGCATAGTACGTTTTTAGCTCAGCAGCATAGATTCAGTGGCTGCCTATAATCCACTGACTTTATTTCCTGCATTTACACATCCTTAAAGCATATAAGAGGTATCAGGTGAGGCTGCCTGGCACTTCTTATAAGCTCACCTAATCCATAAGTAAAAAAAAAAATAATCAGAAGTAATAAAGAAAACGGCAAAGAAAAAGCACTAGCCCCTTCCATCTACAACACACCATGAACAAAGGTTTGCACAAGAGCGATGCTAAATATACCCCCGAAAGAGGAGTCACTTGGCAATGTGCTCAAGGGATGTACTGTGGAATCCAAGTTCACCCCTTCACGAACCCACTCAGCACAATAAAACATTGCCTGTATTGCCTGTACTGATAAATGCACACACATTTAAATTTGACTACACATGTCAGTTCCATCTTAATGCAACCCATATTACGTAGTAGCAGCCAATATGCAATGTGAGGCAGGCAGGGGCATAGGGTCCTCTTTTGGGGGGGGGGGAGTTGAAGGTACCATGCACTGCAGCACCCCCCTCCTCTTCCCAACTCCCTCCCACAGAAACCGTTTTGGTCAAAATGCAGCGCAATGGAAAGGTGTGGGGCAGATTTGCCGTCCCGCAGGTGATTAAAGAGGGCAGCAGCCCCCCCCCATGCCCACACCTATGGGCATGGATGATTTCCTTCAAAGCTCCAAGGTCATCAAGAAATCGTCCATATGCATGCATAGAGTTGCAAGCAGAAATAAGCATCAAGGAAGTTTCTACAGCAATAATCATAAGGAGACTCCACAAAATGCAAGGCAAATAGACTGAAACTATGAAACTTGCACCAGCAAAGTGCTTCAATGTGAAGAGAAATTATGTGCTAACAATAATTAGGAGCACTTTAGGCATAAAAATAGTTCATTGCAAATACTAGTTCTGTATAAACCCTTTCTTCAGTACAGCCTCCAGCACAAATGTTTCGAGCCACAATTTTGACATGACCTGTCAATGCGCTAGGAACTTCACATCGTTATTGCTGGCTGCCGCCGCACTTGTTTTCGGCCCCTATTGAACCATGATTTAAGCACAAGCAAAGACTCAACCAATGTGGGGCTTGCACAACCTGTCAGCCCCTACTGAACCACGATTTAAGCACAAGCAAAGACTCAATCAATGTGGGGCTTGCACAACCTGTTGCAACTTTAGAATAATATTTTTTACCAAAGCTGATGCCTGGAAAATCGCCAAAGAATATGCCTGTCAGGAAAAAGATCACCTCTGGATTCTGCCACTTAATCAAGATAAGTTTCTGCGTTATACTGATCCAGAAGTGAGACCTAGATTTCCACAAACACTTCCTTGACACTCAGAGACTTTGTACCATCGTCTCTGACTGAACGTGGCACACAAACAGTTATTTATGCCGCATAGGGTGCACCACAGACACCTATTGTGATAACTGAGGCAGCATAGACACCGTGGAGCACATACTACTGGAATGCCCCGCGTACAACGAGGAGAGATGCGCGCGATATGCCATGATCAATTGATGCTAAGCAACATGTTAGGTCCCTTGCCCGGAGCTTCGAAACAGTGAAGGGTTTTGGATTTATTATTTAAATACCTATCAGAAATTGGCCTGTATGGAAAACTTTAAAGACTGACCCTTTCATATAGAGAAGCCCATCCTCAACCGCCAATCTCGCCTGTAAATATTTGCATCAGGCTTATCTGTGCTATTCGTTTTTTTTTTTTGCCTTTTTTATATTTTTTTCTTTCCACTCTCCTATGGACCCTTTTAATCCCCTTCCCCGACCCTAAACAGAGTAGCATGCCAGAAGTTATATACACGCCGGCAAAAAAAAAATTTTTTTTTTTCAATAAAGAGCCTCTCTCTCTCTGTGTCGAAAACCTGTATTCTTGAAATACTTGTGTGGTGGAAGCAGCAAAAGCAGAATGACACGCGCGGCATCGAAAATGTGCAGCCGAAAATGAACATCTTGTTAGAATTGTGCAACTTCGCGGAGCCTGCAAGATACAGCATCCACGCGTTGTACCTTCTATCAAGTGCCTACAAGCCATCAGAAAGCAGTAGCGACGGACACACCACATCCGCTACTCAATGTATGATCTCTTGCGACGGCTTTCCTAAAAGAATGGGTGGCGTCAAGGTCCGCCTCTAGACAAGGCCTCCGGCGTTCGCTCTCGCGTGCCACAAGCGCGGTCTTGTTGCAACACGCGAGGGTCAGCCACTTTCAGTAAACGCTGAGAGTGTGTGTGTGTAATGTCAATAACGTCGTTCAATCGTCAGCTGCCTCAGGCGCGCCGTTCAGCGAGCACTGCACGACAGCTGCTGGGTGCACTTTCGCACGACAAGCGCTTGGATGAAACAACTATGTAGGACAGTTGCACTCACCAAAGGCATGGCAAGATACTGGCTGAAGAACCCTACTACTGGTCCTATAGGTCTTCGTAGCACGTCTTTCACAACTTCCATGTCTAAAGCACAGCCCATGTTGATGTAGTTTAATGAAACTAGCACAGCCACGGACACCGTAAAAATTAAAGAGAGTCTGCTCTGCTTCCGCACTACGCTGACAGGCAGAAACTCGTTCGACTCCGTGCCATTGGTCACAACGCGCACCTTGGCGTGACCCAGAAAGTTCGCCTTCACGGTAAACGTCCCGTTGACAAAAGTGCCAGTTTCAGTCACGTTTAGATCGGCCACCGACGCCACATACGGATTGTCCGAGGCAACGCTGAAGAATCGTGGCTCCAAAGCGGGTGCGGAAAACGAGACTCGTGCCATGTTGCCCTGTTTCAACTTCTCCACGCGCGCTGGGTTGAAGGCCACGGACAACGCGGCCACAACCTCAAGCAAGAGCAGCAGAAGGCTACACAATAGCGCCAACAGAACCACGGGACACATGGCTCAGGCTAGGTCTGGGCAGCGGCTCGGTGGAGAAACACTCGATGTTCCGAATGCCGGCGCCACTTGAAAAACCAGTCCCCACAAACGAGGCCGCGAGACGAAGCTCCGCTGCCCCGACTGACCGGCCGCTGAAGCAAGGACGCTGGTGTGCGCCGCTTCCACCGCTAAACACGAACCAAATGCCGAGCTGACGTATCTGACGTCACACTCTCCTGTGGCGGCGATAATCGTCGGAGCTGCGGGGAAAGGGAGGGTGGCGAATGGCGAAGGGGAAGCGTGGCGTGTGCACCTGGCGGTAGAGCGGGAAACTAAAGAACGGCGGGTCGGCGGTGCCGGCGCTGGCAAGTCGGGACCTGTGCTGAGTTGCTTGCGACGTATAATGCGCAAAAGCGCGACGCGTCCAAATGCAGGAAAAATGTGGTAACCATCAGTCTGTTTAGTGGCTCTCGGATCACTTTATATTAAATGAACAGCGCACGCTTCCTTAAACGCGTGCAGAAGCAAACGGGAAATGTCAAAGTAGGCCAGAGTAACAGGAAGTCCCGACTCTGAGAGGTGAAACTTTCACTTTAGGAGAAAGTCACGATTTTATGCAGATAATTCATGCGTACTGGTGTGTCACGCTGCCTCAACAACGACAGAAGTAGACGACCGCTCGCGTGTATATGTGTGTGTGCGTTTCTGCGCGACAGGGTATAATGTGCCTGAACATTACAGTCAGCCTTAAAAAAATACAAAAACTCACACCCTTGCGTGAGGTAATGCCTACCAGTGCAATACATCGATGCGGTGGTTTTAATTCTGTGACACGAGAAGCTATTTGCTAGCGTTGCGTCAGCATATGGAATGCGATGTCTGCGGATTTTGCCGAATTCGCGTTTTGCTTATTCCTGCAGAACATTTTAGTTCCAGAGTGCGATTCACTAGTAGTGATCCTTAGTTATTGTTAAGGTGTACCAGTGCTAGAATTTTAAAATAAAATCGCGAAAGCGGCACAACGCGAAACACTGACCGAAGCGCAGAATTATTTCTCCGCATATATATATATATATATATATATATATATATATATATATATATATATATATATATATATATATATATATAATCTTTTCATTCCCGAAATGCCTCGAGGAGCGCTCAAGTTTAAGCATATTTAGTAAACTGTAACGGTACTTTTAAATCCCGTTTCGAAAAGCCTTTATCAATTAAACTAAATACTAGTTCGGGTCTCTTGACTTGAATTAATGTAATTGAAAAAAAAAGCATGTTACATTGTAATTATTTTAATTTGTTTATTTTTTTTGGAATTGCATAGTGGCAAATGCGACCTAATAAAAGCGGCACGCGTCGCTGGGAAATACAGGGTAAGTGCGTGCCCGCTGCTACAGTGGTCCTTTCGTCGACGCCCTTGCAACCGCACCCAGCACGTAGGCAGTACCCGGAGGCATTGCCGCTGCTACGAAGCAACGGTGTCACCACGCGGGGAGAGACGTTAGAAAGGAGGAAACGGAGCAGCAATTAAATTTCGTATTTTGTGCAGACAATTCATACAAGCTATAATAGAAACGTTCCCGCATATTGCGTTACGCGGCAGCTGCGAGGATCGAATAAAGATATTGAAAGAACCTTCGTATCAGTAACGAAGATGCTTAAACGCTGAAATGTTTTCCTTTCACTGGTATAGTGCATATAGTTCTTGACAATTTCTTTATGCGACATATAGATATAAACTACGTTAATCAGGTTGTCACTACAAAATATGCATAAGCAATTAGGAATCAGGATGTGGAACTCTCCTGAGCTGGTACCAAACACAAGACACATGTTTAGCGCATGTATCTTTCTCTTTTTATCTTGTCTTTTTTTATTCGGTTATGTAATATGCAAATTATGAACTAATGTATTCCCACCGCTTATGTAATACCCCTACCAAGGGGTCTTTAAGGTAATAAAGTGAAGTGAATACTTGTCGTCTGTTGGAAAAATCTTGTCAGCTTTAAAAGAATTGTCCAGTTTTTCAGAACTTGGCACAACCAGAAACAGAGCGATTTTTGTTATAGCTTCGTGTATATGGTTATTACGTCTTACGTGCGCTTCGTCGCGTTTCACGCGCCCATTATGTCTGGTCGTTTAAACAAAACTCTCCTGAAACAAAGCAAAAAAAAAAAGAAAGGGGGGGGGGGGGGGGGCACAGCCTGCATCTTCGAGCGAGTCACGCCAAATCCGGCTGCACCCAGAAAAGTGAAACACCCGAAGCCCGCTATGAAGTGGCGGAAGAAACTAATGAGTCGAAGTTGGAAAAATTTGCTACCGGTACTGGGGTTTGATCCAGCGCCCCCACACAACACACCCAGACTTGCGAGATGTGAACACATGTGAACCATATGAACGCCTGATACTTTCGATCATGATTATAGGACTTTCCAAGAGCAAAAGGCAGCATAGGGAAAGAAAGAAAGAAAGACGTAGGTCAGACTCAAACGCCAAGCTTGGCTTCCCCTCATTTTCTCGATAGGAGAACGACTGATGTAGAGTTGTAGACGTGTGAAATAACGTTCCCAGGGAGCATTGTCAGCACCAGCTGCCTTAGTTTATGGTTTGGTGGGGTTTAACGTTCCAAAACCAGGTCTGATTATGAGAGACGCCGTAGTGGAGGGCTCCGGAAATTTCGACCACCTGGGGTTCTTTAACGTGCACTGACATCGCACAGTACAAGGGCCTCAACATTTCGCCTCCATCGAAATGCAGCCGCCGCGGCCGGGATTCGATCCCGCGACCTTCGGATCTGCAGCCGAGTGCCATAGCCACTAGACCACCGTGGCGGGGCTGCCTTAGTTTATTTTTTTGATGCTTCAGCAATGTCGGCGCCATACAGCCGGGAACCGTTCCTTTTGGTGAACTATGTTTTATTTTTTTTTTCATTTCCTTTCGCTATTTGTTATATATATATAATGTCGTCCAAACTACTTGCAGCTATTGCGTACAACGTTGTTATGTACTATATACAGTGTGCTATGCAAACTATCGATAATTCTAATAAAAAACCTGATATGGTACGCAAATGATGCCGGTACACGAGGTCAGCGGACGGAATTTTCGCGAGTCAGCGAGTGCATCACTAGCACAACTCGGTTAATTACTTTTGCAAATTTCGCTATCATACGCTGTCACAGGTATATTCACATCCCTACATCATCATCATCATCATCATCATCATCATCATCATCTTCATCATCATCATATTCTTAAGTCCACTGCAGAACGAAGGCCTCTCCCAACGATTTCTAATTTACCCTATCCTGAGCGAGTTGGTTCCACTTTATGCCCGCGAACTTCTTAATTTCATCACTCCATCTAACTTTTACCTGCCTCTGTTACGTTTTCCTTCTCTTGGTATCGATTCTGTCGTTCTTACTGTCCATCTGTTGTCTGTCCTCCGCATGATATGCCCTGCCCAGGTCCACTTTTTTCTTTTAAATGATATAAGAATATCGGCTACTCCTGTCTGTTCTCTGATCCACTCCGCTCGTTTTTTTTCTCTCTTATCATTACACCTGCCATTTTTCTCTCCATTGCACGCTGCGTGCTTCTTAATTTAATCTCTCGATCTTTAGTTAATCTCCATGTTTCTGCACCATACGTTAGTGCTGGGAGAATGCAATGATCAAATACTTTTCGCTTTAGTGACAGTGGCAAGTTTCCAGTCATGATTTGGGAATGTCTCCCGAATGCGCTCCATCCCATTCTTATTCTACGGAGGATTTTTCTTTTTTTTTTCATGGTTAGTCATCCCTGTTAACAACTGCCCCAGATATACGTATTCGATCACACATCCATATATTCACATTCCTATATATCATGACAAGTTTCGTGCATACCACGCCAACGAGACGACCACGAGAGCACCGAGACGTAGGCGGCTTTGTCGCCGAAGTTCGCCAAGAAATGGTTCGCACTCCCGCCATTCTGCTCTCTCACTCCAGCCGTACGTCGGTTGTTTTTATTGCGTTTGTATCGCAGGTGGTGCGCCCGTGCCATCGTGTGCTCGAGCACATTATATGCTGGAGTTTGCAACGTTTGTACGTTCGCTTCGTACAAACAACGTTTGTATGTTCGCGCAGAACGCCCATGACAGCTTTCTTTTTGCAGCGCGCGGGGCTCACTATATTTTGAAACCTTGCCAAAGCGAAAACGGCGACAGCAAGCACCGACTTGCCGCGCCATTGGTGTGTCCTCGGCGACTATAACGCGACTGCAAACACTGCAAACCCTTTCCGTCAAGCGGCCCCCGCGCGTGCCTTCGACCACGAACAAGGAAACATCGTCATCCGGCGGATGTCTCGGACGGGGTGAGAAAAGTTCGCATCCATGAAGGCCGGTTGTCGCTTCGCACCACATCGGGCACACCCCGCAACGCTGCTTTCTGCTTTGCGGTGAGCGCTGCTACGCGCCACCGCGCGAATAGTCTCGCTTTTGCGCCGAGAGGCCCCCTGTTCACACTGAGGGTGCGGTGTCAATCGATGCCCGACTGCAGAAACGTATAGTGGCGTAGGCAGGCATGGGCTGACCGGGCTGAAGCCCCCCCCGAAATTTTTCCAGCCGGTGCCCCCTGCCTATCTATGCTGCCCATCACATATACGAACAAAGGTGCCCATTCTTGGAAAGTGCGGCTATGCGCATTCGCGTCTCATCGGTGGGCTTAAAAACGAAGAACGCGGCTCTTTCCACTCACAAAGGAAGTTGACTTGTCACTCTATGGCGGGGAATGTTGTAGTTTGTCTGCAGGAAACCGTGGTGGCAAACGAGGGGCACCTGTCATTTTTCGGCAAAGAGTGCTGTGATAAGAGCCTGAAGGGGGAGCTTGCAGTCTTTGAAGCACAGTGCTGCGGCAGGCAGACGCTTTTGCAATGCGTTGACAATTAGCTCTCTGCAGTGATGGAAGAACATGGCGAGTCTGCGTATCTGGAATCATGCGTGGTTTTGCTGTGGGTGAAACGTTCGCGGGCTAAGGTCATCGAGCTAGCGAACCAAGCACAAGATAAAGTATGCGGCTGTTCCCCGTGCAATGCCTTCCCCTGTGCCGCCCGACCCTTCTTCCCCTCTTATTCCTATTTCTGTGGGGCGCCGACGCTTTTCGTGCGTTGTATGCGCTCGCGTGGGGAATATGGCGTACAGTGCATGCGTTTTTTCTTTTGAGTAGTGCCCCTACATGGGTGGCCCAATACAGCTTCGCTTTTGCTGTTTTTCTTCACGACTTACATATGGTTACAATGTGCGCGTACGGCGTGTCCCCTTCTGAGAAGGGCGATGCGGCAGAGTGGAAATTTCGACCAACTGGACAGCACTGCTTTACAATGGTATCCACAAGCACTACGGAATAACGAGTCGACAACAAGACGCGCTGCGGTTCATCGCCGAGCGTGCACAAGGGCATGCACAACAGCTCCGCTACCAGCAGGTGGTGGTCGCGACATTCATTCAAGAAGAGGTGACCATATTCGTATCGTCGCTTTCGCGGCAATATGTCTCAAGGACGGCAGCGGCTCTCCGTCTTCTGGGCAAGCTCATCTTTGCAGCGCCCACAAACGAGCGAGACCTCGAATGCTAAGTCCTTTTCTTCAACTGATTTGTACTTACATGATGCCTTATTCCTCTGACAATACAGTGGCTTTGTAATGTGCCTAAGATGAGCTGTATGGATTATATGTGAATTCTTTGATAATGTTTGAATAGTCATTTGCTATTGCTCACATGTGGTCATATGATGCCTTATTGATTTCAGCAAGCCAGGAAATTAATTTGAAATCATTTCATTTCTTAAATACGATATACAGCGTTTTAAACATAACAGCCGAAATAAGTACGGTTGCCGAGACGATTGAACGATCAATCAATAAATGAGTCAATCAATGAGCAGCCAATGGGAAACAAAAATGAGTAAAAATCTCTTTATACCAATACCTTTCTTGGCTACAGTATCTGGTCGAACAAATCGAACAGAGAAGGCTAAATGTCAAGCAAAAGTGCAAATGAGTTCCATGAAGAAAAAAGAGCGCAAGACAACGGTGACAACAGGTACAAAGGACAGGCATTTAAAGCATGCAAAACAAACTTACCCACATCGAGCCTTTGCTCATTGAAGTAAACAGATTTATCAGGAGGCTTTATTTTGAAGAAAGTAGTGTTTAGATGCATGAAATACTAAAATTTCGCGCAACTGTTAATTCAATTCCAAGTTAAAGCACCGAGAAAGTCCTGCAGTTATTCGCCATTGGAATAGTTTCAATTGAGGGTTGTATGCACTACCATTATAGGCTTGCCTGGTGCGCGGAATCAGAGCCGAAAATATGGCATGTCTCTAACTCACTGAACGGGATATTACTTCTCCGTTAGGCAGAAGGAAACTCACTATTCTTGGACCTTGTTTAGTAAGGGAGCCAAATAAGTTATTTACATCAGCCCCCATGTTTTTCAACAGCAACCTAAGTGAGAGCGAAATAAGAAAAAAACGTACAAAGCCCCATGAAGGTCACAGGGAAAATATTAGCGTGTAAGAACCATAAGAGAGCTTTCTTTTACAAACTTCTTCTTTAACCTTGATGTGTCTAAATCGAGCACTAGGCATGTAGTATTGTCAACTCAGTGTAGCAAGCGATCGCGTAAGGTTAAAACAAATGAAGTTTCAGTATGCAAAAACCAGTGAGATACGGCTAGTACTAGTTGATAATCTAGTATCTGTCGATGCTGGTGCTGCATCAAGTGAGTACATTTGTGAACTTCGTAAGTAGAAAGCTTATGGCGAACGTCATTGATACAGGAAATATTTTATACCTAATACGGATCCTTCTGCCATTGTGACGCCCCGAGGGGCGTCGGCAGGGTGAAACACGGGAAGGCGGGTAGCGGGAGTTTTTGGCCTTCTGCAATCCTACTTTTCGGCTGCCACTGCGGTCAGAGAATCTCGTTAGCCGCGAGTTTTGAGGAAACCGCGCTTTGACAGAAGAGCTGACGTTTGTGCGGCGGTCCCAGATGAGAGTGTGCATTAGGCGGCGACATTGAAGACGACAGAATGCCGCCAAAGCGAACCCAGCGCGCTCATAAGTGCCTGAAAAAAGCCAACGGAGCGTCCCCGGTATGTGTCGATCACCGTGCAATGCAGTAAGCAGAACTGCTTCTCGGACGCGCACATCTGGCCGGCCACAGAGGAGCGACTCCCCACAGGCGCGTCTTTTCACCGGGCACTTCCAGCATGAGGGCGCCTAGACGGCGCCAAATTGCTTGCACCTGGAGTGTTTCGGAATGGAAGCGGTGCTAGCTAACGCTCATTACGGTAATCTGTATACAAGTGTCGCCGGTTAGGCTGTCCGACGTCGTGTCCGAATGTCGAGTTTTGTGTATGTTTATATTTTGCTTTCTATATTTTTGGAGAGGAGTTCGTACTGCGTTACACTGTGGAGGCGAGTCCCAAACAATAGTCGCACGGCGGGTTGGACTGGTGCGTTTTCTACCGGTGACGTTGCCGTAGACAACCATTGGATAGACGCCCTGGTGAGGCGGAACTGTCAGGGAGAAAAACTCGTCTCGGGAAAGAGGACAAGGCGGAATTTTGGAGATTCGAGACACTCGAAGAGATGCAGTGACCTTCCGTCATGTGAAGAAGTAAGCTTCGTTTGCGATCCCTCATGCAAGCCTGCCCGTTCGGCTCTCCAACCTCGGAGAGTCGATGTAGTCTTTTCGAGAGCAGGATGCGAGCAGCAATGATCGGGGAGAATCCGCGAGCTACGGCGACTTCGTGGTCGACATCCGAGTTTCTAACAAAGCACCTGTGCACAGGCTGGCGACGAGAGCTATGTGCCGATGGAGCCCACCCAGATAGGCGTTCCTTTCGTTGGCGGCAGCAAGCGTACTTGAGACATTGCGCCATTAGTTTATGAGCTGTTTTACCCCTCGTATTGACCGTTCATTGAAGAGTTTGTTTGCCCTGTTAATTCCTGTGCTGCACTATGCGTTTACGTTGCTATTTGTTTGCCTCGCATCATTACGTTGGCTACCAATTGTTAATTGTATACTTTGATCATGTTCACATATTAAATTCCATGTTTTGTGGACTTAATTAAGCCTGTTGCCTTTTTTCTTCCCGGCCCAAGCACGAATCCGGTTCGGTTAATTGGTTGTTGAGGTGTGTGGACAGAGGGGGTGAGCGAGTATAACGTGAAGCATTTCGAACGGAGTCGTAACGTAGTTGTGGTACTTGTGAAGTGTTGCGGTGTAGAACCGCCTCCCCCTTTGCGCTAAGTATAGGGACATCTCACCATTCCGGAGTTCACTTCAGCGAGTTCCAAATCAGATTTATCCATCGCAACTTGCATTCCGCATGCCACGAAGTAACTGTAGGGTGTTAGTCCCAACAGCACCGTGGGATTTTTAATTTACCTGGCAAAAGTGTGAATTGGCAAACCGCATAAAAAACTTTTTCAATATTAAGAGATATTTTACCACGTTTTCCAGCTTAACAAGAGTGTCAGTAATTATTCGTGAAAGAGTCGGGACGGTGACGTTTGTGAGCTTAGTGGAGAGAAAACCATGTTTCGGGAGGCCTACCATGGTAATGAGGACGGCATTTTTCTGTAACGCAATAGGCTTAATTCTTTTAAAAGAAGAAGTGGTAATATGTTCAGGACAGATAGATCTGGAGCTGCTCAGAATCACTATCGCAAGCAAATCTCTGTTCTTCCTGCAAATGTATCGAAAATTTGGTGAAGGAAGCGCCTGTATAATGTAGCGAACGCCGAACGGGTAAGTTTGGATGAGGAAACCATAAATACGAAATATATACTAAAATGCTGTCCTGTATCTCTACTAGCATGTTAAGTTGGAAAGAGTCTTCCGGAGTTTATCAGGACAACGCCACGATAAATTCATAAAGGGTTTCAAAAAATGTGTTTGTTATGGCGTCATTTTCAGCTTACCTACCTCAGGTATGCTGCCCGCTGTTCCCGGCTGCGCCTTCTATCGCGAATTCTTTCATGCGTATGTGTACATCGATCATTATAGTTCATTTTGAAATGGTCATCAAGGTAGTAGCGTGGGCAAGTGACGAATCTTCGCAGTCGTGGAGAAATAGTCTTTCTACTAGATTTCGTCGATACATTGTCGTCGGTGAAAGTTTTGAATGTGCGAGAGTATTGCTATCTCGGTGCTCGGTTGACATGGCAACTGAAGGCTGAAGTAGGCCGCACATGCTGTCCGAATCTATACTCATTGGGCGACGGTCCACGCAAATACGTCACGTGCATATTTCATTCCGAAAGTATATATATATATATATATATATATATATATATATATATATATATATATATATATATATATATATATATATATATATATATATATATATACACATACACTCTCCCTCCCGCCTGCCCGTCGAAAATTCCCAGCCCCCCCCGAAAAAAATTTCTGGCTACGCCACTGGTATAGATGTCCTCATTTTCGTGCGAGCAGTGACGGAGGTAGGTCAAAAACAAACCGCAGCGCTCCGCTACAGCACTATTTGCAGGTCGCACTTGCAGGTCTGGCTCGCCGCAGTAAATGAATGAATCGATCAGTCGAGGTCTATAGATGAATTATGAGTACAGAATAAATGTGCACTGGGTGTGTAATGCATGTGTACCATGTAGTGTGAAAGCTCTGATTTTTTGCTTTTGTAAGCATTCTACTATTTTTGTTATCGCGCATGTTACCACATATAATGCGTCAAATGTTTTGTGAAACACACGTGTATCTGCTGCGAAACGCAGGTGCAGGGGCCTCCGTGAGGCGTATGCTCGCCTTTTGCTTCTGCCCCTTTTTCTTGTGACAAGAAATAAAACAACAACAACAACAACAACAACAACAACAACAACAACAACAACAACAACAACAACAACAACAACAACAACAATAATAATAATAGCCTTTCCCTTGCCCACTCCCAACAAATCCTACGGAGACGCCTGCAGACCCGCACCCTCCCTTTCCCTCAGCTGCTTACTGTGGCACTTCCCCTGCATGCTCCCTATATGTATACGGTGAACCTCCCGCCACACTTTCCCGCATCCTTTTCGGCTGCTCTGCTGATCTTCCCCCACAGGGGTACCCTGCCATCTCCAGCTGGGAGGTCCTGCTCTCACCCACAGACCCGACATTGCGGCTTGCTGCGGCTCCAGATGCCGATGTCATTTAAAAAAAAAAAAAAAAAAAAAAACGTGAAGTAGACGTAGCGTGGGACCACGCGGTGGCCCAGGGACCTGGGGTTTCCAAACACACTAGCCAATAAAGTTTTTCTGTCTGTCTGTCTGTCTGTCTGTCTGTCTGTCTGTCTGTCTGTCTGTCTTAAACTTAACTATGACCGTTGTCATAAATGGTTGACGCCAGCTGTAGTCGACTTAGCGCTGCATCAGCAAAAAAAAAAAAAGTGTGAACAGTGATGGGGCTTTTTAGTGATTCCCCAGCGTTTGTCTCATTCTTACTTCAGCCTAAGAATAAGAGAAAATGGATAAAATATTTAAAATTCTTGGTGTTTAGTTCGTTTCCAGAAAAGTTGCTGTGGGACGTGCATATCAATCACGCGTGCTTAGCTGTCTCGCGTTGCATTGGCATCCTATACCGCAATAATTACGTTCTTCCAACTCATGTCAAACTGTTGCTTTTTAAATCTTTGCTTATGTCACAGGTTAATTACTGCCAACTCGTATGGGGAACTGGCACAAACACAGCTTTACAAAAGCTCTACGTCCTTCAAAAGAAAGCTTTGCGCATCATCTACAACTTAGCGATTATCCTGCTGCGCAGCTCTTCCAAGCTGCCGATATTCGAACGGTTTTCAATACTTACAGCTTACGACTTGTTCAAATATAGAAATATGAAAAAAAAGAACAATATATCGATGCTTACGGACATAGCAGAGTTAGCCTAATATTCTTCTGTGTATCCCTTACGAATCATGAAAAAAATTCGAAACAAGAACACCACGCACAAACTACGGGAACCAGATGTTGAGAATAACTTTACCCTGTGTATTAAATCCTTTATCGCAAAATGGTTATGATATTGCTTGTTGCAGATCTGCGCTTCATGCTTCCTTCGTGAGCTGATAACCAGTATGCCAGATATGAAGTCTGTGTTTGATGTAGTGTCCTTATTTCTTATTTCTAGAATTGCGTGTAATTGTCGCGTTTGTTTCGGTGATAATGTACAAAAATAATGTATGCTCTCCTTGTGCTTGTGCTTACATGCGCCAGTTTACGTATGCTGCCACTGTATGCTGCCGAATTATAATTCGGCTGGGAAGCGTAGCCAAGCTCAAAAGGGTTTTTTCCTCCCATGCCCTCCGCTTCCTGAAGTGGTCAATAAATGATTGATCGATAGATTAAAATGATTGATATAAGCAATGATTTTATTTTTATTTATTATTTATTTATTTTCAATACTGTGAGCCCTTTCGGGCTTTTACAGGGTGGGAAAGTTCTCAACACTTGAAAAATATATGCAAACAGCATAGTACAAACAGCACAAAGCGAATTTTGTAGCAATGTTCCCGCACAACACCACCTCATTTCAATGTGAACACCATAGCTATAAATTTCATGATCCACTTATATATGCTAACGCGTTGATGGGCATGATACATGATGCCCATTCACGAGAGTTTGCAACATTACGCCTCTTTTCGATAAGGCGGTTTTTTACGCTACTCTCAGCTCAAGAGGAAAGCAATACGTATCTTCAGACAGGTCATGGAACCCTCATTTATTCTTGTTATTAGTTCGCTGCCACACTGATAGTAATGTCCCGTTAATGATACGTGAGCCCTTCAAGGCCCAGTGCTTTGTTCATTGGCCCTGCTTGTCCGCACGGTCTTTCCCAACGGTTGTTCATTTTTCTAGCGCCGTAACCTTTCCCAGAGAGAGAGGAAGAAAAGGAAATGCAGGGAAGTCAACCAGACGAGCGTCCGGTTTTCTACCCTGCACTGGGGGTAAGGGAATGGGGAACATAGGTAACCTTCCCCAGAATTTCTTCATTGGCTGTATACCTGACAGCAATGCGGGGTGACCCAAAAGTAGTTCCCTGATTGCAAGCACTTCGGAAGGCAGAAAATATGACAGATAGACAGGTGCCTTGCAGGTAACATATCTGTGCAGGAAACATATTCGAGTTCTTGTAGGAGCTTCGCGGGACCTCTCACGAAGGCGCATCTCACTGTCTGAATTACTCGTGCACTAATTCCAGGCCTGACTGTTCTGTGGGGAGATCGCAGGCGCTCCCTATTGCAGCCCGGTGCTTGTAACGTCTGTTGGGCGTGTATGCATGGCAAGCAACCTGGAATTTGCTCCGTTTCTTATACATATTACCATGTCTCGCGTACGATACCATCATGGTCTCGTGTAACGTCAGATGACAGACTGGGGATTATCCTAGTTTGAGCTCATGTTGTTTGCAAATGGTGTCTTATTCTGCTGTTGTTGCGTCTCTGGGGCTTGTAACAAAATGATGCAACAGTGAGTATGTATGTAAACACAATAACTGGAATATGCCACATACACATCAAGGTAAAAGAAATGTGTTTATGTGTCATATTTTCTGCCTTCTGCATATTTGTAATCAGGAAAAGACTCGTGGAACTCTCTGTATTTCCCGCGGAATGTACTCGACGATTAATTTCTGGCTTTAGTGGTCGCCTCTCGCTCTCTCCTTTGGCCGCTTCCGAAGATGATGCGCGAGGTCACAACCACGGTCTCAACGCCAGCGTTATCGTCTGTTTGTTAAAGCCGCACACACAATGTTCGCTACCACGCCTGGAACCACTCTAACAATCGACATAAATCTTTCAGGATTCGCCCCTTCGGCGTCACTTTCACGCGGTACCTCTGGCAGAACAGTTTTTGGAGTTCATCCCCACCGTCGTGCGACCGCCTGTTCCACCATCTGTACGGTACACTGTTTACGCGAGCTCCTTCTACGTCATCTAGCGTAGAGGCTGTAAACAACCAAAGGTTCATTGTCCGAACGTTGTGCTGGACGTTACAACCCAAATGGAGTCAAAAAAAGCTTTGTTCAGACAAGTTTCTCGAGCTGAAGGAACAAACACAGTTGGGTTACGTATCAGTATTCACGTGAAGGGGCGCGGACTCGTATATACACGTGAGAGAGAGACACAACAACAACAAGAAGAGACACAACAGGCCTGTACTTGCTGTGTATTGTTTCTCCCGTGCCTCTGTGCGCTCCTATACACTACAAGAGCGGCGACTCTCATCTCTCCTGCATCTGTACCAAGGTTGTTTTTCTTCCAAAGCAATAGGATACGGTAAAGTAAAAACTCGACAGGCTTAAGTAAGATTAAATTACCTAATAATAAACATTAGAAAAATTGTACTGGTCGCACCGATGCGCAACTCTAGCTGCGCTCGTTCCCGATATTATTTGGGGCTTCCTCACAAGAGCAACGACAAGCAGTAGACAATGAAGACAAGAAGACCAGTTATTTAAACACAAAATCAATTTTTCAAGGGTTTGCTCGTGTTTATTATGTTTTTTTTTTTTATTGCGGCGTAGTCCTGAACTTAATGCATTCTTGGTGTGTGCGTGCATTAAATGCGCTGATCCAAGGCCTGTGTAGTATGTGAACTGTTTCGCGGCCTCTATATTGTCACGTAACCAGTGATCATAGCTTGGTCGTGTCAATATATAACCAGGGTTATTCAATACATTTAACAATGGAGCTGTTCGAAGTCGAGGCTGTGCCGTGCGTCGGATGATCTCGTTATGACGCCGGAAACGCGGACTCGATCTTGCCCCCAGCCCACTGCTACATGAAGTGTAGGAAAGCTTCAGCTCAAAGTTGCGGGTTCGATCCCGCGGCTGCATTTCCGTAGCACGAAATACAAAGACAGAAGTTACATGAGTGCATGGTGAAGGACAGCGTATACGGTCAGTAGATAATGATGACGAGTGGTATGACTAACATAGCTGATACGCCATAACATAAATAATTTGGCCAGTAGCGTCAAGATTAACGATAAAAGAACAGCTTCGCTGCCCAGACGATTTTCACAGCGTGGGAACTGGCCTGACTGTTTCTTTTTTTTTTTTTTTTTGAAGGACACAGCTATAGCGGAGGCTGGCAAAATAAAATTGTCAATGTACATATATTGAGAAGTATCGGGAGGCTGGGGTTCATTTACCCGTCACTACTTAAGCAGGAACACCGCTCACGACCTGCGCAATTAAAGCGCACATGGTTGTGGAAAGAACACGCACCAACTATGGGATGCAAGCAATCGACTTCCAAATTGTGAAATTATGTAATGAGCACCATGCAATAATCGAACTGGCACGATCATGTACCAAATCTAAAAATTTCAAAATGAAAATTTGGTCTCTCTTCAAAATTTAGAATTCATGCACCTTTCGGCGCGGTTTAATGAGCTACAGTATACTCGTGTATATATGTGTAAGTGTATGTATATACGTGCGCACTGTAAAGAATTTATTTGCCCTACTTGAAGCTACTTTTGCTCAAATGAGGCAACTATGCTAAGTACTAGTACCTTTTGCTGTTCGTCATGACATTGCATAGTGTAGAATTGTTTTCTGGCACTGACTGCTGCTTTGGTGTTTCTGTTTTGTGTATTTTGTATTTCGATTGTTTTTGGCTAAGTAAACACTGCTGCTGTTACGCCCAGCGCGAGCAGGACTACGTCAGGAGGCAAACCACCCCCTTTTGTCTTGACACGGGCAATCCCTTGTACGAAAAATGAATAAATGAAAATGAAATGAAAATGACGCGGAGGTGGCGATGGTGACAATGCTTCCACATATTTTGTCCTCTTCAGAAACGCGCACTGCTGGTCCATCGTCCCGTGCGGATCTTGGGGAATTGTCCGGACGTCATCTTGCATATGCTAATGGTTCGTGTATCTCATGTGTTCAGTTTATCTAAAAATATTCCACGACGCACAGTGTCAAACACTTTGCGTATACGTCAATGAAGAGTATAACTCCATATCAATATTTCATCCGCAAAATTATCGATGATCACTCGCTTGCTTTCTTCACGGCGGCCGCATTTCGATGGAGGCGAAGTGTAAAAAAAAAGAAAAGAAAAAGAGCATTCGTGTATATACTTAGATTTAGGTTCACGTTAAAGAACACCGGGCGGTCAGCATTACTCAATGGAGCCCTCCACTGTGGGGCGTGCCTCATGATCATCGTTGGTTTTGGTATACGTAAAGCCCCATCTATTATTCTTATTCGCTTTCTTTAATTCTTTTTTTCTGAAAACTATGCTGAACATCGCTTACTAGGATATAGTTGCGAAGAAAAAAGAAATATTACCCTCCCAGCATGACATTTATTGCACCTTCACGTAACACATGACAAAACAGGGAAAAATGACAATGGTCGACAAGAGGACATTTGTTGCTCGCTGCTTCCTTTAGAGACCGGACGCAGGCGAAATTTGCCAGTTATGCTGCCGTAAAATGCCGATAGTAAGACGGAGGTTGACAACAATACACAAGAGGAGATGATATATTTATGCTCCGGATTTTATAGGCGCTCTGTGGCTCCATGTTATAGCACACATCGTTACATTTGACTTCAATTTTGGTTAACAATGTCTTCTGTTTCGTGAAATCAGACAGGGTTTAATATCGCGTTGGATGCCCAGTCAACCCGTTTGTACTACAAGGAAATGTGTATACGGATTACGGATCTCTCAGAAATGAAAGCTCCTTAGCTGACAAAAAAATTTGTTCTAATCCAGGTTTGGAACCCAGGACGAATTTTTTTTTGTCAGCTGAGAAGCTCTCATTTCTGGGAAATCCGTATGCATTTCATTGCAGCGTATTTTATTTGCTCTATGCTAATTTTCCCTTTCATAATCATTACTCAACGTTGCCGAATTCCGCAGAACTCAGCCGGAGTCCAGCTTACGTCAAGGAAGGCAGTGCATATGTGAAAATATGCTGCTGGTAAATTCTGAAGCACGCATGGTACCGAGTTGTGCAGACCGCGACAAGAGGTCTCTGAACCGAAGTATACAGCTGTAACACCCGAACGCTTTTATCTGCAGATGTTCGCAGCTGAAGATGGGTGTAATGTTGATTGATTTCTGGGGTCTTACGTCCCAAGAGTGCAATGCGATTACGAGAGACGCCGTAGATCAGAGTTCTGGAAATTTCAACCACCTGGGGTTATTTAACATGCACTGACATCGCACAGTACACGGGCCTCAACATTTCGCCTCTATTGAAATGCAGCCGCGGCGACCGGGATTCGATCCCGCGACCCTCGGATCTGCAGCCGAGCGCCATAGCCACTAGAACATAGTGGCGGGAATATGGGTGTGATGCATATATGGGTCCGAAATTTAGAGGTTCATTTCTAAACTTCCGAACCTCGATTAGCATGTTGATTGCCCTTACGATTTAATTGATGTCTAATGCCCTCACGTATACGTTAACGCAGGCACTGGGCATAACGCGAGCGTCTCACGCCTTCTTGAATATTACGGAGGTTCAAACGCTCCTATATACTTGTCGCTTCGTTCCTGCTTTGAAGACACCGCGTCTTAAGGGGCGCCTTATAAGTTCACAGACTTCCGTTCTTTTTTTTTTTTTACGCTTGCTTCTCATACAGGGAGCTCCTCGTACACTGGCGAGAAAAGAAAGGAGCTAGCTCTCCTTATCGTATACATACACAAATGCGCCGCGACCGGGAAGAAAGTAGTGCATGGCACGCGTGCTGGCGCCGCAAGCAGCATTTTTTCTTCTTTTTATTTGGCTGTATTGCGATATCGACGCGTATACCGAAGCCCGAGCGTGCGATCGAAAAACGAGAGGAGAAAAAAGCCGTTGCCGACAACCCGGCCCCTTCGCCCCATTTCAGCAGTATGCATTACACGACGCGCACTGCTGTAGTATACCTGGCGCGCGTGTGCCTCGGTCTGCGCTTCGCTGGCGGGCGGCGCCCGAGGGTCGGCCTGCCTCGATCTGTCCGCCCTCGAACCGCCTGTTATCTCGTTCAGGGGAACACATTTTCGTTATTATCTTTATTATATATATATATTTTTTGAGAATCATGTGCGCGGCCACGATGGCAAGATTCTGCCTTTGAATTAACATGTGTGATTCTGCACAGGACCCACATTATTATTCGAGGCGCACCGTATATAGGAAGGCTCCGGAAATTTCAACCACCTATTGTGTACTTCAACGTACACTGACATCGCAAGTGCGCAGCACATATACGGCAGAGCATACGCGTTACACGGGCCACTATAGTCAGTTTCAGGAGTTCCGTGCAGCAAAGCCAAGGCTACGAGGCCATCGAGCGCAGAATTCTTCCGAGGCGAGGCGAAATGGCATTGTTCGGACACGCACCTGCGAGCCCACTCCGTCCTCCTTCAAAGTGGTTCCTGCCACTGCAGCGTCCACCATTGGCAGATGACATGGCGCGCAGCGATACGTTTAACACGTGTTTTCACTTTTGATTGGCCGAAGGGGCCTGTAGTTTCCGCAGTGCTGCACGGAACTCCTGAAACAGACTATAGTATTTCGCTTGCATCGAAGTGCGACCGCAGAGGCCGGAACCGAACCTGAACTGGTTTATAGACGACCTGTGGCGGTGCAGTAAGAAATTTGAGGAAACTTCATTAATCGGAATAGTCTACTTGAGCGAACAGACTGCGGTTTAGGGATCTAAGAAGGGCTGAAGCTAAGTCAGATCATCATCATCGACTTATTTTAAGTCCACTGTAGGACGAAGGCCTCTCGCAACGAACTTGCCCTATCCCGAGCGGATAGGTTCCGCTTTGCGCCTGCGAATTTCTTAATTTCATCGCTTCATCTAACCTTTTGCCTGCCTCCGTTGCGTTTTCCTTCTGTTGGTATCTATTCTGTCGCTCTTACTGTCTATCTGTTATCTGTCCTCCGCACTCCGCTCTTTTTTTTTTTTTTTTTTAATCTCTTAGCCTTACACGTATAATTTTTCTTACCATTGCACGCTGCGTGCTCCTTAATTTCCATCGCGCCCTGCGTGCTCCTATAGTTTCTTTGGTTTTTTCTTTTTTTTTTTTTTTGTCCTTCAAGTTTCTGCACCGTACGTTAGTACCGCGAATTTTCCAGTCGTGATTTGGGAATGTCTCCCGAATGCGCTCCAGCTCATCCTTATTCTACGGAGGATTTCCTTTTCATGGGTAGGCATCCCTCTTAGTAACTGCTCCAGATAAACGCATTCGTTCATTCGTTCCCACATTCTAAGGGCTCATTGATATACATGTATTTGGATAACACAAGTCCGACGAAGGCAGACTGTAAGGACAGGCGCGTTTTGAAACACCTCCGAAATGCGCGCGCTCTCTCGTATATATATATATATATATATATATATATATATATATATATATATATATATATATATATATATATATATATATATATATATATATATAAACCCGTAGCTCCGCTAGATGACCGATACGGACGGGGGCCTTAGTCAGGCAGACAGTGTCCTGCCTTTACATTGCCATCCTATAGTTTTGTATTTCCCTGTCTGAAACGCGATTAATTAATTAATTAATTAATTAATTAAAATACATGACCGACAATATTGCGCGACGAGAACTAAAATTTAGACAAACCGTTACAAGTGGATACAGTTCAGCGAGCCCTGTCGTTCTCGCCTCTTTCAGACATCCAGTATAAGCACAGCGGGCAGTTCACAAAATGCGCTCGACAGAAGCTGTTTTATTTGCAGTGCTCTCACCACGGCGGTATACATTTGAAAACAATTTAAAGCATGTGGTAGCCATGCAAGTAACCGTGCAAATCAGACTATGAACATTTTAAAGGAAAAAAAAAAAAAGAAAACCTGTAGATACCACGCATTGTGCAAATCGGTTTCATGCGAAGCAGACAGCGAGGAAATTGCCTATAGCGAATCGTGTGGCATTCAGCGTAATGCGTAATGTTACGAGTAGGATAAACGTCCTCGTGCAAAGTGCATGAGTAGGTTTATGCTCAACCGGGGCTAAGTTCCACGAAACTCGACAGCACCGTGGCGACTAAATGGCAGCTTCTGTTAGGACGTAACGCTGGTACTCGCGTCAGTGCACAGCACAGACATCTGTTTTAACGAACAGAAATGCAGGTTACGGTGCGCTGATCTGCGTGTCATGGGCGTCGTTCGTTGAAGTATTCCTACAGAATCGAGCAAAGTTGGACAAAAGGTGCTACTAGAACATATGCATCGTTTATTGAATTGCCTAAACAGACACTATATATACACGCGCAGTTGATGTTACGCACGAACCATCATCACAAATGCTGGTGCAGTGGGTTTATTACTATATTTGCCTCGTGGGGGGAGCCGCCGTAGACTGGCGGTAGCATGCTTGCTTGGCACATCGGGGGCCCGGGTTCGATACCCGTCTACCGCTTCACTTGGTAGGTGGCTTCGGATATTACAGCGCGTTCGTGGTTATCTCTGTGTTTGTTATATCTACATTTCAATCTCATGCTACGACAGACGGTATTGCCTTTGTTATTTTCAACTTAAATGCCCATTTTAGACTGCCCGAGATTAACATGTCAGTCAGTGGAAGAACTTTATTAAAATGTGCTGTGATTGGTGGAACGGGCGAAAGGTCCCACCTAAGTAGCAGCCACATGGGCTGTACAAAATTCAAGCACCTGTGGCGCATGAACACGGGCCGAGCGTACGGGCATGAGTCACATGTGATTGCAGTGTCGTTAATCATCATGTGCATGACAAGTATATCATGCCAGTAGTGCAGTCATGTTCGTCACACATTCGTACCCTACCACCCAAATCTTGGCGCACATCGGATGAACGAGACGGCCAGGAGATCACCGAGACGTACGTGGCTAGATAGATAGATAGATAGATAGATAGATAGATAGATAGATAGATAGATAGATAGATAGATAGATAGATAGATAGATAGATAGATAGATAGATAGATATGGTCAAAGTTGCTCAGGTTCGCCAAGAAATGCTTCGCATTAAAAAGGAAAATCACCGGATCTATAACAAAGGTAAAAAAAGTGAAACACGTCATAAGGTAAATTCATAATGGTTGGCAAAAAATTAATGAAGTTGCACGTCTAATTCGTACAGCGCATAGCGAGCTAGCCCCAGCCGGTTTTCGCGCGGAGAAAAGCGAGAAACAGAACGACCGCAGATTCGAAGTTTCACGCTGTTACGTCTGTGAGTGATATATGACACATGGTTAGGCCTCATCGTCGGCGGAGCACGAAGTCAGCGCATACTTACTAAGCCGCCATTCCACTCAAATCATGTTCACCCGGTTTTTCGGCGTAAACAGCTATGTTACCGTCACTGGTGTTTTCTAAAGAGCTTCACAGTTGCGTTGTCCAGCACTCCTATATATATTGCTATATATTTCGACATGCGCGAGAAAAAAAGAGAGAGAGAGAGATACACCGCGACAGTTCTCAGATTAAATTGCTGAAAGCAGTTATAAATTATAGAAAATGTAGCAATGTGCTGCGTTTGTTCTCTGTGAAATTAGTGCCGTGCGAATATTCTCACCGTATGCACGTATAGTCGCTCAGAGCACTCAATATCAGGAATATATCAAAGTTACCGTGAATGAGTAGTCGACGCTCGGGACGGCGTGGTCACTGCATGTCCAATCAAGTATGAACTCATCAAAAATAACACGACAGAGGTGTAATTGGAAGGAAAACTGAAAATTCCATTTAATAATTTCTGACAACTACCTCTAGCCATATGCCGACCATGCACCTGACTATCAATGAATATAATCCATAAATACAGCAGTAAAATATCAGTATGGAAAGGGTGTAAGGCAAGGTGATACAATCTCTACAGTTATCACAGCATGTTTACAAGAGGTATTTATAACACTAGATTGGGAACTCGGGGGACGAACTGCAAAGCATGATTCCTGAAGTAGACAGGCAAAGTAGAACTGTGGGTCTGAAAATTAATATGCAGAAAACTTAAAGTAATGTGCGACAGCGTCGGTAGAGCACAGCAGTTTGAGATAGGTGGCGAGGCACTGGAAGTGGTAAGCAAATATATGCTTGGGCCGGGCAGTGACCCCTGATTCGAACCATGAGGCTGAGGTAATTAGAAGGATGGCAGCTCACCATTGTCCCCCAAGAGGAAAGGCCATGACCGCTGCATCTTACCGGTACTTACCTACAGGACAGGAACTTGGAGGCTCAGTAAAAGGGTTCAAATAGAGAGCGGTCAGTGAACAAACACGTGTTAGGGACATATTAGGAAAAATTAAGAAGAAATAGGCGTGGGCAGGGCTCTTCATCAGAAGGCAACGTAATCGTTGGTCATTAAAGGCAACAGAGTGAATCCCTGGAGGAGGCAATCGTGGCAGAGGGCGGCATAAAGTTAGGTGGGCAGATGATATCAGGAAGTTTGCGGGGATGAATTGGGCCCAGTTAGCACAGGACAGGGATAACTGGAGACCTATGGGAGAGGCCTCTGCCCTGCAGTAGGCGTAGACAGGCTGCTGCTGCTGCTGCTGCTGCTGCTGATGGTGATGATGATGATGACGACGAGGACGATGGTGGTGGTGGTGGTGGTGGAATATCAGTCTTCGCTCCATAGACCAACCATCGAAATGTAATTATGATGTTTCGAAATCTGCCTGGCTCAGTTTGCAGTTTGATTGCTTATGCTGACGAGCGCACTTCCGAAGTAATTTTTTGTACATTTTATGGGGGAAGTTCGTCGCTTCTTCTCATCGTCATCGCTTTCTTCTCAAAGTGCAGTCTTACTGCATGCTACACAGTCATCAGTCACTCGAATATTTAGGTACTAAAACATGCAGCGATTTGAATATCAGATCACTTCGATCGTCCAACCCAATATAATCCGGAATAGTTACAAACTCTTAGTTGTTACTGTCTGCTGAGAAATACCGAAATTTGTCGTTCCGCACTGGTGCATGCGTTTGTGACCATTTCGATTTTTCAGCAGTTCTGTTTATTTACTTTTCTTTCGAAGAATTGATATTCGCATGTTTGTACTGATTTTTATGCCCTATGGAATGCCTTGCTGGGACCCTTTAACTGTATTGCTTGCATCCCGTAAGGATCTTTTCCCGTTTGATCCACCTACGTTTCCGAATAAACTTGATCAAAGCTTCAAATGATACCCATCGTATATAACAGATGGTGAAACTTACCACAGACCAGGGATTTATACAACGCCACCCCTACACCCTACAACCCCCAAAAGAAGTTCACGTACCTTTGCGTTCTGGTTAGCATGGGTCACGCCCCTTCCCCGCCCCCTTTAGAATAGAAATCCTGGATAAACCCCTGCCACAGACAAGCATCATAATGCATGCTGTGTATCACACATTTATTGACCCCATACGTGGAAATTAAGGTTCCGTTCACCAGCGCCATTCGGTGTATTTGCGTAAAAACCAGCCATGACTAGGCTATGAGGCAAACAAAGAAAACAGAAGAGCGGAAGAAACTAGTAACTGAAGAGGGGGCGTAAACAGCCAAGTCTCGCCGGATCCGCGTCGAAGTTTAGCCTCCGTTCCGTACGCCAGCGTAACATTGGTCCCTGAATGCCAGCAGCGACTGTCTGGTCCGTCGTCCCAGTGAGCATAATGAGCGTTCTACCAGGCTGGCAAAGCCTGTCTGGCGCGTCTCTGCATCCTTGGGACAGAGATGGAGGCTGACGTGCGGGCAAAGCTTAATGGGAAACGCGCGCCCACTCGCGAACGGGAGTCGCAAACGATGAAAAGAAACACCTTGGAGCTGTCCGTTCTGCGTGCCTCTTCCGAGGTCAGCGTCTTTTCGCTATCATGCAGCGTGCTGCGCGTTTGATGTCCCTTGAAGCGCGCTCAGAGACGTTTATTTGCGCGCGCCATCCCGACAAGGTGACGCGTAGCCGTGTTGGAGGTCACGTCCGCTGGCCGGAAATCAAACGCGCATGCTCCTCGACATTGACGCGACCGAGAAAAGATATGCAACGTTGAATGTCCTTTCTTTCTTATTGATCGAAGTCAACGCTAACGCACGAGTCAATGACATCATCGCGTCGGAAGATGAACGGAACAGTCAGCGTGAGTTCTCACCACTTTTTTCTCGACAGTGCACAACTCGTTGGTTTCTAAGCGTGCGGCATTTTTCAACAGTCCGCTTTCAAATATGAGTGGGAACAACACGCCGGAGCAGTTCGGAACTACGCAACTGTTAAAGATTTATACTGACGGGAACTCATGCGGCCGCTACTTATTATAGTAATTAAAATACAGCAATTCTACACCGCCACAGAACCCTGGTCACGCACTCGCGTGTTCATGAATAAAAGACTACCATGTATGCACCAGTGCTTCAATTGTCCAGTTTGAAATAGCAGGGGGTGGGGGGAATGCGGCATTGTGGGAATTGATGTTGCGGTGACGAAACATGCAAACCCCGAAATTTTCTAAGCGCTGCATACTTTCCTAAACCCCCAGCTCCTTTCGACTTCTTTTTTCTCCGATGCTTTTTACGCACCGCAACGATATCCTAGAATGTAAAAACGAAAATAGGAGTGTAGATTTATTGACAAAAGTAACTGAGGTATTGTTTGAGCGCAGGATCTGCTTTTATTTCTTTTACTGGGGCGCATATCATCCCCCCAAAAATACTTCTGGCTACGCCTCCGCCATACAAAGCGTGTTCTTATCACATCTTCCTGTCTATTTTGACGTGTCCTTAATAGTCGTAGGCTGTAAAGGTTAACATGTAACCGTGTACTTAGATTTAGGTGCATGTTAAAGAATCCCAGGGGGTCAATATTACTCCGGAGCCCTCCACTACGGGACGTGCCCCGTAATCAAATCGTGGTTTTGACGCGTAAAACTCCAACTTTCTTATTTATTTATTTAGAAAGGTCGCCCAACTGACTGTCCGGAGGGCCCGGGCCATCGCGGAGGATATTCATATTCTGGTGCCGACCTGGGTGGAGCCACCGACTGACTGGTTGAGGGGGTCCTGGGACCTTCTTAAACTAGTCCCTCTGGTCTCGCAATAAAGTTCTTATTATGTATGTATGTATGTATGTATGTATGTATGTATGTATGTATGTATGTATGTATGTATGTATGTATGTATGTATGTATGTATGTATGTATGTATGTATGTATGTATGTATGTATGTAGAAAGGTCGTCCTTAAGCATCATACGTTGATGTCGAAAATACGCAAATTGGATTCGTGAATGAAATCCAGGAGAGAACGATGGACTGGTCCATTCATCCAGCGAAGGACATGTGGTCGGCCAGGCATGAGACCTGTTGCACGGAGGTGGCGAAGACGGCGTAAATGTAGGTCTGGGCAGGCCCACACCAAGTGCCTCATTGTCACATTGCGAATTGCGGCATCACAAAATGGGCAAAATGCGCCATATAGGGACCGCGGTACTGTCTCGCGGCCAGAGAGCGGCAACAGGCGGGATGAGTACTCCTCCTCAAACCATTGTGGAGTTCTGAACGACGCAGAGGTATAAGCACTCGTGTGGTGCTCCGAAGCTTTTCTTTTTTCCGGAGCAGCCGTCCCTGGGTATCTTCAGGAAAATGCGGAAGGGAACTTGAAGTTTAACACGCAATCACATATGACGCATACCCGCTCTCCCCGGATGGGGAAGCGCGGGTATGAGCCAGACGTGATCATATTGTCATTAACTTGACGTGCATAATAAGTATATCATGTTATTAAATGCGAAACATTTCTTGGCGAACTTGAACAATTTTGACCGTATCTATCTATCTATCTATCTATCTATCTATCTATCTATCTATCTATCTATCTATCTATCTATCTATCTATCTATCTATCTATCTATCTATCTATCTATCTATCTATCCACCTTCGTATCGGTGCTCTCTCCTGATCGTCTCATTCACTTGGTACCAAATTGATATAGTACGGTACGAATGCACGACGAACACGCAATGATTGATCTTGACGTCACTGATATGCTATGCTAGTCCACACGACACGATCACAAGTAGCTCATACGCGCCCGGGGAAATGCGGGTATGCGCCACAGGAGATTGAATATTAACATTACAGTCTATGTCAATCAAGGACCAACAAAAGTAGACACTGCAAATTTGATGAGGTCACCATTTGCGTGTATAGAACAAGAGAAAAGCATTTATACTAGCACATAAACACAGACAAACGTGCTGTAATGACTGAAGGCAACCTAACCCGCAGTAGGGGCTAGGAATCGAACCCGGTCACCCGCAGTGCCAAGGAAGCACGCTACCACTCGTCCATGGTAGGCTAGCTGCTACCTGCAGTTGTGGTGTGTTTTAACCGCTCTCAGTAATGTGATAAACAATACATGTGCGTTGCTGTCACTCAGCAGGTTATATTGTCCAGCTTTGCGTAGGACGGCTCCATGAACGACTCTAATGATATGCACATAAGCTCGCCGTGCATTTCAGTTCGACAAAACAGACGTGTTCGAACTAACGTGCACAGACACCATAGCGCACGGCTGTGCACCACAGTATAGTCGACGGGCCTGGTAAGCCCACGTAAGCACACTACTACTAAATTTGCACAAAAACATTGATATTACTCGTAACGCCTGACTGAGTGCCAAACGATTCGGCACAGACAACTTTCTCGTTGACTGCTTCGCATTACATAGATTCTTACAATGCGTGGAATCTGTCGCTCTTTTTTTTTATGTGAGGATCAATTAGTCATGCTCGTCATACATTGACACCCTACCATGCCAGTTGGGGTACATGCCAAGCGAATGAGACGACCAGGAGAGCACCGAGACGTATCCGGCTAGATAGATACTGTCAAAGTCGCTGAAGTTCGCCAAGAACTTCAGCGGAGAGCGTCGTCTGCGCGGGAGGAAAATGTAACGCAGCGTTGGAGGAACGTGAAAGAAGAAAATAAGGATCGCGCGCGAGGCTTTGGGGGGTGATCGGCCACTTCTGACCGTCCCATATCTTGTTCCTACTGCTTTCACCTCTCGCACTGCTCTTGTTCTTATTCACCAAACAATTTGTGGCTCATGCCCTCTTGCACTGCAAATAAACCCATCATCACATCCTCCTTTTCTTCTTTCACGCTCCCCAACGCTGCGTTACGATATTTTGACAGTAAAAGGCTCATTTCGTTTCGAGAGTGCTCACATATAAATGTCCAGGAGAGCTCTGGCTTGGCGGCTTCAGCCAGCGCCGTCAGCCACACCTATGAGAATCGGGGCGCGTTTTACCCACTTTGTGGTTTTCCCTCATACTATACGAATGTGAGGCGCTCCCGATAGGGGGCTACTCCGTAACTCCTCACGGCGAATATCCGCAACGGCCACCTGTGCGACCGTAATAATGACTGGGAAACGCATGTGACGAACGCCATAGTGAACATAGGTATATATTCCCCGGGCGAACCATATGCACACGCAGTGTCTGGCCCCACTGCCTCCCGGATCGGAACGCATCTTTTGTCGACGTACGCATATCGGGCCAGAAGCTAGCCACAAGCATCTTCACCTCTTTGCTGTAAAAGTCTTCGGAGGCTAATTAAGCTTCTGGAAAGAAGGCGATAAACCCTCTTGCTGCTTTTAAGGGTACTGAGAACGTGAATAAACAAAAACATCTCTCGATCGTTCCGTGCGCTGTGGTGAAGGAAAAGGTGTTTCAAAGCATAATGCCGCAGAAAAGGCGAACGCCTTTTGCACGTACATGGCGATACAACCCCCACTTTGACCCTGGACTTCGCAGTTCTGACGTAAGTTGTAAGAGCCGCGAAAAGTAGATGTCTGGCACCGTGAGACAATAAACTGGCGGAACTGGTGCTGTTCTTTCCGGTTTACTCGTTTCTTCCGCGTATTTCTCGCGCTGTTTCAGGATAATTATTACGTATCAACTAGCCCAGCTGTACACAGTATATCGTTATAGCAATCAATGATATTTCTGTGTTTGGAACTTATGTGTACGATGTAACTAAGCTTATAAGATGTTTGTCATGTTTGAGATTTCGTTAACCTTCTCACTGGCGTGGCGTGTTTTATTTCGGCAATTTTAGGGAGTCTGCAATGAATATGCGCATGTCAATTTTCTTGGGTAGTTTCCCAATTTATGGTTATTAGCTGCCGCTGGCTACCAGTGTTTTACGCGGTTTAAGGTTAGATTCCTAAGTTCTGGTGTGACATGCATGCTATTACTGTTTTGGCCGTACCTTGGGACATGTTATTGCCGCTGGTGAAGTAGATTAAATCGCAGGAAAGCGTAAAAGTGAAAAGCTGCCGGTCTGGTTTGCTTTCCAATTTATCACACTTATAACTTACATGCATACACCTCTGTTTGTGCATGTATTTTTGTGCACCTGTGTTTGTGCATGAACTTCTGGAATAGCGTGCCAACTGGCAAAGTGGGCACTGTACATGCTAGTGAGGGCATCTAATGGAATGTTTATATAACTAACTGCTATTTGGCTCGTTTCGCCATGGTCATAATTAGTTGGTGAGTTGCAGCCGTTAAAGTGAGCCCACGAACAAGCTCTTTGTCGGGTTAGTGCCGATGTGAAGATGAAAGAGCTTGAAGAACAATGTGCGCATGTGTGCACTTTTGCTACAAATGGCAAAATTTTCACGGGAAGCGTACGGGGTGCTCTGTGAGTTTACTCAGTGCAATAAAACGTTTTGAACACGGTAGAACGTCGGCGGAGGACGATCCCAAGCCTGGACGACCTTCCACATCGACGATGTCCGGAGTTCGTGCTGTGATTGTTAGAAATGATCGTTTATCTCAGGAGTTTCGGGCGAACTTGACATCAGAGAATTATCATGCAATCCCAACTCTGGCCTCCCCGCAAACTATGTCGCTTTCCCACATTTAACGCTTGCATTGCGGAAAAACCAGAGTTAGACGTTGCGTGCATTTTTCTTCGACAAGACAGACGTCTGTGTTGTGCACTAACGTGAATGCCAATGTTAAGTACTTTGAGCTACCATTCAATCGCCAAGGTGCCGTCGACGTTCCTAGTTAGCCCACGTTAAGCATACACCCTCTCATGCACTTTGCACTAAGACGTTGATTCTACTCGTAACACTTGACTGAATTCCAAGCAACTCGTCATAGACAATTTCTTCGCTTAATGCTTCGCATGACACCGATTCCGACAACGCACAGGATCTGCAGGATCTTTTGTTACATTTGCTAAAAACGCACTAACTTAGGTAAATATGATAATTAACACCTTGTATTTTTCAATATGGGAATGGACAGCCAAAAAAATATAGTAAATTGTTACACGTTTTTTTTTTTTTCTTGTCATGTCGCTACAGGATACTCGTAGTCTGCAAGGACCAACGGCGGGCCGCCCGACTGGCCGAACACGCCGCCAGGATTCAAGGACTAGCCGCCGCCTGAGGAAGGGTGGTTACGGAAGGGTTACGGAAAACCCGAAAAGCATAAAAGTTGCAGCAAAAGTGCAATACTCCAGCAGTATAGTATAAAAAAAAAAAAACAGAAAAGTCTATGTTTAGAGACAGTATAGCCTGCTCATTTCAGTGCTGTTTCGGCAGCAGCATGGAGGTCTCATAACATAAAACTATAGAGCTCAAGCTAACAATGAAATGAAAAAAATCCACAGCATATTCACGGAGTGAATGATGATGAGTGGGTGAAGCTCCGGAGGTTCATCATAGATCGTGCCGAGTTCCGGATTAATTTAGTTAACGCGCACGCTACGAATCCTTATGGTTCAACTACGCACAAGTGAAATCTCCCACCGGCACTTCATTGCAAGTCAAGATCCAGTGCCTATATATATATATATATATATATATATATATATATATATATATATATATATATATATATATATATATATATATATATATATATATATATATATGGGTGACCGGTGAACGGTTCTCCAGCGCGAGCAGTCGGTATTTTTCAATCAAGAAACTCGCTAGAAGACGCTGCCTGCGTCAAGCTTGTCTCTCGCGGGTGAGGGCGCGTTCTCCTTCTTTGCGAGCTGTTACAGCGTTCATCGAAGAAAGAGCGTTTCCATAGTCAACGCGCGCCTTTCGCTCTCTCTCTCTCTCACAAGACAGCAGATGGAAGAGTGAGAGAGCTCGCGCGCCGTGAGGCACGCGCCGAGGGCGAGCGCGAGCCTCCCGGCGGCGCGAGGTGGCTACATACATACTACTACAGAGGAGGGAACGACCCACACCCTTCGCCCCTAAAAAAATGGCATCCACATGTGTGTTAGCGCAAAGCTAATAATATGAGCACGCGCGGAAAAACATGTGACAACTGGGAGCATTGGTAGAGCCAAAGAGAAGTGTTTTACTATCTCCACAGTGATCTTTCGAAACGATATCCCGCTCAGATGTTTTAGTGGACTGGCGCAAGTCAAGTTCGAGCCAGGTTACATCTCTGCATTCGCGGGTCCCGCTTTAAAACTCTGCCGCCGCTCTTACGAAGATAACTGCAGATTAAAAACCTATCATATATGACATTTATTACAGCGACTATGACACACCATTTGGAATATAGAGCAATACAGGACATAAATGAAAGCGCAGAAAAAATACGGAGATGCTAACTACACAACCGTTCGATCCATTAACTTAGGTCGTTCCACGCATATTGGTTGCTGCAAAAAGCAAAAGAAAGCCACTGATACAAATAAAGCTTCTGTTTTTTTCGAGATCAAATACGTTAAACGCACACTGCATGTATGCACTACGAAAGTGGAACTACCTTAAGAATGTAACAAGAAACAAAGCAGGCCCGACCTGAACCCGCCGGCTAAAACCCGGGCCTGACCTGAAGTCGAGAGCTCCAGACCCGGGCCCGGGCTTTCGGGTAGGCCTGAGCCCTTGCAGTGTTCTACTAGATGCTTCTCCGTGGTGATTACAGCAGGGTGGAGAACCTCGACCATTGACGTGGTTGTTGGATACGCGATGCTCCGTCAAGGCGTGCGGCAGCTCGCATTGCCCTTAATTCTTCGCATGTCGACGATTCTGGGATAACCTTCCCAAGCTAAACGTGAACTTGCACCCTGCGCCACATGATGCAAATTCGTACAATCTCGCGCTCTCACAAGAAAAAGAGAACCATCTTAATGCACAGCAAGGGTGATAATCTAAAAACCCCAAGCTTCGGGTCGTTCTCCTCCACACCGCGATTCTGAGGTGGCGCGCTTGAATATATCCGCAGGAAATGAGCTGCCGGTGTTACTGTGAAAACGCCAGGGGAGGTCGTAATTAATGCTCGTTCGCTACACAGCATACCTTAATGTCGTATGGAAGGTCCAAGTTTGGTTCATTAAACAATAATTAACAAGTATCCCGCAACTGCTGCACGCTCGGATTTCTTGAAACCTTGAAGCACACGCCCGTGCTGCAGACCGTGCTGCTAGTTCACTATCGCTTCTCTCTCTTCACGGGTTGCGCTGTAAAAGCACGCGCCTACCCGGTTGCGCCGACGTCGACAAACCGCCAGGCTGTTTGGCAGCGGCTCTTGCTCCATCGTTTCGCGGAAGGGGTCGGTCAACGCCACTGGCTGCGCGAAGAAATGCACACTCGCTCCCCTTTCTCGCGTGTGGCTTACTCGCGGTAATTCTAAACAGGAGATTCACCTGGGTGGTGGATGTACCGGCTCGAAAGCGTGCCACTCCTCCACTTCAACAATTAAGTGATGGCGCGTTTAGTGTTCTTCGGTGGTGCAGGATTGGTTTCATTTGCCACACACTGGAGAGGTGGCATATAAAATAATCATACATGTAGTATATAAAAAAGTTGCCTCGACCATGTTGTCGTCATCACGATCCTCATCATTGATGATAATTTTTATACCCACTATAGGACTGTAAAAGGACATCCTGTACCTTCAGATTTTCTGCCATCCTCGCGTGCTCACTAAATGCTTCCCACGAGACAGGTCTGTTCATGGTCTGCGTGACTTCATACACGTGCGTATTTTGTCCTCTTATATATAAACGATTCTTGTTACCAGGGGTTTCCCCAAGAATTGAAATTAGGACGTGTGTCTAAAGGTAAATGGGTGGGGGACGTGAAGCGGTAGGATATTTCGAATCTGTTACAAGCTTTTACAATTTATTAGGGTGTCTTTAGAAAAAAAACTCCACGCGCATCTCCACGAAGTGAACCATAACGAGTGGGCGAAGCTGGGGATCGTTCTGTGTTACCGTAAATCACGAGTGACATTGCCCACTCATGCATGTAAATGAGTGACAACGCGTGTGCATATCTACACACGCGTTGTCATTTATGCCCCTGGTATTTATGAGTATCCTGCGCTCCCACGTCGTAGATCGTGCCGCGTTCCGGATTAATTTAGTTAACACGCACGCTGCGAATCCTTATGGTTCAACTACGCGCAAGAGAATAGACCGATCTCACCGCGCTGTTTCACCGCGCCACCGCTGCCGCAGTGCGTGCCGGAACTTGTAGTACTCGCGGCAGTCGCGGTACGCTCAAATGCGTGGCATGGTGCATCGGCGAACGGCGTTAACGAGCTTTGTCGGCCTTATTTCGAAGAGTTGTGATGGTTAGATTTACGTCCTATGTGCCGGGAGTCCTATGTGCCGGGGACAAGCGCTTCGGTTTTTCTCGTGTTCGCGAAGACTGTCAAGCTCCGGCAGGAACTGGTGCGTCGGACAGACCGGCTCGTACGGCACACGGCTTGTTCAGCAGTGTTTGTGAATTTTGTGTTTTTTATGCATGACACTTTAGCAATGCCCTACGGCGTCATAACAGCTCAGGTACATCACGGACGGACCCGTGTGCATGATCACCTTGCCGGGCGATCTCCGCCAGCGGCGTCGGAGGGGATACAGCTTGTGTTGTGGACAAAATTGTGCTCACTAGAAAATGCTTGACTTCTTTCGAGCGATAACGACAGTCAAGCGTCAACGTGAACGAAAGATCTGATACAAGCCCAGCTTAGCGCATAGTTCACGCTGCGCAGGGCTATTGATACACCACGCCGGCATCAATAGCAACCATCGGTGCCGCCGATGTTTCGGTTTTCAATGTGTGATTTTATTGCGAGCACAAGTTAAAGAGTAAATACCAGTGACAAAATGTGTCATCTTATGTGCGCGAGCGGCCTGCATAGGGTCATATGCCTACTGAGTTTGTCGACGCAGTTTTGAAGCGGTAAGGCCTAGCGACGACATCGGCGCCGAGCCTCCGAATGTGAGGGCGGCGGGCAGAGCGGACTGCCGCTTTTTCGTCGTTTTGCACCTGTCGCCAGTTGCTCACCGACTCACCCGTACTTGATGCAGCACGAACTGCTTGTCGTTCGCGATGTTAGCAGCGGCCCGTAAGCTTTCGCTAACGGTGTGCAGCAGGTCATCGTTCCGCCAAGGTGGACGCGCCTTAACCTCTTCATCGCGATCGTTTTCCACCCATTCACATCTGGCGCATCACTGTGATCGAAGCCCTGTACTAACACACTGTGCATGTGAAGTTTTTATTTGACAAAACAAGCGCAAAGTCGTTCCTTGGACTGAGTCTTCAGTTTTCACCATACCGCGCTCTTGGCGTTCTATTTGTGTACGATACGTGCTCTGAGACATCTTTACTTTGTTTTTTTTTTATTGCGAATAATTCAGCGAATACGGGTAACAGCAATTCGAAGCGACACGGACGCACGCACTAACGACGAGATCATGACCAGGTCACATGTTTACATTCCAACTTTTTTTTTTCTTTTTTTTTCTCTAACAGCGCTACATCGCGTGACAAATTTAAATGAAACACGGCCACAGGAGGTTCGGACATCGTTTTCTGACGCGTTCAATCGTCGTCCACGTCGAGGATAGGTGAAAACCCCAGTAAACTTATAGAACGCAGCACGCACAGCCGTAGCAGCTGCCCTTTGAGAACTACAACTAAGATGGCGGCGGCGCCGCTCCTGGAAACTCGCGCATGCGCAGATCACGCGGTGAGATCGGTCTATTCTCTCACCGGCACTGCATTGCAGGTCAAGATCCAGTGCCTATACATATGGTGCGGCCGGTGAACGGTTGTGCCGCGCGAGCAGTCGGTTTTTTAAATCAAGAAACTCGTTGCAGACGCTACCTGCGTCAGCGTTGTCCCTCGCGGGCGAGGGCGCGTTCTTGTTCCTTGCGAGCTGGTCAAGCGCTCATCGAAGAAAGGGCGTTTCCATAGTCAACGCGCGCCGTTAGCTCTCTCTCACGACAGCAGCCCTATGCAGACACACCGACTGACTGACTGCACTCATGAGTCATAGGTCGGCAGTGTGGGAGAACACTCATTCACACTCACTCACCATAATTTTTCCAGGACCCGCACTCACTCGCACTCACACTCACTGGCACTCACTCGCACTCGCACTTACGTCTATGAAACGAGTGCGAGTGAGTGCGAGTGAGTTCACTCATGCGTGAGTGCGCCGACCTATGCTCATGACTGCCGCTGTTGAAGAGAGAGATAGAAATTCTAGTTAAAGGAGTGCTGACACGAATTTTTGACATTCTCGTATTATTGCTGTAAATGAAAGCACTGGCGTGGTGAACCCCAAAAAGAGTATCATGGTGCCTCGCAATGCAACGAATATATTTTTAATACCGCTCCCTTGAAAGCCCACTTTCGGTTTCGATTTCGAGGGGGCGGTTTCTTAGTGACGTATCAACATAGTCGGACATACGCCTAAGTCACGTAGAGACAGCAATTCGTGATGCGTCGCTGCAACTCTGTCGTCTGTGGTCTATTACACGTAGGACACGCAAATAACGACAACTTCACGGTTGTCCAGTGACTCTGACAGCGATTTCGGCGATTTTTAATATTCTGTGCTCATACGTCATCGTAGTCCATTGCGCTGGAGCTGGCTTGCACTGCTGGACGACGAAAACGTTAAAACCAAACTAAAATGCTTTGTACATGTTTCCTGGCTTCCGAGGATAGCACGGAGAATGCCTTGCGCATTGTTGCTGACAGCGTTACGATACCGCCAAGAAGCAGCGTACTCACTCTCGTAACGTGCGACACACTCGATGGTTGTGAGGGCGTCGCCGAGGCAAACATTTCGTTGCTGCTTGAGCGGAACCTTTGCATCGCGCGGGGCGTCGTTCAGATTCGGCACAGACGCTCATTAGTGCTGCTGACAAATTTTAGCAACGAGAATCAGCACGCACCCTAAGGCACAGCAGTCGCTTTTCTCCATGAACTTGCTGCTTTTGCTGATGTCAGCTCCTTAGAAACCGCTGAACCGAACGTACCGAAAGGCGTCAGCCTGACCGAGCGCGTACAGATAAACCCCGGTTTACTGGAACAACAGAAGAAGCAGCTCCTAGACCTCGTCAACGACTTTTCCGACTGCTTCTCTACGGAGTCTAAAGTTCGGCGCACCCCTATAGCGAAACATCGAATCCTTACCGAGGAGGCCGCACGCCCCGTTCGCCAGCATCCATACCGCGTTTCGGCTACGGAGAGAGAGGTGATCAAGCGCCAGGTCCAAGACATGATCAAGGATGACGTGGTTCAACCGTCTGCAAGTCCATGGGCGTCACCCGTTGTTTTAGTTAAGAAAAAAGACAATACACTGCGCTTCTGTGTAGACTACAGAAAGCTTATATAACGAAGCGTGACGTTTATCCACTGCCAAGAATCGACGACGCTCTAGACCGCCTACGCCACGCCCAATTTTTACATCGTTGGATCTCAAGTCAGGGTACTGGCAGATTGAAGTTGATGAGCGCGACCGCGAAAAGACGGCATTTGTGACCCCTGATGGACTGTATGAATTCAAGGTCCTTCCTTTCGGCCTGTGTTCCGCACCTGCCACATTTCAACGTATGATGGACACTGTTCTCTCTGGGTTGAAATGACAGACCTGCTTGGTGTACTTAGACGACGTTGTGGTCTTTTCAAGAACGTTTGAAGAACATCTCGAACGGCTCAAGAACGTCCTCGTCGCAATCAGTCGAGCAAATCTCACTATTAAGCCTGAAAAATGTCATTTCGGTTTTCAGGAGCTAAAGTTTCTCGGACACGTAGTCAGTCCCCAGGGCGTTCGGCCAGACCCTGACAAGGTAGCTGCCGTCGCAGAGTTTCCACGTCCCGCGGACAAGAAGGCCGTACAGCGGTTCTTGGGTCTCTGTGCTTATTATCGCCGCTTTGTCCAGGGCTTTTCAAAGCTTGCCGAACCCTTAACACGATTAACGCGTCAAGATACACCTTTCGTGTGGGCCAAAGACCAACAGGAAGCCTTTGAAGAATTGCGAAACCGAATGCAGACAGCACCTGTACTCGCACATTTCGACGACGAGGCTGACACAGAAATCCACACTGACGCGAGTAACGTGGGGCTTGGTGCTGTTCTCATTCAGTGGCAAGACGGTGCCGAACGCGTCGTAGCCTATGCGAGCCTCACCCTGACAAAGGCGGAGGGCAACTATTCCACGACCGAAAAGGAGTGTCTGGCAGTCATTTGGGCCATTGGCAAGTTCCGACCCTACCTCTACGGCAGGCCTTTTCGCGTAGTCAGTGACCACCACTCACTTTGCTGGCTCGCGAACCTTAGGGACCCTTCTGGCCGCCTCGCTCGCTGGAGCCTCCGTCTTCAGGAGTACGACGTCACAGTTGTGTACCGCTCCGGCCAGAAGCACGGTGATGCTGACTGTCTCTCACGTGCGCCCCTACCGCTGAAGACCAGCGACTTACAAGAAGATTTCCCGTTTCTCGGCATAGTCGACTTTGTAGAGATGGCTGATCTCCAACGTGCAGGCACTTCATTGCGCGTGGACACAGGAAGGAACGAGACGGTGGCAGGCGCCTACGTTCAACAATGAATTTTTATTCTCGGGACCGGAAATTATGCAAACAAGAAGCACGTGACAACGATAACACTCCAAAAGCGCATGTGAAAGCATGAAAACAATCTAAAAATGAACAATCTGATAATGTTCTCTTGCCTTCACGCGCATCTTTGTCAAGTGCTTCTTAATTGTTTGTATGTCCAATCCGAAGAATAAAACTTCATTGTTGAAAGTGAGCGTCTGTCCTCGTCTCGTTCCCCTTTGTGTCTACGTTTTTTTTTTTTTTTTGCTGCATTATCCAAGATACCCTTTCGTCAGTAACCACCAACAAACCCATTTTGTTACCCCTGTTGGTTTTCCTGGAGACCGGAGTGCACCTTCCAAACTCTTACATGATATGAACGCGCGGTGCAGGACGCGCTTGGACGTGCACGAACCTAGCGCAATGCTTCTGAATGTTCTGCTGAGATATTGTAGGAACGGCTCACGAGGCGCGCATTCTGGCACCAGCGATAACAGGCGAATGTACCGCACTGAAGACTCGACTGGCAACGATCGAAGACCGTGCTCGTTTCTATCATTAACTTTCTTTTTTTTTAAAGACGATAGTCATTCTTGGGATATTTGAACGCAGAAATGTTGGTCTGTCTGTTTGTCTGTCTGTCACACGATTCAGCCACCCGGCCAAAGTTTAAGCACTTAATTGCCTATAACGCCCAGCCATCTTGAACTGGCAGCTGCGTTCATACTTGTGAACATTGTCGATCAAAAAGCAAATATTACGCATATCTGAGGCGCAACATCAATACGTAAGCATTATGAAAGTACTAGAAAATACATAGACACGTAATTCTAAAGACCCTAGCGTTTCTTAGGCTGCGCTAAAGATGCGACGCTATGCACGAAAAAGGCCTCTGCCGACGATTTGGTGCTGCCACCTGGCAGTTGCCCAGGGATTCTGCACAAGCTCATGTTTCCCGACGGCGCTGCCAGATGGCGTCCGTATCTCACGCAGCGCCTCCTCTATTTTCTCAATGCCAGCCAGATGCGGCCGATTCAACATAGAGGAGGCGCTGTCTGAGGCAAGGCAAAACATAAATGGCCGCTTGATGAAATACAACCCACTCTACAAGACATGCCCAGACAACGCAGAGAAAAGACCGACGACCAAATTGTAGCGCAGAAGTTGAAATGTTACGAGAACAACATTACGGGTGGTGGCGGTTGAGACCAGGACTCATGAAGCACGGTCGGCAGAAGACTATCGTCTTTCTACGACATTTGCAGTGAAGCACGCAGACACGCAGCCATTTTAGGGGCGAAGCTCCTCTTAGTCTGACCTTGTCACGCGTCAGGCGTAACCCGCGTGCTGGGAGGCACGCGCTCGCCCTCGGCGTTCGCCTCGGCGCGTGCCTCCCGGCGCGTGCCTCTCTCTCTCTCCCGGCGCGTGCCTTTGCTGTCTTGTGAGAGAGAGACAGAGAGCGAAAGGCGCGCGTTGGCTATGGAAACGCTCTTTCTTAGAGGAACGCTGTACCAGCTCGCAAAGAAGATAGACTTTAATCTCCGTCGTCACCATCACTCACTCATCATGCAACACATCCTATCACATCACTGCGGGTTGGTGCAAACGTTGAATATCTTTGGACGCAATTAGGCATCACAGTCAAAGACACAAAGCCCGATTTTTCTTTCTCTTTTCTTTTTCACTCTATCTTGTACTTCTTTCTAGTCGTCTTTCTCTCCCCAAACTCCCTCCCCACGCAGAGTAGCATGTCAGCGATATTTCAACGCCGGCTAAATTCTCTGCCTTTCAATAAAGAGCTCTCTCTCTCTCTCGCAAAGAAGGAGAACGCGCTCTCACCCGCGAGAGAACGTTGGCGCAGGCAGCGTCTCCTAGCGAGTTTCTTGATTGAGAAATACCGACTGCTCGCGTTGGAGAAGCGTTCACCGGCAACCCAGAGAGAGAGGCATATATATATATATGTAGGCACTGGATCTTGACTTGCAATGAAGTGCCGGTGGGAGATTTCACTTGTGCATAGTCGAACCATGAGGATTCGTAGCGTGCGCGTTAACTAAATTAATCCGGAACTCGGCACGATCTACGATGAACATCCCGAGCTTCGCCCACTCATCATCATTCACTCCGTGGATATGCTGTAATTTTTTTCTTTTTGCGCGCACACTGGCCACACTAGTGCATATAAATGCATAGCGCGCAGAGAAAGCGTAGAGTGTGTATCAAAAGTGTAGCTCCGCTCACCTATACACGAAACCATTTTTTATAGCGGAATCAGTGGCGCCTGCAGCCAGGATTTCTCCCAGGAAAGGGTTCAAATTTTGAAGACTGCGCAAGAAAAGAAATAAATAAAAAATAAAAGAGGGGGGTGTGGGTGGACAGGCATTTATTACAATATGCAATTTCGTTGCTTCAGCTGAAGGATTCCTATACAGCAAATACAAAGCCAAATAATAATAGCTACAGTACGACGATGATGATTTCTTCGGCATTTTACCCAAACTCGCCCTGCCCAAAGTTATTGACAGGGCCAAGAAGGTGTTCTGAAAAGAAGTGCACCAAGTTCTTCAGCATTCACTTATTTCAGCCATCTTCGTCGATAGTTGTTGTTTGTTGTTTTGTGGGGTTTAACGTCCCAAAACCAGTTGTGATTATGAGAGACGCCGTTGTGGATTGCCATTTCCTCCACCGTTACTCATTGTCCGAAGTGAATCACTTGCGGTTGAAAGAAAGCGCTACATAAATTATTTCATGTAGTTGATTGATTTGATTGATTTGTGGGGTTTAACGTCCCCAAACCAGCTCTGATTATGAGGGACGCCGTTGTAGAGATCTCCGGAAATTTCGACCACCTGGGGTTCTTTAACGTACACTAACATCGCACAGCACACGGGCCTCAACATTTCGCCTCCATCGAAATGCAGCCGCCGCGGCCGGGATTCGATCCCGCGACCCTCGGATCAGCAGCCAAGTGCCATAGCCACTAGACCACCGTGGCGTGGCGCCCCGCGTAATGATAAGGATACCGACATGCCGGCCAGTTTGCGCTAGTATAAAACGTTTGCGTTAGTATAAACGTTTGCGTTGTATACTCGAGTATGTCCTATAAATCATCAGAGCAGAACATTTTTATTACGCTTCCTGTGAGTTTCTGTATACTCATATTATATATATATGAGTATATATAATATGAGTATACAACTAGTATATGAGTATACTCCTTCTGTATACTCATATTTTGTAATTAATTTGACGACTAAATAAAACCATTTCTGATTCTGATTCTGAAGTTTAGCGCTTGACCTGTCGTTTCGTCTACCTTTCTAAGTCTGTTTTCTCCATTCAGTAGCACTGATAAATGGGCGAGTTGCTACGCATTCATGATCAAGAAAACGGCGCAGCACACAAAAACGAGCCTCGTCTATGTATGCACACAAAAACGATCAGACAAAAGTCTTTCGTTTTTGTGTGCTGCGCCGTTTTCTTAATCGTGTTTTCTCCATGTTGCGCTAAAAAATGTGTTCGCGTCGTTCAACCAACTAGCCGAGCAACAAGTTCTGCGTATATTTGCACATTTACACGAAAGTTTCAGTTCGCGTCCGATGCGGCCTCTTCGAGCTAGTTGTCACCCGGTACTATAGGGGGGGGGAGCCGCGGCCCCTCGAATGCGGCTGAGGCGGCTGAAGGCGGCCCGCAATGGGGCCGGAGACACTTCCAGAAGAAGGCCGAGTCCCATGCTTAGGGCTCACAGCTCGGCTGTCGTCGATGATCCCTGTTGCACCCCTCGTCTCTGCACTTGACGCTGTAGCGTTGATGTGACAGCTGTCGCATTGAGCGAGAAGCCATCCGGCAAAACGAAGTCCTCGGTGTGCATTTGGAGATGGTCCTGAAGTTCTGACACGACAGCTCGTGGGAGCTGCTCCAGCGCACGTTGAGGCGTTGTCCGCTTCGCGCTGATGCCTGAAATGTCCGCGCGCAGGTCCACATGTTCTGTCCATGGCCAAGGTTCGCAGGCGCCGTATGGGGCCGCGTCCTTGCTAAGTTGTTCGTACAGCGATGTTGTCGAAGGCGCTGCAATATCGGCCCGCCTTTTGAAGCTTGCGCAGTCTGTCGATGCGTGACACAGCGCGTCGTGTAGCCAGGAACTCCAGTGACCAGGTCTTCGCCCCTGCTAGCGTGACAGCAAACTGCGATGTGCGCGGTAGTGTGAGGCATCTCCCGAGGCCCTTCTTATGGTGCACCTCAAGCCGTTTCCACTGCGTTTTGACGACGTTGACGAGCGGCAACGCATAAAGAGTGTCGCCATCGCTAACGCGCAACGACGTTTTGTCTGCGACTGCATGATATTTCGCTCTCGGTGGGCAAGCATAATATGTGGGTGTGTGAGAATATTCGAAAAATTAGGATATAAAAACTTGCACGTGATACTCTAACGACACCAACAAACTACACGGCAGGCAGACACTAACGCGCCAACGCGTCGAGGCGTGGAGCAGCTAAAGTCACATGGTGCAACCACGTGAGCACCACAGCAACTAAAGTCACTGGAGGAACCACGTTTTGACAAGTGGGCTTGCCTTCGTCACGGCAGCCTTGACGAAGACAAGTGCACTTACCGAAACGTTGGCTCTAGCGACATTCACTGTGCTTCCAGCTTCCCCTGAGCTTTGTTCTAGTTTTAATTTCAACTTGCGAAATATGACGGAACAACGTGAATGTCTCCTGCTTTCTCTAGCAGCTTGAGGTGATGTTGTTATGTGGGGTTTAACGTCCCAAAACCAGCTCTGATTATGAGAGACGCCGTAGTGGAGGGCTCCGGAAATTTCGACCACCTGGGGTTCTTTAACGTGCACTGACGTCGCACAGCACACGGGCCTCAACATTCCGCCTCCATCGAAATGTAGCCGCCGCAGCCGGGATTCGATCCCGCAACCCTCGGATCAGCAGCCGAGTACCATAGCCACTAGACCACCGTGGCGGGGCTTGATAGGTGATAGCCAATACAAGTACATGCATTAGAAGCACTCTAAAGGCAAATAGTAAATCGACATAAAGTGTTGAAATAACACGCACAATCATCGTGGTATTGATTTTTTGTGACACAACTGCTTAGTTTGAATGAAAATCGCGTATTTATCGCTTGGTCCAATGTGCGACATTCAAACGTCCCGCCGTACAAAATGGCTCGTGAAGCCACATCAGGTGCTCTCTCTCTCTGGCCATGGCCTCCGTGATCTCGCGCGCCGGCACAGAAACCTAATGGCCCCGAGATCGAACACAGGCCACTGTGCTTTTACATGCGCGCGTACGCCACACATATCCTCCAACATGTTTGTTCCCTGAGCCGGTGCATTGAATGCTTTCATGCATTCGCTCGTCGCCGGAGGTCATTGTAACGAAGAAGAAGACGAGGAAGGCAAGCAAGCCAGCCTCAGCGTTGGCGATGGTCTCGTGCCTCGAGCGAGCGCTTGCCCGGATTTTGGCTGCTTGACGCTCGCCGTTTGTCGGAGCTTCGCCTTTGACGTTCCTCGACGTCTAGACGTCAATAAACCACGTCGCAACACGAATAAATTCCACTTCGCGCCAGGGAGGGGCTTGACATCCCCCTTCCCACAGCCGATTGACACACACACACACACACACACACGCACACACACACACACACACACACGCACGCACGCACGCACGAGCTTTTAAAGAGGCGGACATCACAATCAGATTGGGCTTCAAACAATATGCAAGTGGCGGCTTGAAGTGATTAACCAGATTTCTTCAATCATGATTCAAGAACTGTGGTGTTTAAGAAATGGTTGAAAACAATTAAATGTTTTTGAAACTCCCGCCTGCATTCCGGTGTCTGCTCAGCTGAACGCACGCACGGACACGAAAGAAGGAAAGATCACTATAAAGCCTAATAACAAAATTCCTGCGGAGTTATCACACGTCGGCTAATTGATGCGCGTTGAGGCGATAAACCAAACAAACCGTTAGTGGAACCAGAGCCCTCCGAAACATTTGAAAGACTTGGGTAGAAAGAACGAGCAATACAGCGCACAACGGTAAAACTGGGGACTACTCAGTTCCCCATTGACTGGGGAACTGAGGCGCCTAAGGCCCCGACAATGCATGCCCCGACTTATAGTGCCTAGTATATTTCTAGGCGCTGTACCCGACTGTCGTCGAATAATTAAACGCGCGCGACTGTCGTTGCCGTAGGTAGGTCGCGGCCGTAAGCGCCGTAAGCACCAGCGCCATCGACAACATCCGACGCGTCGGTTGGGTCAACGCCTCCTCTAGAAAGATGCCTGCTGCGTCGCTCGCTTACCCATTGTAGCGATGCTGCCCTCAGTTGTGGCCACTTGTCGAGAGATGGCGCTACCTTCTCCCCTCTTGTTTTCAATGGGGCTGGGGTGAACGTTGCGGCGGTAGCGGCGGCGGCTGTTCGGCAAGAGCGGCGGCACCTCTATTCACGTGTGCTTGAACCAACTGGTCGTGTTCTGGCCACTTCGATGACATTTTAGTTTCTTGCGTACATATGAATACTTTCAGTCAGTGCAGTAGCGGTCGCGAGCAGCGTAAGCAGCCCACAGAAGTTCTTTTCACACGTCCATTCATCCTTGCATTTCGCTTCGAGCAGCATATGGTTATTCTCGCGTAATTTTGCTATAAATAGTGGTAGACGGAATGCAGGTTCGACGACAACATGAAAGCGATTTACATGAGCTTTGTCTATGCTTAATGAAGAAGGCTGAAATTCTTGAAGCCCGTGCACGTTAAAGAACCCCAGGTGGTCGAAATTTGCGGAACTCTCCACTCATAATAATCTTATCGTGGTTTTGGGACGTTAAACCCCAACAGTTATTATCATTATCATTCTCAATGAAGAGCGCGCATTTTCTAAGTTACAATTTAAGCACCTTTCGGGACAAAGGTTTGCGGTCAAGGAATTTAACAACTGCATTCCCGTCGCTAGCACTGACGGCATAGTTGGTGAACAGCGGCTTCATGAACTTGGTTGTAATGAGTTCCAGGAGAACCTTGCGATGGTCGCTGTCTGCGTTACCACAGCTGAGAACATTGAGTTCCATTAGCGCTGCCACACTTCTCTGAACACAATCCTCCAGTGGCTTTGTAAAGCGTTTCCTGTGGGGAAGAACGTGGTCTACAAGCTTCCGAAGACCTATCAGCAGCTTCACAAGCTCCTGGCTCGGGTAGAAGAGCCCGCCCCGATCTTGGTGGGCAATGAGGCCAAGCAGAGGCGTGTTGCCTTTCTGGCCCTGCAGTAGTGCGATGCAGTTCGAGCACAGAATTCTTTCGCTTGCAGCCCTCACGATGAAGCCTCCAACCACAGCGACACTGGCTTCGTCCGGACCTGTTATACGAGGTGTCGATGTGGTCATGTGGTTCTTCAGGTCATTCACAGCCTGGTCGAGAAACCTGGATCCGGTAGGAGGCATGGCGGTGCTGTGCTGAGTCGGAAGCAGCTGCCTTGCGACGTATGATGTCGAGCTCTGAACGTTGCTCTGGTCGGAGGCAGCAACGATGCCTGTCTTCAGCATTTTCTCAAGCCCGCACATCGCGCTCTTTACGTCAAGGACGTCATTGCTGCCGGAACTTCGACGTAGGAAGCCAAACATGGATTCTATGGGGTCACTGGACATTTTGCGCGTGAGCACGAAACTGAACTTCTTCGTAGTCAGCAAGTGACGAACGCACTGCACATTTGACTTTGTCGCAAAGACAAGTGCGTGGTACGTTTCCTTGCTTAAAAAACTGTCAGCGGCGCTTTCGTTCCTGAGGTCTTCGATGTAAGTTAGAAAAGCACCCTCGAGCCACTCTAATCTAGGGTCGTCTGCTTCCGTAAATTGACGGGCGTCCACGTTGTTGCAGTGGATGTGTTTTTGGCAGTTGCTGATGTCCATCATCGTAAACCACCTCTGCATCATTTGCATAAATTCAATTGTGGGTCCTGCTGAGGCGAAGTCCGCATCACACGAGTGGCCGGCCTGATCTTTGAGGTAGCAAAGAGCGGCAGTTACGGCAAGTGAAAACAGCTGAACCGCTGCCCTGACATTCATTTTTTCAATGTTTGTTGGGTACACGTGTTTTCTGGTGAGGAATCTTACTGGCCTCACTGTGGAGTTTTTTCTGCATTTTGTACAGACTTTTCACATACCTTGATGTGATCTGCTTTTCTTTGCCAAAGTCTTTTGCCAGGAACTGCGATCGCACATTTTTGATGATATGGCTCTGGTCAAAGGAGAGAAAAATCTGCTCAGAGGGGTCGGCAGGGTGCGACGCCTGAATGCTGGCCTTGCCTCCGCACAAAATGTCCATAGCTGCCACATTTACTTTGTGGTTGTCAGTAACCAGCCGGACAATGTCGAAACCGACATCGGTCGTCTTCCTGAGCACATGGCTTACAACGACTGCCAGCTGTTCTCCTGTGCAGCCTTTGGTAAAAAAATACCCTACAGGTATCTTGAACCTTGCGTGGAGACCGCACAATAAGAAGCATAAAAGAGAGTTAGCCAGAATTTCGTCCTCTGAGCTGGGACCAATGTGTTGGAGTTCGGGGCCCATATCAACATCACCAACAAATGCATCTCTTTGCTTATTGTAAATAAGTTTTTCTCGGACCCTCATTTCGTCTACCACCAGACTGCACACCTTGGATTGAGGTGAGTCCAGATTTTGCAGTTCAGCTTGCAATCGACAACGGACCAGGTCGTTGAAGCCAACTTCTCCTGTGACTGTTCCAATATATTTCTGGAGAGTGCTTCGACAAGGTAGTCGCAGGAGCCCCTCAGACCTGATGTGCTCGTAGGTCTTCGTCGACAGGTGTCGAATGACGATGCAGTGTCGGATTGTGACTTCAGACCATTGTGGTTTTTTCTTCTTGTAATTTTTCACTTGGTCTCGAAGCAGCACTGCTTTTGCAATGCCGTCTTCTGCATCGGCCACGACTTCTAAGAAAGCACTCACATAGCAGCTTTCCTTAAGCTTCTGTAGCTCTTGCTTATACGCGTCCACAGTTCTGGACAGTCTCTCGATTTTCGCTCTCATCACGCGCTCTTTTTGTCGCCACCGCTTTCGCTGGACAAAAAATGTGGAAGCAGAGGGTGCTGGCACTGTCTGCGTGTGTAATGACCGCTTGGCGCGGGCTTTTCTTTTTGGTTCTTAGTTCTCCAAAGCTGTGGCAACGTTTGTACTCTTTTCTGCGTTTTCTGCGGGCTCATGTGATGCGCCTATCGGTGCAATCGCACCATGTTCAAAGGCGAGTGCGCTGCTTCTACTACGTGGCGATTTCCTGCCGGTTTGTCCAGCAGCATTGGGTGATATTTGTAGCTCAGTGGTTTGTTCAGTTGAAGGTGCTGCCGTGCTTTCTGCCACCAATTCGTCATCTTGCACATCTCCACACACTGGAACGCAAGGCACACTTGGGGAAGGCTCGCGCTTGCGTTTTTTGGTTCCTCGATTCTCCGGTTTTGCCAGAGTTCCGCATTTCTCTGAGCGCGGCACCCGGGAACCGAACACACTGGGAATTGCACCCCGCTTCAGTAGACGGCGCTTGCACCCGTCTCGGAAGTCAGACGTCTTGAAGTGCAGGCTGCACACAACAGTGTAATAAGAGGCAGTCTTAGGTGCTGAATCCTCTCGCGCTATGGCAGTTATCCATCGCGCCCGCGTAGCGTTGTCGTATGGTAGCTCATGAAAAGTCACTCCGGGCCCCTTGTTTTCGCTCGCTTGAAGTGCAGCTTGGGACGCAGCAATAGCGCATCGCGCTTTACGAAACGTATGGAACACACGAAACAAGTAAAAGAACGCAAGTGCCAAAAGAACGAAGCAGCTGCTCGGAGCGAGCGGCAGCAGTCAGGCAGACGGGTTAAACAGTACTTCTGTTAATAAATCTACGAACTAGTTTTCACAAAAGATATTTAAACAGGGCTTAAGTAGCATATGAGAGACCAAAATCCCTTTATTTGGAACATTTCATATTCATGTTTGCGCGCATTTGTTTTCGTTTGCTTAAACAGTTGAAAACACACAGAAGGCGTCGTCTGCCACACAGGCGTCGTCTGCTACGGCGCGCACCCGCGGAGCCGCGGACGCGCTGCCGCGCGATGTTGCGCGCATGCGCGCTGTGTTGCAAACGGCCGCCGCAAGGATCGCCAGCTACTTCCCTCATCAGAAACGAGGAAGGAGGGAAAGGGTCGGGCAGCCGGTTTTTGGCGCGGCAGGCATCTTTGCTAGGATGGATGGATGCTATGAGCTTCCCCTTTGTAACGGGGCGGTGACATGTGCGCCACCAGGCTCGTAAGAAGATTTAATAACTTTTTTTCCTCTCTTTGAATTTTCCTCATGCCTTTTAAATTTACTTCAATCAAATCGATCATGCCATATCGAAAATGGAATTTCATAGCCCAGTTCCCTGCCCCTTATGGCAGAAATTCCATATTTTTCCCTATAATTATTTTTGTCCGTTCTCTCTAGTTTTCTGCCACCAGTATTCTAACCGTCTCTTACTTATTTCAATCGCGGCTATGTTCAGCTTCCCGTTGTTCGCCCTAAAACCCAAGGCTTCATGTAGGGTGGTGCCCAAACGTACACCTGGGTGGATATTTCCGCATTCAATCAGAACATGCTCTGTCGTTTCCCTATCTTCCTCACAGCATGTGCATTTTTCTTCTTCTTTACTGAATTTCGCTTTATAAACACGCGTTCTAAGGCAGCCCGATCTCGCTTCAAACAATAAAGCGCTTCGCCTCTTGAATTATCATAAAATGCCTCCCTCTTTATTTCGTTTTTGCCCTCTCGGTAGTTATTCAGAGTCGGTTTTTTTTCCATCGCTGCCCTCCAGTAAATCTTCTCCGCCTCTCTGACTTCCCTTTACGCTCTTTGTTGTCAGTTCTCTTAGAGCCGTATATTTACTGGTGAGCCTCCTAGTTCTCTTTCTCCACTGCGTGTCAACGCTCTTTCTATATAAATAGCGGAACACCTTCACTGCCCACCTAACCTCTTTCATATTCCTTAGCCTTTCTTCAAACCTTATTTTGCTCTGCGCTTCCCTTGCCTCAAAACTCGCCCATCCCATATCGCCCTTTACAGCCTCGTTTGTCGTTTTCCCGTGAGCACCCAAAGCGAGGCGTCCCACAGTTCTTTGATTCACATCCATTCCCGATTGTATCTCTGGCCTCATGCACACCACTGAGTTCCCAAATGTAAGCCCCGGTACCATTACCCCTTTCCACAGACCTCGTACCTATTGTGTCCCCATAACGCTCTGTGCTTCATTATTCCTGCGTTCCTCTTTCCCTTTGCTGCCAAGGCTTTTTCCTGTACATTCATGTATGTATCACCCTCATTTACCCATACGCCAAGGTACTTGTATTCGCTTACTCTCGGTATTTCTTGGCCCTGTATGGATACCGCCTGGTCGTTGGGATCATTGAATACCATCAATCCGCATTTTGTTACATTAAATCCTAGTCCTAGATTCTCGCCTTCCTTCCCGCATATATTCACCAGCCGTTGTATATCATCTCGACTGTCCGCGAATAAGATATCAGCATAAAATAAACCCGGAAGCATCTGCTCAATCATCACGCCGCCCTGTTTGTGTGACAGATTAAAACCAATGTGGCTATCTCCTAGCGCTTTTTCCATTCTAACCATGTACAGCATGAATAACAGCGGCGACAAAGGACATCCCTGTCTCAGCCCCTTGCTAATATCAACGTTCTCTCTGCTACTTATTCCTTCCCATTCTATGCAAACTGTATTTTCTCGATATATTTCCCTCAAAAGCTGTACACAATCGTCGCCTATGCCCATTCCTTCCAAAATTTCCCACAATATTTCCTGATTAACATTGTCATACGCCCCAGTGATGTCTAGAAAAGCCACATACAACGGCCTCCTTTCTATTTTAGATATTTCTATACACTGAGTAAGAACAAATAGGTTATCGTCTAAACGCCTGTCTACTCGAAATCCATTCTGAAGTTCTCCCAAAATATTGTTACGTTCTGCCCAGGCTTCTATTTTTAATTTTACTGCTTGCATAGCCATCCTGTATAGTACCGATGTAATGGTTAGCGGTCTATACGAGCGAATGTTATTCTTTTCCCCCTTGCCTTTATAGATTAAGTTCATTCTGCTTTTTCGCCAACTGTCCGGTATTTGCCTCTCCTGTAAGCATTTTTCTACGGCTTTCAATAGCGCTTCTTTAGTGTTCTGTCCTAATTCGTTAATGAGGCTAACGGGGACCCCATCTAAACCCATAGCAGTGCGCTTTGGAATTTTTCCTTCGGCCTTTTTCCAATTGAAATTCTCAAGTTCTAGCTCTTCCTTAGTTTCGCTCTCCGTCATGGTTTTATCCACTGGGCCCTAGGATGGATGGATGGATGGATGTTAGGAGCGTCCCCTTTATAACGGGGCGGTGGCCGGGCCACCAAGCTCTAGCTTTATTTCTTTTTCGTTTACAACCATTTCTTTTCCCGAATCACACATATTTTCACAACTAATTTTTTACTTCATCTATTTATTTTATCTATTATCGTTCGTCTGTGATGAAACAATCTTACCCGAACTACCTTTCGCTTTTGTTTGCTCCATACTTTTGCGCCACCAATGTTCTAAGCGCCTTTTACTTATATCTATCGCCGGCAGCGCCAGCAGCGCCTCCAGGCGTTGGTTGGGTGAAGTGAGGTCGTGAAGTCACTTCAAATTTTCTGCAAGAGTACACGCTTTAATAAGCAAGAAATGGTGAAGATTGGACTGCAGCTTCGTGCTAACCTGGAAAACGTCGCAAGCTTCAAGCCGAACAAAGACTGCGTGTGGCACTTCCGATTGAAATGCATGAATTGTGGCGAGCAAACCAGTGCTTGGCAAACCGTCGAGGCCTCCAACCGAACGCCGATGAAAGGCAGTCGTGGGGAGGCTAATTTAGCTCTGAAATGCAAGTTGTGCAGTCGAGAGAACAGCATGGATGTGCTCAACGACAAGATACAGGCTTACGACGCTGACAACTCGCCCGAGTTTGCAACCGTCATCATATTTGAGTGCCGCGGCGTCGAGCCGGTCGCTTTCGACGCCAGGGATGGCTTCACCGCTACAGCTGCTGAAAGTGGAACCGTTTTTGAAGAAGTGAAGTTCGAGAGCAAGGAGTGGGCCGATTATGACGAAGAAGGGAAACAAGCTGTTGGGATCTACGATCTGGAGCATCAGTTCATCAAGGTGAAGTAAGCCGCGCGTTTGCCCCTGGACCTGGGGAACGCTTGTCTAGTCCTCCGGCTTGGAGCGTGGGACGCCGGCAATGTGCTTGAGAGACGCTTCGCAGAATTCGAGACTGAAACTGCGTGTGTGCCTTTGTGCGGTTTCCATTTTTCTTTTACAACCTCGTTGCCAGCCGAGAAGCCACAAATGATGGACTTTTTTTTTTTACTCACAAAAGTTGTGCCTAGTAAAAGCAATTGTTACTGCCTTTGGATATGTTGTCAGCACTTGCATCTTGCCCTGAGCGTTGCACTTACACAAATTTGGTTTAGTACGGCTGTGGCATGGCGCTGTTAGATTGCGAGCGACCCCGATAGGAATCGAGTTTCATAATCGCGTATGATTTGTTCTAGAGTAGGAGGCAACCACGTACGAGAGGTTCGATCGCTATCGAAAGTGGCCGTGCCCGTGTGCCATCCGTACAGTATTTTATTGGCACATGGCCCCCATTCTTGGTCACTTTTGGTGCACCTCCGGTGAGCAGAATGACCGTCGTTCCAGTGAGCCGTCTCGCAAGAGTAGTCGGAGGATAAAGCACCAGTATGTGGCAAACATGTCTTTTACAGCTACTGTTTCGCTCGCGTAGCAAGCGATATAGGACCGTGGCATGGAAAATTTGTGTGTTTGTAAACTGCAGGCCTGTCATGGGAGGTGTTTGAGCATAGATCTGTATCTGTTTTCAAGCAGTTACATAACCTAGAGTCAAAGCTGAAATTCCCAAAAATATGTTTTGGACAGTAACCAATTGCTGGTGCACTTACACAATATAAAAAAGCAGAATGGTGTTATATGCATGTAGAAAGATGTACACAATTTCTGCTGTTTCACGTGCCAAAACCATGATAAAATTATGATGCATACCATAGATAGCTCCAAATTAATTTTGACCACCTGGGGATGTTAATGCGGGCCTAGATCTATGTACATGGGTGTTTATGCATTTCAACCCCATTGAAATATAGAAAAAATGTGAACATATCTCTATAACATATCTCTCTATGGTTGCGGTGTAAACAGTTTATTGAATGTAATCTGGAGACCACTGCTACAGTGCACCTCATAATCAGATTGTGGTTTTGGCATGGGACCACCAGAGCTGAATTTTTTTAATGGGCTGCATGTGAAGGGAGAGAGAACTGAAAAGAAAAAGCAGCAACAATTCTGGAAAACATCGAATGAATTAGCAATTAGCTTGAGAGCAGCATAACTGCAGGTTATTTAGGAAAACAGTGGAAAGATTTCAGCATTTTTTTCCTCTTAATTCATGTAAGCGCACTGTAGCAAGATTCGATACTTCATTATACATTAATTTCTGGGGTTTTCCATCCCAAAACCGGCTATGATTATGAGAGACGCTGTAGTGGAGGGTTCTGGAAATTTTGACCACCTAGGTTTCTTTAACATGTGCTGACGTTGCACGGTGCATAGGCCACTTCATTATAAAGGCTCAATGAAAAGTGTTGAAGTAGAGTAGAATGTATGTTGAAGACAAGCTGTATATTTATAATGATCCCAGCAAGTAATACTAACTTCAGTTACACTACAGGTTATATAGCTAGCAAACACTTTCATGAAACTGCTTGCAAAACCTTAGCCGTGTCTATGAACCATTTTATGGGCACAAAGAAGATATCGTGTCTCAAGCATGAGTGTGTTAATGATCGAGTGGTGCTCAGAAAAGTGAAACCAGAGAGCTGAGAAATGCATGGTGTAGAAGGAAAAATTGTACTTTTCCCATTATTCATTTAGGCAATTTTGATCAAGCAGCACCTGTGCAATTATTGCAGAATAAGGCAGCATGACCCAACACAGATGGAAGCCAAGAAACACATACTATACACCGTCTGTCCTTGTGTTTCTTGGCTGACAGTGGTAAAAGTGAGTGTACCAAACTGACATTGAAGGTTACAAAAGCCAGGCACACACGCTACTGTCGTGAATAAATGTTAACAAAAGAAGCTTTCTTTCACAAATATCTATGTGGTTGCAGCTTCTTGCTACAAATGAGCAAATAACAATTTTTATCTTTCATGAACTTTTCTTCACATATCTTAAATTATATCCTGTGCGGTCCGTTGTCCGCAAGGCCATAGTGGTCCACTGTCGGGCACCGCTGGACAACGGCGTTTGGGGCTAAATTCCATGGGTTTTTCTCACTGATGCATTCTCCTTATACATGGTGTGCCATTTCTGAAGCAATAAGCAAACATTTTTTTTTTCTATGCTTAATTTTTTAGCTTAGCTTAAACCTTCTGGATATTAGAGCGTTCTTACTGCTGGCACTGTTTGCTGTGAAGCATGGCTGCTTTATCACTGTGTGCCTTTTACAGTGGTAATGAAGCATTTGGCAAAAGCAATGACTTTAGTGAAAACGAGAAATACGTTCCTCCATTAGATTGTGATGATAGCAATTCAACAGAAGCGAATCACGAAGACAACAGCGGCGGTGGAGACAGCAGCTCTGTTGACACACTGTTCAAAGCACGCATGTTCTCGCAACTCAAAGAAGTTCTGGCAAAAGCTTTCTTTCCTTTTATTATTTTTTTTCTTTCTTTTTGGCTTTTTGAAGTCTCGATTGTGAATAAGTTTCATGTTGATGTGAACACAACAGCAAAATCACAGAATAGTTTCGGACTAGAGCAGCCAGAAAGTGCCCGTGAAGAGTTAACATATACGGACAAAATTGAGCGCGAACTTTTCTCGTGCTGTAGAGCACAAGAAAAATATAAGAAACCAACAAACCAACATTTGTTTCTGTAATGGGTCGAAAAGCTTGAGCTTACAGAACTAAAAAGAAAAATGTAGTGGAAAAAGAGGTAACTGGTCTGTGTAAGTGTTGCATGTTAAATGGGCCCTGCACCGCTTTTTTTAACGTAACAAAACCATGCCAATCAGTCATGGAGGCTCCTGTGAAGACATGAGCCAAATATTAGTGTGTTGCATGCATCAGGGAGTTTGCAATTTGGTTTCAAACATGGCTGGAAATCATATGCTCTCCTTTCAACAAATGTAGCACAAGTAGCACTGACTCACTTAATTTCTTTTGTTGTTCTGAAAGAAAGATACATTTTCTTTATTTGTTGGACTCAAGACCAACAACTAAGGCAATACCAAGGACATTTCTGCAATTATGGAACCACTAACACTAGTTGTACTTGATGGAATGGACTCAGTGTTCCTTGTGAACGTCATATGTTGTAAGAAGAGCAGGTGGTTTCCAGCCGTATTTGAAATCGGATTGCGAATTCCCTTGTCCGTGCAGCAAACTAATATTTGGCTCACGTGTTCACAGAAGCTACCATGACTGATGGGCACCGTTTTCAGATTATGTTAAGAAAGTGTTACAGGGCCCCTTTAAGATACAATACTTAAGAGGAGATGCATGTAGAAAAATCCTTAATCTTAAAATTGATGGTAAACTTCACTAAGGTGCATTGTCTGATACAATGGATGCAAGGCATGCATCATGCGAGGACATAACTGCAAGGACGAAGATTTGAATTAACTGATTTAAAGATTTAAGTACTGTCAGACTTGCACCAGTGTGACATCAGAACACCAGCAACATGTGCACTTCAGCATCTGCTGCTCTATGTTATTAGCACCGGATGTGGAGCTTCTGTCTGTTACATCCTTGATGTCAGATGTGCAAGAAAGTCAACTATTTAAAATATCATGCAGATCCGACGCATTGTAGAAATTGGTCTCATGCGAAGCAGTCAGCAAGGAAATTGTCTATGATGAATTGTTTGTCATTTAGCCAAGTGCCATGAGCTCTTTGTGCAAAGCGCATCAGTGGGTATTTGATTAATGTGGGCTAACCAAGAACGTCGGCAGCACTGTGGTGACATTGTAGCTCATGGTACGATGTCATGTTGGCGCTAACGTTAGTGCATAGCCCACGCATCTCTTTTGAATGTGGAAAATGCACGCTACAGTGTGTGTTAATCTGTGTATCATAAGCTTCGCTGATTCATGTATTCCTATGGTATTGAACACAGTTGGACAAAAGCATACTGAGTGATAGTAGAACATATGCACTGTTCATTTCTTTAGTATTGCAGTGCTTAACACACATTAGAAATGCTATTCACGTTAAGCAAGCACCACAATCACAAATGCTGGTGCAGTAGGTTTGTTTACAACATAATAAAGCTGTGTGGGATGAGCTGCCGTAGCCTAGTGGTAGCGTGCTTGCTTGGCACATAGGGGGCCCGGGTTTGATACTCACCTACTACTTCGTAGGCTGCGTGTGCCTGTGTGCTTGTTATGTCTACACTTCAGTTGAAGCTATGACAAGAAGTATGCCTTTCTTGCCTTTAAGTGTGTTGTAAAGATATGTTAAATGTCTCTTTTAATTGGTCCTTGATTGACATAGGCTCTATGAAATTCAAACACCTGTGGTGCATACCCTAATACCATGGGCCGATCTCTACAGGTATGAGCCACAAGTGATTGCAGCATCGTTACTCGTGACTTACATGACAAAAATGTCACGTTAGTGATGTGAAGATCAGGCATTCATGTTTGTCATACACTTATGCCCTACCTCTCAAATATTGGTGTGTCCGGGTGAACGAGACGACCAGACGAGCCCCCGAGACGTAGGCGGCTAGACAGATGGACAGACAGGCAGAGTCAAAGTGACTCAAGTTTGCCAAGAAATGCGAAGGATTGGTTGGCAAATAAAACCTATGTAAGGGATTGCATTAACACTGGACGTCATCATAGGCAAATGCGCCGTGAATGTTAGCCTCAATGTTCACGAGATCATTGGTTATCTCGCATCTCCGAAACCGCATTGGTAGGATCAAACAACTTGTGTTCAAGAAGTGAAAGAAAAGGCGATTAGTTATATTTTTGAAGGGCTTGCGAGGGTAGTTTATAACCACTATTGGGCTGTAACTAGACACCAAGCATGAGTTTTTACTTTGCCTAAAAATTGGGGCGATAGCCTCTTTCCATGAACATACTATGTGGCAGCCCAAATTCTGTTGAAAAGTGCAGATAGTGCAATCTTTGAATCAGTGTAGAGGTTTCTGACAATGCATGTCAGCTGCTGCTGCAGAGATGAACTTGAAAATGTAGAAAGTATGACTCTTTGGTTCGCTGCAAGCATTTCTGGTGCAGTGCCTACAGTGCCTTAAATTCCGCTATTCTGTTACACTTGGATGACAGAAGAGCAAAAATAGTGAACAGTGAACAACAAAGGAGAATGTATAAAAAGCTCATTTCTTTGTTAGACACAATCTAATGAATCCAACAGACCACGAGCCCAAGGAAGGCATAGGGAAAATTGTAGTTTTCAGCACTAGAGTAGTAATTATGACATAAATGGAAATGAATTAAAGTGGAAGAAAAAACACACCTCATATCCATAGCTGTGTAAGGTTCAATCCATCGTAACTACAATACTACAGCTAAAAACTACAATTACCTTCCCCTATACCTTCCTTGGCCTCATGGTCGGTTGGATTCATTAGGTTGTAGCCAACAAGAAAGGAGTCCTTGATCCATTTTTCTTTCATTATTTCATAGTAAGGTTCTTGTTCTGGCAGACTTGGTACCTCCGGTCAATATGCAAGGGTTCATTGGCCAACAGCCAACTTATATTATCACATGCTACGTGATGCCTCTTGGCAAAAAGTGTTTTCCGCACTCACTACCAAGGCTACAAGTGGCACTGACTAATATTCCCAGGATTAAACGCATCCATTAGGTTGAAGTGCTAGATACACTTTTAAATATATCCCCCAAGAACACCTGACAGGCCTTCCAAAATGCTTTCAGCATCATTCACCATGGGCTGTGGATAAGTCTGCCTGTGGATAAGCCTGCAGGGCCAATGGCCTTTTGAGCTCACTCAATACTTTTAATAAAGGATCTCAGGATCATTCAGCATCTCAGGATCATTGCAGTAAGCTGTATGCCATACGTTTCTTTTACACCTGTTTGCAGAAATCTTTCCAACAGAGGTGTCATTGTTTGCATGACTGATAACTCATGTAATTTATTTTTCTGAAATTATATCCATGAAAAATATTAAGAAGTAAAATTCCATCAAGGTTCATGTGACGGAGAGTCACTACACTTTATTTACTTCCTTGTTATGTTGAAGAGGTCACTCCCAAGCTGATCGCCGACTGCAATTCTTCCCCAAGTAAGGAAGAGCTGTGGTGCCAAATGTTAAGTTTATGGAAGAGTATGTATTGTAGAAAACACAGTAAGTGTTCCCCTTCATTCTAATATACGCTCACAAGAGGCCACTATGCATTTAATATATAGCAAGCATCACTGTGCAAGCCGAGAACACCTGTTACAAAGGGCTGGGGGGGGGGGACAAGGATATGCTCTCCCCTAGCCAGTCTTCAAGTCCTGTGAGCTGTGGCTGTACCTTTGGCATTTGATGCATCAGTGGAGATAGAGCCATGCTGTGGATATCTATGTATCCTGCCTTAATAGGCATAGATAGCATACTGGGACCAAAGGCAAGACTTTAAGCCTCATTTAAGTATATATGCCATGGTACCTAACTTCAAATCATTTAATAGTAGCTGTCACAATTTATGCTTTTCTGTCTTCTAAATACAGTGAAAGCTCGTTAGTTCAAACCTTAATTCAAACTGGTCACCGCAGTTCGGTCCACAGTGCATAGGAGACCATGTGTAAAATGACTTAATTCGAACAGAAATCGCAGCCTCTACGAATAATTCAAATCGCGTGCCGCCGAGTGTCATTGTCGTCGGACACCAGTGGAAGCTTTTACGGCCCAACGATAGATGGCACGAGCGGTTTTTTTTCAAGCGCTGATGCTCAGTGCTTTGAGTGGCGTCTCCTTGTTCTTCGAGCACGTTATTTGTTCACACCATCAACGCTGTCTTATTCCACATCAAAGTTGCAAGATGTCATCACGGGGTAAGCACTTTTCAGGGTGTCAGTTTTGCCGATTATGTTGAAGCTGACACCTGTGCGTTGGTGTGTGGTGCCTTGACTGATGAGGACATTATCGCTCAAGTAGCCGGTGCGCAGCCTGTTGCTAAAGAGGCACAAGGTGAGGACGACGAATATGAAGAAGTGCCTGTGCACCCGTCAGCTTTTGAGGTAATGGAGGCACTTAATGTGATGCATCTCTTCTTCAGATTTAAAGAGGGCAAAGAGGATTCCCTGCACCGCATCTGTGCACTGGAACAGAGAGTTGCAGCTGTGGCATTCAGAGAAAAGAAGCAGATGGCTATTACCAACTTTATTGGCCAATAAATATTTTTCGTGCCCCCCTCCCTTCCCACCTCTCCCCTTAATTTCATTCTTTTTTGCTCACTTTCATTATTTCAAATTTCGTTTAATTTGAAACTGCTCAGTGTCCCCGTAGAATATGAATTAAGGAGCTTATACTGTATTCTGCAATGGTCAGTTCTAACAAGTCATCGTTTCAAATGACTTTGTGAATGGTATTGACAGTGTAATACAGGGTCATTGTAACCAGTAAGATTGCAAATGGCATAATGTTAACTAGCCATGTTAGTCACTAGTGGACTGGTTTAAAGGAAGATCACTGCTCGTCATCTCTATGGCCTACAATTAAAGAGCATTTCACAATGATAAAGGGTAATTTGACAGCCTCTTCTGCCTTATCACTTCAAGTTGCATGAAAGCAGAGTATTTTCCCTCTCGAAAAAAAAAAAGAAAATCTTAATGCAGCTCTTTTGCGAAATAAAGCAAGCATAAATTGTACTTCAGCATTTAAAAGCAAGTTAAATGCAGAAAAGGCTGAAAGTGAGGAAGGATAAAAATTACAGAGAAAAAAGCAAGTGCCAATTTTCATTGGTTGGCTAGCCAAATTTTGAATAACTATGGTAGCACAAGGTAACGGGACTTAAGAACATGGAGACACACACAGAGCTACTTTTTCTTTTTTTCTTTTGCATGAAAGGGCCAATTGAACAAGAAATAAAGTCGAGTCAAGTGGCAAGGCAGGCTTGTTGGTATGACATTTCAAATAACTATGGTAGCACAACGAAAGGGAAGGGGTCAAGGGCTCGTTCTTTATTTGTTAGAAACAACTTAATGAGCAAACAGCCAATGAAGCTTAGGAAAGCATAGGGGAAGTTACTTGTGGTACTGTAATTGTGGAGAAAGTAGAAAGGAATTAAAGTGGACGAAAAGACAAACCTGCCTTCGGTGGGACCCGAACCCACGACCTTCGGATGTCGCGTCCGATGCTCTACCAACTGAGCTACAAAGGCGGTCGTCCCCCCCGTCCACTTTATTGTGTATTTATGTACGTATTATCCTGGGAGTGTTAGGCAGCGCCACTCGTGGCCAAGGCGGCGTGAGACAGCTCTGTGTGTGTCTCCGTGTTCTTCTTGTGTGCCATTACCTTGTGCTACCATAGTTATTCAAAACATCATCACCAACAAGCCCACCTTGCAACTTTACTCGGCTAGCCAAAGCCAAAGGGGAATGTTAGTTCCACTAAAAGGCCTTAAAAGGTACAGCAAACAGTGTAGGCTCTTTACCACTGGAACCCAACCCCACCACAGTGGAGCCAGGCTTAGAGGGTGTTGCCCTCTGTGAGCTGCAGCCTAAATTTTTCTTGAAACATTGAAATTAAAATAATCAAGTCTGAGCTCGTCTGGAATCTGCTGTTGAAAAAGAGCAATACGAGCTATTTTATAAGCCTCTTCCAAGTCGTGTCTCAGGCCTGGTTCAAGAGATTATATATTTTTCCCACTTCCAGGGGCACGAATAATAGAAAAGACAAAATGCTAAAGAACTAGGAGACATTTAAAATATAAAGACAGCACAAATTTTATTCAGCTTGATACGATCTTATCAAAGGGGAATATCAGCTTTTTTGCAAATCTACATCTCATTTGGACATGTAGCCATAGGTGTAGCCTTACAAAAAAAGTCTATCGCAGTTATGTATTATGCAATTGCAATGCCACTGCATCATGAAAGCTCATTCTGAAGCTTGCCTAAAAGGTTTAACTAGAACAGTGCAACCAGCACTAACGTGGTTTGCTTGCACATGTACACATTTTCTCAAACAGTTGCATCTGTTCCTGTCTTCTGTTAAGTGGGTTTGCATTGCAACAAAATCTTAAAAGAGTGTTCTACAACCTTAAACAAATATTGCAATGAACTGGTAATCATTGTACAAATATTAAAATTTCTTGTCTAAATAAGGTAGCTAGAACAAAAAGTGGATGCAAAAAATGTGGCTTGGTACACAGCACAATGTTTTTATTACATTACAATGATGAACTGCGATGAGGACAAACATGCAGGTTAAGAAAAAACAAAAACATTTTAGTTCAGAGGTAGTTTGAGGACCTATTCTTGGCTCTCAGGTTCTTCTCTATTTCGAACTGACGAACATCAGCCCGCTGCAAGAATGCTTGTTTTTCCAGGTACCTGCACATAGGAATGACTAGTGTAGCCCATGTATGAACGAGCATGCTAAGAAACAAATCTATGCAGTAAATATTCCAGACTAAGTTCACTGATAGGTTGAACAGTTTTATGACCCCTTCATATCACACTGCAACCACAATAGCAACACATTCATTGCAAATTGCATTAACAACAAGAAATCGGTGGTACACACATGAGAAGGACACAGATGAGGGTTACAATCCTCCCGTGAGGACTACTTGGCTCTGTTTACATCGTCACCACAATTTAGGAGGTGGCTTTCAGATTTATCATTTGGCAAGACTCACAGGAAACATAATAAGATGTTCGGCTCTAATAACTTGGAACATACTCAGCTGCTGATTTTACCAATGGTTTCGAACGGCCGCAAGCCGGCCAGCATGTCGGCACCCCTATCACTGCACGAGGTGACAAAATTTGCTAAAAAAAAAGGACAGTGCTGAAGAACTTCGCAGAGAACTATACATATTAGGCATTCATTTACTGAATTCTTCATTTATTTTCTATGTGCACTGCTTCGCAGAAAGGCTTCTTGGGCTGTCAAATCGCGTTGAGAACTTAGGGTAAGACGCTGAATAAACATCATCATCATCCTATGGCTATTATTATTAAGTGCGCAGTGCTTTAGGGTCTCGCCTTGATGACAAGCGTCTCCTTACTTCCGTTGCGTGCTTCTGCTTCCGGCCAATAGCTACGATGTGCCAGAGAGGGCACCACCGCCTCATTGAGCACGTAATTTCTATCACCTTGCCGAGCATGCGATTCCTCCTCCCATTGCACTTCTCTGGCGCATAACAAGAATCACTGGGTTACGTGCACTACAGACTTTCTCAGGTTCCACAGCAGTGGAGCTGTTTATGTGCACAGCATAACAACTCTATGGTGTACTGCATGAGGGTTATGCGGTGCTTAAGAAATCCGGCAGCATCAGCCTTCATTCCCCCCTCCGCCCCCTCTTTGTTCTAAGCACTGTGCTTCACGCGGGCTACTATGCCAAAAACTTGCTGTGTGCTGGGTTGTCACTATGGCTACAGAGGTACAAGCAAAAAGGTCTTGTTGTTTGTCATGTGACACTGACGAGTGGGAGAAGTGGAAACGAGCAATACCATGGCAGAAAGCTGACTCTCAACACCATGACTCCCAACACATCCGAGTGTACGAAAAACATTTGGCACCATGAACATTATTTGAATCAATGATTTCACTGTGAAAGGAGACGTATCCTTGCAACGTCTCCTTTCATGACTATTCACATGTGCTTTTGTTTTGGTTTGTTGACGGGGATTGCGTTATCACCTTCCTGTGATAACTTGATACACCACCACGTGTACACTATTTTCAATGAACAAATTTTGTTTTGTACATTGCTGTTTTTCAGGTGCTTCCCACCATATTACGTACGTTGCTGTGATGGCAAAGAGCTTCACCGTGGCTTGGCTACTCGCGCTAGGAGCTAAGGGGCAGAGAGAAAGACGATGAGGAAGGACAATAGAGCAGCTAGCCCAGGAATGGGTGCCGTCTCCGTTTCCCCCACATAAAATTCTGTATAAATCAAAGATTTAAGTCTGCGGCCGCACTGTGGAAAAAAAGAGAGAGAGAGAGCGAAAAGGACAGAAAGAGAGAAAAGAAAGAAATAAAGGAAGGGGGCTATAGCGATGAAATCATTTATGCGGACTTCCCGCGGAATTGTATATTATGCAGAAACGGGAACCGATTGCTGAACGCTATCCTTCATTTTCTCTGACACGCACGCAATGTCAAAAACACAGCAACCGCAAACCGCCACTCCAGTGGTCCATCTGCCATCCATGCCCTTGCTTCCGCTGTTGAACTGATTCGTCAGCGTTTTAAATGCAGCCGCCATGAACCACAGTCGCCCATGGCACCCTACCTGCAGCCAGCACCGGAAACGTAGCACTCCTTATAGCCTAGCTCGCAGAGTCACGGGCGGTGCACCTAGCGGGAAGCTTGCCCTTGACAACACAGGGATCGGGTGCATATTTATCACGCTCATGGGCTGAACCGTGGGCTGAACCAAGGGCAGTGCGTGTGAAATGATTTGAAAAAACTGGAGACAAACAGTGGTAAAGTGGACGTCACGCGATCGTGGATGCGCGTTTGGTCTGGAGGGTTCAGAGATGACAAAAGTCTGTAGCAGCATTCTCCGCTGCCTTGGCGATCCCTTTCAAACCTGTCCTCACAGGGTGCGCGCGACGTGCTGCTGCCAGCGGCTTTTTTTCTTCCCTCCACTCCTTGTTCGTTCGTTCCGCGCTTCTTCCTCTTCATGGCGATTATTTGCGTTCTTTTTGGGTGGTGCATTTCCTTTGTTAAGCCTGCTTGCTACATCAACTGTCCACAGGATTTCCGGCAGCCACATTATAACTGCTCTTTTAACTCAGGGGGTGGAAGAATAAGCGGTATGCGTAACATGAAGTTCTATGGGAGGTTAAACTGGCATCAGCAAAGACTGCATTATAGCCGGTGCTGCACTACAAGTGGTTACATTATAAGTGGTCTGAGTTGTACTCTCTTTCAGCAGTACCGTGATGTGGCAGAGCCAAGGCTAGGCGACCATTGAGCACAGAATTATTGTGAAGCAAGAGGTGTGAAGCAACCTTTATTTAGACATGCAGCTGCTGCGCCGCTTGTGCCAACAGAGGTCCCACCTCCTTCCAAGGCTGCCCTATCACCGCAGCGCTCACTATTGCCAGATGACAGTGTTGAAGGACATGTTCAACATACATTCGCCTTCCTGAGTGGCTTAACAGGCCTGGAGCTTTCACAGTGCTGCACGGACCTAGTAACTTAATCCAGTGACGAAGACTACAGCTCTTGATATACACACAGCTACAATGACAAACGACCATGCCCTATGACCTAGAGAGAATACGCGCGTGATTTCTCCGAGTTCGGCCCCTGAACTGCAAATACAGTCACTTAAGCAATGACAGGAAGAGCAGCAAAACCTCCAGTACTACAGAAATCTTATCGAGCAGCTGGTAGATGGTCTGGACGCGTGTGTTAAGAAGTGGGGCCAGTTTGCATGTTTGGGCTGCAAAGAAAGACTGCATGCCAAGTGTCATTTTATTGACACTCTCCACGGCCAAAGCAGCAAGGATGTGCTGTAGTCAGTGACCAGAAGACATAGAGAGCTTAGAAAAAGCTGTCCTTTCACAATGCTTGCAGCAATATTATGAGACTGCAGCAAGGGGCACTTCAAGCACCTCCACATGGTGCCCAAATATCCGTGAAAAACTTGAACATAGAAAGCAAATAACTACTACAGTCGGTCCCGGGTATATCGAACTCGGATATATCGAATTATTGGCTATATCGAACAGCCGAAAAATCCCCTTGAAAAACACATGTAAAAGTATAGGGCAAAGGTGCGCGTATATCGAACACTTGTACGCCGACATATTCGATATATCGAACGGTGCGCCACGCCGGAGCCGTGACATTGATCACAATTCAGTCACGTTCCAGGAGAGTTACGGACCCTTTTCGTGCGTGCGCGTCGAAAATGTGATTGCGTTGCTTCAATAAGTTTGCGCAGCGCTTGCGACCACAATTCAGTCGCGTTCCAAGAGAGTTACAGACCCTTCTCGTGCGCGCGCGTCGTAAATGTGATCGCGTTTGCACAGCGCTTGCCGACGACGCCTCGACGCAACCCTGTACCGCCGCAAAGCTTGCGTCGGCATTCAGCCTTATTCGCCGCTGTTGTGGCGCTACGGAAGGCGCTGGACTTGCCTATGTGGAAAGCCTCAACAATATTAAGGATGGCTTCATGAATTTAATGGCTCAGACAAAGAAGCAAGCCAAGCTCACAGACTTTTTTCGTGCCAAATAAAGTGCGGTGGATTTCGTGTTTTTCTTTTGATATTCTGGGCAAGTCGACAAGCGGAAGCTTAGCACAGTCTTTGGAAACCGCTCCGAGACTCGCAGCACTTCAAGGTAACCCTTAAATGGACATAGTTTACATTTCGAATTATCGATATATCCGGGATCGACTGTATTATGAAGCTGCGATGATAACGCCATTTGATTAAGCCTTGAGGCTACGGAGAACGGTTTGCGCCAAAGCACAGATGGAACTCTAGATCACAACCCACAGCAGATAATGATGAAAAAACCTAGGTGATGATGACTATGTACAGATGAAGTAGAAGAGACTAATGAATGCCCACACTATTCCTTTTTTTGTCAAGGCACGCCAAACTGATGAAATAGTTGCAGGTTGGAGTGGCCAGAAAGTGGGTAAATGTTTCAGACTGCAAAGGGTTAAAAAATTGTTCCCATACTGGAACAATAACCAAGGAGATTCTCACTTGATATTAACAGGGCTACATGAGCTCTTAGTGCCACATAAGCTTTACGAGATGCCACAGTGGCAAAAGCTCAATGTAATTCAGACCTGCTGGAGTTCCATATATGTGCTTAGATCTTCCTACATGAATATTTGTTCCATTCCAGCCATAGCCACCAGGAATTGAATCTGTCACCTTGTGATTAAATAGTTCTGAATGTATAAATGTGTAACACTTCAGACAGTGTAATTGCATACCAGTGCAAAGTAACCTGGCCTGAAGTGCTTTAACTCTTTGATACATCACTTACCCATCTTTTCCTTTGTTGTGACTCTGTAGGTCTTCTACAAGACCCTCACTCTTCTTGTAGTTGTCCCAGTCCAGCTTGGACTTCTCCTGTGCCATTATGAGAAATCTCCTTTAGCTAAAGCCCTGCTGCAACACACCTGAACAGCAAATTAAGATTTCTTCAAAGGAATATATGGCATCTGTGACCAAAAAATTTAAAAAGACGTTGAAATGGTTTAACAAATTTTGTACAAGCCCACCGAGCTGGCGTACAAACTTCAAATCATTAGCAAATTGGTTTACGTGCTCTGTGTAAGCTGTGCAATTTAGACCAAGGCTTTAAATCTGTGAATTGCTATAGATCATAATGGCATGGTCGATAGAGTTTTCAGCAGCCCCACGGCCAGGCACCTACATGTGTCAATGTCACACAATGTGGCAATGTCACACAGGCAATTTTTACAACTTCATTACAACAAATATTGCTCAGAATAGTTGGAACATGTTATAGTTGGTTGTTTTAAGAGAAAAATAACAATAAAAGAATATACAATAACAATTTGCTACTATGCTTGGCAACCTCTAGTGGACAGCCAACGTTGCTTGCCAGCATTACATGCTCCGTGTTACATGAGCTATACAACTAATGTTGAACTTGACGTTTCCTTTCTATAATACCACGAATTGGCCTTGCTGTGTTGTGGGCACAAAATCTAGTCCAATACTGTGTGCGTGTGCAAGGCAACTGGCGAGTGGAGTTGCTGATGTACAATGAGCATCGGGCTGTCACTATCTGGCTGCAGCACTGTTTGTTTTCCTGTGGCCTCCGCGGGTACGCCAACCTCGGAGGTCTGGTGGCGACTAACACGACGTAAACAGCAGAGTTGAGGGGAACGCAGGCAGTGAAACTGAAACCACATTTTTATCGCTCTAAATCAACCCACACAATGCAACGGAACAATGCATATTGTTGACTGGAGGGTCAGGATTCCGAATACGCACTTAGTACAAAATTTTCAGAAAACGTTTCACGACCCTTTTAAACATACCACAAGACCAAATTACTGCCAGAGTCCCTTTCACTTAGCTAAGATAAATATGCCTGCTTTCCTAGCAAAGCCTCATAGGGGAATAAATTGAGCCCAGAAAAATCTACTCGTAAAATTTTGCCGAAGTTCATGTTCAAAATGCACAAAAGGAGGGAAGGTTTAAACCCAATGCTCCATCACCTCTTTGTTAGAAAAATAAAAAAGAAAACAGGACCAACCAATGTGCTCATCTTCTGCTTCTTGTTGAAGAGCTGATTGAGGACATTTCCGGCACCAACTGGCTTCCTTTTTCTGAAATTGAGAAAAAGAAAAAGTGAATTCATATTCCACATTATGTCTTCTTGGACCAAGAGTGGTAATACTAATTGCTGGGGTTTTTCACACTAAAACCACGATATGATTTTGAGACATGCCATAGCCCACTGGAGGAGAGAGAGAGAGTAAAACTTTAATCAACAAATAGGTCCGGTCGGTGGAGGACTCCAAATTTTGACCACCTGGGATTCTTCACGAACCTAAACCTCGGTACAGGGGCATTTTTTGTATTTCACTTCTACCAGTGATGGAAGTGCTGCTGTGCCAATTGCACCAAACTGTGCCAAGAAAGAAATGCTGATACATTCAGCGCCAAAAAGTTGTTTTTCGGATGTATTGCACCATGGCTGCACTGAGACCAACTGGAACGGCCTTCACCAGTGGAACCTGCGCAGGTTCACTCCAGGCAGAATTGTTATCTGTTTCGAAACCGAAACTGCGTTCTTCTAAGCCACCAAGTCAAGCCAATTTTCAGCCGCTGCTAGTGGCTCGGGCATATGCATGCGGTTTTCTGGGGTGGTGTGGTGCCAGCATGCTCTGTATACCTGGTTATTGATCCACTGAGGTGCGACAACCACTGAAGATCGTGAAATGTGCAGTGTGCGAACTGTTGTGGCCAGTCTTGGGCAGTAAATAGTTACTAGTAACGCGTTACCAATAACTAGTTACTTATAATTTAGAGGAACTTGTAGCTGTAGCACTTACTTTTTACACAATAACTGTAACTGCAAATACCGTTACAGTTCCTTCCGTTTTAAAAAAAAATATCCAGCAGCAACACTTCCTAAAAACAGGGCTCGGCAGTATCGAGATACAAGACTACCGCAATGTTTCTCTTAAGTATTTATGACTATCTGTACCTCTGTATCTAGATAAATTTGCAAAATGTAGCTGTATCTCACTAGTGGAATACTTTTACGACGTGTCGCCTGTATTGCAATGCTGTAAATGACACGGACACCTCATGGCTTTTCTTTTTTTCTCCTTCTTCGTTCTCTCTCTCTTATTTTTTTTAATGGGCTGACATGTTTCCAGGGCGGAAATGAAGACTTTTTTTTCTACGAAGGCAAGCAAAGCAGTGCCGGTCGGTGGCAAAAAAGGAAGGCGAAGGGTTCTTCTCCCTACCCCCATGCAGAGAAAGGTGCAAAACACATCATAGTCATAGTCAAATGGCGTGGCCAGCCATTTCTTCATGACCACCCACACAGAAACCACCTAGAAACAGGCGCTTCGCAGTGCCTCGCACACATTCAGTTCTCAAAGCGGCGGTACATCCAAAAAATCACCGCATATCCATGGAGTGAATGATGACGAGTGGGCGAAGCACTGGGGATCATTGGGTAACCGCGAATTCCCGTACATTGCCCACTCTACATCATATGAGTGAGAAACCAGTGTAGACTATACACAATGTTGTTTATTTAACAAGTGCAGAAGGGCTTCATTGGTTTGTGCAGGACATGGAATTTCGTTTTGCTTTGAGTATAATGGCTTTATGGTCGGTGGAATGTAATGGTAATGGTTCTTCTAATGGGTGCATCATGTTATTGAGGTCTTTTTATTGTAAGTCACCTGTGACATTGCCCACTCATGCATGTAAATGAGTGACAAAGCATGTGTATGTTTACACACGCGTTGTAATTTATGCTCCTGGTCTTTATGAGGTTATTGCGCTCCCACGTCATAGATCGTGCCGAGTTTACTTTTAGTTTACTTTTAGATTACTTTTAGTTAATGTGCACACTGCGAATCCTTATGGTTCAACTATGCACAAGAGAAATCTCCCACTGGCACTACATTGCAGGTCAAGATCCAGTGCCTACGTATATGGGCTGGCCGGTGAACGGTTGTGCAGCGTGAGCAGTAAGCTTTTTTTTTTTTTTTTTCAGTGAAGAAACTTTCTAGCAGACGCTGCCTGCGTCAGCGTAGTCTCTCATGGGCGAGGGCGCATTCTCGTTCCTTGCGAGCTGGTGAAGCGTTCATCGCAGAAAGAGCATTTCCATAGTCAACGTGCGCCATTCGCTCTCTCTCACGAGATGCTACGTCCCATAACATGCACAACTGTAATTAGATGGCTACGCCGAGTGCACGCCGCAAGCTCGGACCTAAGGTGCTTCGCCCTTAAAAGCACTTCGCAAAGTGCCGAGAGCGATGGCTCAAAGAGGCCTATCCTCTTTGTCGCGTCTCAGGATGAGATCCCATTTCATGTATGAGCGTGCAGCAGTACTTCGTGGCACCAGGCTGTCCCAACGTATTTTGTAAATAAATTTCCGACAATCAATAAAAAAGTTGTTACAGAAAATGAGGCGCATGCAACGATTGCTGGTGTTGGACTTTTGAGTGAGCCCCGTTCCATTCCTTTTATCTGGCGCTTTGCTACGAGCAACTTCAACTAACTGCACGCCTTCATATGTTTCCACTGAACGAACTACATAATTTCATTTGCAATGTATTAATCTGGTACAGTAATGGAAAAGTAACGATGTTACTTTTTAACTGTAACAAATTACCTTTGGAAGCTGGGTAACTGTAACATAGTTACTTTTCTGGTTCAGGTAACTGTAACACTGTTACTTTTTACTGGTAACGTGCTTATGACTGGTTGTGGCTTAGCAAACTATCGTGAAAATGAAAGTGCGCTTGCAAAGTACCCTGCTAAGTGCGTACTCTAGGTCGCTAACACCTATAGTTTCGTATCCTCGAATATGAATGTGATGCTCGCAAATTTCAAATGCACGAGTCCCAGGTAGCATTTCCTTTGTCTAAAGCTTCACAATAAATTGCTGTTTAAGCTTAGTTTTGTGCTGTCACTGAGACACATAGTGTTGTTTCTTTATTATTGCTGACCACATTGTGAATGTTGTCCTTTACCATTAGTTTGTCAAGCCACATCCAAACTATGAGAATAGCAAAGAGGAACACGTGATATCGGTAATACAAAAACAAGTGACTGCACTTGAAATATTACTGCAGAATAATGAATGCTCTATTTCTCTCGCACTTGCTTCACGACATGTGGCAGTCTCCACGCAGTGCGAGTGAGCACAAGGGTTTCACACGAACTAACCTGACAGCATCAGCGGTGTTTGATTCATGTGCCGAGGAAGTAGCGTCTGTGCCATTTCACGTTTAATATTTGCACATGATGACGCAGCTCAATGAGCCGTTATTTTAATTGGAGATCTTTTGTTCAGTAGAACTAAAATTCTCAGTTTTCCAAAAGTGACTCTATCATATCAAATGTGGTTATGCAAATGTGTAGTGGTGTGACAGTAGTGTCGTACATTGTATACTCCCAGCCCATGTTCATTTGTACCACAGCAAAATAACGCTGTTTCGCTATTCGGAAACCAATGTGTGCTTATTCTAGGCACCTAGTCAGAGAAGTGCTCTGTCACGGTGGCCTCTCGCTATGGCACTCGGCTGCCGATTTCGAAGTAATGGGATTAAATCCTGGTCGCTGCTGCTGCTTTTCGATGAGGTGAAATGCTGGAGGCTTGTGTACTGTGCGATGTCAGTGCACGTTAAAAAAACCCCATGTGGTTGAAATTTCCGGAGCTCTCCACTATGTCTCTCAATCATATCATAGTTTTGGGACATAAAACACCAGAAATTAATAAGTCTGAGAAGTGTGTAATGCTGTCACACCTTGTATCCCCTCAATTCAATTGACCTATCTGCCGCTTACATTGTGTCAATACGTGGCACAACATTAGGCAACGGAGTATGAATATCTGAGATGGCGAGATACGACATACACTGAAAATAAGCAAGGGCTTCGGTGGTATTTTGTCTGATAACAATAATTGTCACCTATTTTGCTTGCGTTTACTTTCCTGAAAACTCGGTGCTTGGAACGTTGCAGTCAAGAATGCCATGTTGCATGACAGCATGCATGCACGCCGTCAGTGACCGAGAAATATAGAGCGCGCTACACTAACACAACATGCTCGAAGTTGATGGCGATTATGGTTGTGGACCTAAACGGCTTGCAGAAGGCTGGCTTCTTAAAAGAAAACATACGTTTTATGTTTGGTGGTCTTTTGTACAGGGTGTTGAACTGAAAAAAATATGGGTTCGGGTTCAATGTGCACCATTTTGCTCCGGTTCAGTTCCGGTTTGGATAAATAAAGCTTTGAGTTGGTTCACAAACAGACTTGCAACACTGAACCTGTTCACGAACCAGTTAGGAGCAGTGAACTTCACATTTAACTTTGACAGCGCTGTTTATGCTAGCCTGAAACACTCCAAGCAGCACCGCTCAAGTGACGGCATTCGGAAGTTCACCAGGACGAATTAACGCACATGAATTAAAGAAAAAAAAATGTCGCACTCGTGCTTTCCATCATATAATTCTGGGCAATATTTTATAACACTAGAAATTTAAGGCAGCCGGACAACAGCAAGAACTACTCATGTACTTGAAGCCTTTAGGACCTGGGCCAAGAGAACTTACATTTTGTAATCTTTCACTTAATTCCAACTTAGTTTCTAATCATATGCTGCACCACACGCATAGCACTGTGCACACGCTACTGTGCAGGGACCTGCTAGCAATCGCAAACAGCAAGCGATGCTTTCACATAAATCAGGGAAACATAGTGAAAATAGCTAGAGAAGGCATGCACAGTAAGAAACACAGCTGTGTTATGAGCGCTGCTTTACATGTAAAGCCTTTGAAGACCTCCGACAAATCCATCCTTGAGCTCACTTGCATGTCTTTCTTTCTACTGCTAGTTATAAAACAACCAGCAAAAGAGTGGAAATTTGTATGAATATTCGAAGGGCTAAATTTTCCAGCTGCGTCAGGTAAAAGCGGTAAAGAAAAACAATAATTCAATGTCAAGTCAAACAAAGTCAAATGATGTGTTTTGTAGTTTGCTGGACACAAAACAAACACCCTACATAATTTTACACATGCGCACAAGAACTGATTGCATTCGGAGGTTAACACTGAAATCAGTGATAAAAGAGGGGGCAGTTATGCATCATAACTACACCTATATTTTAGAGGGTATCTTGTTCAACAGGCTCTCAATTATGAGTAATATAAATGTACAGAGAATAGCGAAAAGATAATTAGCTTTGTCTCAACTGAAACAGATACAGTCGAACCCGGATATATTGAACTCGCCAAAAAAACGGTGTATTAGTTCGATATATGGCATAATTCGATATAGGCCCACTATAGGATTTGATTATTTAAAGGCAAATACCACTCAGAAAAGCGCTCTATTATAATATAGTGGCTTAGTTGCGTGCCCTATTTTGGCATAAAATAGTCCTGCATTTTTTTCAGGGGGGTGTTCGCCCGTGCACAGCTGGTCTCAACTACATTTGCTAGGATGGTATCGGCAGTTCTCCCCGCCCCCGTGAGGAACAGCCAACTTGTGGGGGCACTTCTGAGGCACATGGAGTTTGATATATCGGTTGTCATTGCTATTTTCGTTTGATTTAACTGTAACTTTTGCTATATATTCTCAATGTAAATTTACCGTGTTTAGAAACTGTTTGATATACGAAATAACTTGATACAAACGGGTTCGATATAGCTGGTCTTGACTGTAATTGATTGGTTGCATAAAGGGGGGACTTGCTTGCTCACAAGTTTCTCAAAGGGGCCCTAAAACACCCCCTCGGGCTTGGTTTTGAAAACAGCCGAGTGTGTAGCAAAAGCCTCTCAGAAATTCACAGCAGAAATAATTTTTGAAAAAGATTTGTTAGGAGTGAACGTATTGCAACCAGAAAACCTCCCTTTCCAGTTCTGTCTCAACTCTAGAATAGAGCACATCAAGCTCTTGTGGGCGGCATCGAAAGAGGTGCCCCGCTCACCGCGTTACGTCACCAGGCTTCAATGTCAAAGCACGCAAGTGGCGGGGGCTGTTGTGGCCACCTGTGACCACTGTTGTGCACCTACTCAGTCCCTGCCTGGGCTCAGTCACGTGCCCTCGTGATCACTGTCTTCTTTTTTAGTTCCTCCGAACCTTTGTTTCTATTCATAACACACATTTAGGTGCAGAGGTATGCGCGCTTATTTTGACATTGCACATATGACAGTATGAGGATGAAGTGCGCAGATACTAACGCTAATCCACCTCGTTCTGCATAATCCAAAGTTAGTTAATGATTGATTAGTGATTGTAGACGGGTTAATCACCCTGTCGGGCTCGAACGCGCGACTACTATGACTCAAAAGGAAGACCTTCAAGATTCGAACCCATAGGTGTCGACGTATTACTGTGGAATAAGATGCATTCAGCTGCAGTAAGACAGATGGATTAAATTAAAGTGTCAATACACCCTAATATGCACTAGTTCAATGTTATCAGCAATGCTGTTTAAGTTATTGGTGAAACTGGGAATCCGCAGAAAACTCCCCAAGGCTATGTGATCGTAGCATAACCATGTGAAGCTATAGTAAAGCCAATATGAGATTCATAAGATAGTTGGCTAAGTCTTAAGCTGCCTAATTCATGTGAGACCAATGAAGACTAATTAGGTGAGGCCTAGTACAGCCAGGACTAATAAGGCAAACCTCAACTAAATCAAGATTAATTAGGGCATGACAAGTCATCTAATAGAACACAAATGAACCAAAATTAACTAGGGATGGCTAGTTAATCCATTAATTAAATAAATGATAATTGTGACAGAGCTAATTAAATGTAAATTTAATAAAGCGAATATTAATTAGGTCTACCATAATAGACTAAGCCTAGACTTATTAGGTCTAGTTTACTTAAGCTGGGACTAATCAAACCAAGCATAATTAGGTTAGCACACATTAGGGCTATCATAATTAGACTGATACTAAAGCTTAATACTAAATAGGCTAACACTAATTAATCGGGTCTAATTATGATATACTTATTAAGCAACACTAAATAATGAATATACCTGTCTATTGTAACTAAGCTTAGACAACTTAGACCAAGTCTAATTAGGGTAGGACTAAATAACCCAAGCATAATTAAGTTATGACTAATTCAGTCAAGCTTAAACAATACATGTCTGATGTCAATACACAGCTGGAGCCTAATTATTCTAAAAATAATTAAGCATGTTTAATTATGCTGGGACTAAGCCAAGCTTAATTAGGACAAGCAATGAAGGCTTAATCCCTCTTAATCCACACGAATCCATTTCAGTCAACCCTTATCTGCTGTATTCCTTTTAAATCCACCCTAACCCACTTTAATCTGACGCAATCCACCCTAATCTCTATTAATATATCGTAATCCACTTTAATATGCCCGAGTTCCACCTTAATGAACTTTGATCTGTCTTAATACACCATTATGCGCCTTAAAGGGGTGCTGACAGAAATCTTTGTCTGATGTTTTTTCGCTGCAATACGTAGCTCGTGACCTGTTAGCCATAACACGGCACACCAATTGCAACAAGCACCGCCTAGCGTTCGCAAAGGGGTAAGCAAGTCTGACCATGTGAGCACACATAACTGTGATGCACTTTCGCATGGCCTGCAACTCTTCTTTCGTCTGTCGCAGCGTGTTGCTGTCATTGTTGCTATCACTGTCATCGGGTGGCAACTATTCTCTTGAGACCTGGCGTCGCTGTGAAGCTACTGATGCAGGTGCGGCGAACAGGCAATGGTGGCCATGACGTCATCACTGCTAGCGGCATTGCTCGGAGCTTGGCTGCCATGGTGATGTCGTGGAAGTTGGGGGTCCCCATGGGGTCACCTTTGCTGTTGTTGATGTCATGTGGTACGGGGTCTAGCACTCAATTGCACATGCAAACTTCAATGTTCATTTAAATTACCTTTGGAGCTGTGTTCGCTATTGAGATTTGGTAAATGACATGTGCATGTCCATGAAAATCAATCCTTCAGGCTGTCTTAGCAGCGAAATTTTGGAGTCAGTACCCCTTTAATCAGCTCTAATCCACCCTAATCCGTCTTGGACCCTGGATACACCTTACCCAAGAAGGATTTCGGGTTATGACTCCAAACATGGTCTCGAGTTCGAGTCCTATAGTAGGATACAACTAAAAAAAAAAACAGCAGCTGGCTACAAGGGCCGACAGACTGAGCATGTCTGTGTTACACTCTGCCAGCCAATCATAGAAAAAAACAAAATCATCATCATTCGACCTTTTCAAAATGGCGCTGTGTTTATGCCTTTGGTATTTGCGGGGCATCTGCTGTTTTGCAGCCCTTTCATAAGTATTAGCCATGATGTGCTCGAGAGGCATGGCCAAAAATGTGTGGAGTCTCAGTGTTTCTACCTGCATGCAAAAGTCCGCGGGGTAGTTCATTTCACTTCCGAACCTGTTTTACACATGAAACTTCACTGAACTGAGTTGAAAAGCTCGGGTGGTGGCGCTTGCAGTGCACTGGGTTTTTGCATTGCAAGCGCTTGATTTCAGCTCAATACAGTTATTTTTTCCATGTTCCACTCTAATAAACGAATGAAGACATAAAAATGTATGTACAGCTGCCAACTTCTTTAACTGGAATGCGCGAGCGGCGACTGTTTTGTGCGTCAGTGCCGCACGAGGGAGCCAACTCGCAAAAGGTTCAAGGCTGTGCACCCGCCGACACCGCGCACTCGGCTTCGACCGTCGTCTGCTATGCTGTTCTTTTTTGCGGTAGGCACGCCCTTATCAGCTTGATTTAGACGAAGAGACAGCACGACTAGGCGAATTGTTTTGCTCGTATCTGGTGTTCCAAAAACGGGCGTCGATATCAAGCTGATAAGGGCGTACCTTCCGTAAAAAAGAACAGCCTAGCAGACGACGCTCGAAGCCGAGCGCGTGGTGTCGGTGGGCGCATAGCGTCGAACTTTTTGCAAGTTGGCTCCGTCATGCGGCGCTGACGCCCAAAACGGTCGCTGCTCGCGCACTCCAGTTAAAGAAGTTGGCGGCTGTACATATCTAGGTGTTATCATTGCCACCCTCGCTTTATTTTGGTAACATGGAAAGTTCAAAGAAGGAACTATTGAAAGCTTTACGGACGTACAGTGGCTGCCAGTTATAAGGGCGTGGGAGAGTCTTCGCTGCAGACTTGAGTTGTATCAGACTACAAAAGGTGGCACAGAGTCCCATAGGGTATAATCACTGATCACTGTGCAATCACTGAACAATGATTGATTTTAGTTCGGGAATCATTAATCATTTATTAGAGGCTAATGGCATGCATTTGTTGGCTGCTTGCGAAACAATGGTTATGGTGAATTTTGGACCACACCGTTTGTGTCGACGCCGAAGTAGTTCAAGGACACCTTCCTGTGGCATCTATAGGGCTTAAGCATTAACCAAATACATTTTCACATATTTCCAGCAACTATTTTGCCTAGGGGCTCACAAGGCAAAGAAAAGCGAGCACGCAGCACGTGAGCGCTTTCAGCTTAAAAGCAGTCACTGTGAAGGGTCCGCACACAGGCATGGTGGGTGCAAGGCGAATGCGTTAATTCATGTCTGCCAACGGCCAATAGCAGCGATGTATGCTCTATGGAGAAACGGAGCATATACAAGGAGTGTGAGGAAAAGCCTCTTTTTTTTTTTCTTTTTCCTTTTCTTTTTTTGAGTTGAGGGCTTCTGAGGAAGTGCAAACTTTATGCTCCGCTTGTGAATGTTACACTTCTCAGATGGCTACAGCATTTGGCTGAGGTGTTCATTACAGCATATGCTAGCCATAGAATGCGTTTTTTCACAGAGCCTGGGGGGGAGTGGCTCAGGACACCTTTAAAGGCTGAACTCGAACATTGTGGATTTACACAGCAAAAACCGACAAAGATCTGAGAGTCTTGGTTGGCCTTGTTCGTTATAGTGCACATATATTCAGTGCATGTCGGTGTAACATCGCAGTTTCCAATAAGTATGTTTTCGCAAGCTCATTACAAAAAGGTCCTCCAAGCTACATAGAAATTTCAATTTGTGGTGAAAATAATGTGAGTTTCATGCCCCACTCCAGCGCGCCAAATTGTGTTAACTTTCACAAGCAATTCTGAAGAGAAAGGATAAATAGTTATTTGCTTAAGGACAGAGCAAATAACAACTATTTATCCTTTATCTTCAAAATTGCTAGTGAAAGTTAACACAAAAATAAATAGTTGTTATTTGCTTAAGGACAGAAAATAAGGTTTTTCCACTCCACACCACTTAAGGACAGAACGCTGCTATCTGTAGCGCTTGTAGGCACCGTGGTACACAGTCATAGGGAAAAGGGAATGGAAGAGTGGAAAGGTGAGGGATGCTGTATACATAGTGTTCACATGACATCACATCCACTGCTCTCGCCCTTACTCACCCCTGCCGAGTACCTCCATTGGTATTGGCCTCAAAGGCTACCACTGGAGACGCTGGCGCAGCTCTCGCTGTGACATAGTAAATGGCATCATGCCTTTGCAGCCGCCTGCGCTGCTCGCCAGCTCGCCTAGGGCTTTTTTGCTGAAGGCTGTTATTTTGCTTCTTGCTTTTGAGCATAAAGTGCTGCTTGGTGCTACAATTATGGGCTTGCTCGACTGAGCTTGGTGTAGTTTTCACGATTAGCACAATATGAGGTGGCTCGGCTGCAGAACCTGAGAACTAGGAAACAGCCAAGCGCTCATTTTTGCCGGGCATGTACAGCAGAGACCATTTATAACGTAACCGCTTATAGTGCAGGACCGGCTATAATGCGGTTTTTTTCTGACCCCCGTTTAACCTCCCATAGAACTTAATGTATAGGCATACCGCTTATTGTGCAGCTCCATGAGATGAAAGACCGGTTATAGTGCGGCTGCCGGGAAATCAGCGGACAACTGAGCTAGGGCAGGCTTCCCAATGGAAGTGCGCTGTCCGAGAAGAGCGCAACGAATCGCCATGGAGAAGAAAAGCGCGGAACGAATGAATAAGGAGCGGAGGGAAGAAGAAAAGAAAAAAAAAAGGCCGCGGCAGCAGCGCGTCGCGGGCGTGACCTGTGAGGATAGGATTGCCAAGGCGACGGAGAATGCTGCTACGGCCGTTTGTCAGCTCCTAGTGCGCTCTCCGCACGGAATGCGCACCCGCGATCGCATGATGTCCGCGTTACCAGTGTTTGTCCCCAGTTTTATTTTTTTTATTATTTTTTTTTCATTTCACGCGCACTACCTTTGAATCACCCCGCAAGCGCGATTTCTTGTGCACCCGATCCCTGTGTTGTCAAGGGCAAGCTTCCCGTGCGGCGCGGCGCCTACGACCCCGCAAACTAGGCCTAACGAGCGCTACCTTTTCGGTGCTGGCTACAGATAGGGTGCCACGGTCGACTGTGGTTCATGGCGGCCGCGTTTAAAACGCGGACTAAAAAACACTTCGACAACGGAAGCGAATTAAGGCATGGATGGCAGGTGCACCACTCGAATGGCGGTTTGCGATCGCCACGTTTTTGCCATCACGCACGCGTCAGAGAAAACGAAGGATAGCGCGTGCAGTAATCAGTTCCCGTTTCTGCGTACTGCGGTTCCGCGGGAAGTCAACACTTTCCTTTTCTTTTTTGCACACCGCGGCTGCGGACTTAAATCTTTGAAATATCAATTTTTTTCTTTTCTTTTTATGCGGGTGAAAGCAGCCCGGTCGCGCGCTTCGAATGTCTAACACGCGCCGCTACCTGTTGGACAGTTTTTACACACGTGTAGACTTTGAAAAATGTTGTTTTGGTTATAGTGCGGTACCGCTTATAGTGTGGGTATTTGCGATTCCGGCGACTTACGTTATAAGCGGTCTACGCTGTATAAGCATTTCCCTGAACTAAATTTCGTGTACGGCATGAACTTTCTTGGATTGCGGGTACTGGAATTTGCAACGCTTATATATGCATCTGTAAAAGAATGGTGTCTTGTTCCCTAAGCTGCGCCAGTGCAAAGCATGGCATGGTGTTTCTATTTCATCAACAGTCAAGATGTCCTGTGCACAGATGCTGCGCACACATGGCAGAACCACATGTCGAGGTTTAAGTTTCATATATCGGTGATAAATTGACATGTGATAAAGTCTTTGAATAGCACGTACCGTGACAAATGCTGCGAATAGTACTGTTTAGCGCATCGTACTGTACGTATGACTACCTTAATAAAAGGTCATGCAAATTTAATTACCAATATCAAAGCATCGTTACATCACCCCCTTTACTCATTCAAAAAACGGCAAAGGGATGCGAAGGCATGCTGTAAATCACACGCCGTTGTCAATGCCAATCGGTTGCCTCTTGCCTACGCAATAGAAAGCTGCTTGCATTCACGCTTTACTCAGTAAACACAAATGCGCACAAGATGTGTGGATGCTTCGAGAGATAGTTAACTAAACAAATATCCTGATAGACTGCTTTTTACACAAGTGGCCTCTTCACATTCGTTGCCCGCTGTGATGCATGCACACGTTCCGACAAGAGTGATGATGAGGCGAGACCGCATGTTCGCTCACTAAAAGCATCTGCTGGCCTGTACATCAGGCTGTTTTGCAGTTAAGACGTGCATATGCAACGCTTACAACACGGAAACAATGGTGTCAGATCGAGCTGTACCACTGGAGACCTCGCGGCCGGTATCATGTGATGTCGTTTTCTATGTCACAGAGAGGTTCTGGCAGATGGCACCACGAAATGTCCTCAAGGCCAATACTTAGTGGCTGCAGTTCATGTGCTGCAGCCAGCCAGGCATGCTGGTGGCGAATGCCGTAAGTGATGAAGCCGAAGCTGCGCTTGGTGACGCGCATGCACACTGTGTTGGGGGCTCCAGATGTTTTGATCGTCTAGGGTTATTTAGCGTGTACTAGCACTGCAGAGTGTAAGGCCCTTTGCATTTTGCCTCCATCTAAATGCACCCATATGGCCGGATTCGCACTCGAGTCTTTTGTTTTCACATTCAAGCACAGCTACACCACCACAGGGACCTTTTGTAAGAAGAAAATGAGTCAAATAGATATACCGATAAAGACAAACCGAGAAAATGGCTGGAATCACAGCAACAAGGCGCTGCTGGCAGATCGTGGCACCGTAGCTATTTGAACCACACTGTGCCACTCCAGTAACCAATATTTTTTTTGGTTCAGGTTTGGTTCAGGTTCGAGCAGGTTCCGAGAATATCAGTCCAGGTTCAGGTTCACGAGCCAAATTCCGGTTTAGGTACGGTTTCTGGTTTGACACCCTGCTTTTGTGCTGAAGGGACAAATGATGGAGGCGAAGCACTAATCGTCACTGCTGAGGCAGCCGCCAGGTCGTGATGTTGACTGAAAATCATGTTTCTCGTCATATCTCTTTAGTGCGCTAGTGTTCGAGGCCCTATTCACAAATGGGGCACAGCCATTCTCAAGTTTTCTTTTTTGTTCATTCCATGCATAAATTTATGCCTTCCAGCAATGCAACAGGAGTGATGAAGTCATAGTTTCCTTGCTACAAGCCGAAAATTTTTCTGCTCTAAACTCCTACAAAAGCTGCGCCAAAACACCAAAAGCCACTTCCATCAATGCCCTGCTGAAACGTGGCTTCCGAGACTGGGAATAAAACCTGCTACCTTGAGTTTAGCAAGCCAACACCTTAGCATCTAGCATACCATGACGGGTAAGCAAGAGTGATGCTTTTGGTATATGGTGAAAAGCTAACTTATCAATATGAGAGAACTCATTCCCTTTCAATGGCAACTACAAAGTAACTGCATTAGTTAAAATAATTCACTGGCATGTCTTAATATTATTTTTATTTTCAGATTTATAAATCATAAAATACGTAACACAGCATCAATAAATAGCAGTTCAACTTAAAGCCTGCAAATCTGTTGCTAGGCACATGCTGCAGTTTGCCAAAACATTTATCCTTTCACTTCAGTCAGAATAAAAATAAAACACCTACGTCAACTGTTACCATTCATTCACATGATGGTATTTGCACATATGCATGCACAGCAAGAGCTGCCATGGCAACATCGCTGAACTGCTAAGATAAAAGCCTATAATGATATAAAAAAACATATTTCCTACTTGACCCACAGCTAAGTGAACAACACTGACACTAACAAAGTCATATTGGTAAAACACATGTTTTGGAATGCATAACTTGTTCATAGTACCAGGTTTTCAATTCAAGCTTAGCAAAGACCAATTTCAGGGTGTCTACCAAGTTGACATTGCTAAATTCCCTAGGATTTCCAGGTTTTCCCTGAGTATTTTTGCGAAATTCCCTGAGTGGCACATAACTTTCTTCATGTCGATGCAGGTAGGCACCATGTCACCCAATGTCATCACTAATAAGGATTTTGAGCTCTTTCACGGTCAAATAAAGAAAACCAAAAAACCAAACAAACAAAAAGAAACAAGCTTTCCCAGACGGTCAATTTGTGAAATTGCGGATTTTGAATGTACGAAATGTGTAAGGTCCGAAAAACATTGTTTTTTAAAAAAAGAATCAGGAGCTATATTTTCGTGTCAGCATCACTTAAACCGTATTTACTCCAATCTATGCACACTTCTTTTTCTATAAAACGGGTCCAAAAATCATATGCGAACGAGTGCGAACGAACGACGCCGTTACCACACCGAGGCGCGTAGGAAAATGGCCGCCTCTTACGCGCTTCGGGCGCTGCCGAAAAAACAAACTAGCGGCGCAGCGGTCTTTGGCGCGCATAGTTTCCGTAGTTTCTATGTCGCCGCCGGTCCCCCATGCAACGCTGCCACGACGCACATTACGCGTAGGCCGTTGATAATCGCCGCGCCAGCTTGGCCATTTTGCGGCCAACAGAAGTCTGCACCAGCGGCGCGAACTTTCAATAGCGTGTGCGGGTGGCCGTAACGGGAGAATAGATGTTTCCCATCGCCATACGCAAAACGGCTCATCATCGCATTTCTCCCTCGTATCCGTGCTGAGGCAGAGCCTCTCAGCCGTGCGCGCTGCTTGACGTCCGAGATTGCCGCGATGCAATCTCGGAGATCACGCCCCGACCATGCTTAGGCTTAGCTGCTACAGCTTCCGCAGCACGCATGGCAGCATGCGGTAGCAGGCGTGAGGGAACTGCGATTGCACGGAGGAATGCACCACTGCGAGCTTGCACGCGGCTGCGCCCGGCAACGTGCGGAAGTTTCATCGAGACGCAGGAGCTATGAATCGGCGCTCCGAACGTCTTCGAGACGCCGCGGATCAACTACTGCAGTAGTTTAAAGTTAGCGGTGCTTTCATTATGCGAGTGCGTTCATTACGCGAGTACGGCATCTGGTTTTATTAATGTGAAAAGGTTGATTACTAAAGGGGCCCTGCGACACTTTTTCAACTGCCGTCTGCAGTACTGCAGTGTGTGTAGGATCGAATGCTGAGATGAACGCAAAAAGAATTATGCGAATCGGTGGTCTAGAACTAGAGTTATTAGCCCTCGAAGTTCAAAACACGAGCAGACAGCATGAAACCAACATTCCCTTTCGTATTTCGCTCTCCCGCTGACGTCAGTGGAGGCGTCCAATAGCAACGCGCGTCTTATAGAGCACACCGGAAGATGCCGGGAGCAGAGCGCGCCCGCGCAGACAGCAGCATCAATAAATAGCAGTTCAACTTAAAGCCTGCAAATCTGTTGCTAGGCACATGCTGCAGTTTGCCAAAACATTTATCCTTTCACTTCAGTCAGAATAAAAATAAAACACCTACGTCAACTGTTACCATTCATTCACATGATGGTATTTGCACATATGCATGCACAGCAAGAGCTGCCATGGCAACATCGCTGAACTGCTAAGATAAAAGCCTATAATGATATAAAAAAACATATTTCCTACTTGACCCACAGCTAAGTGAACAACACTGACACTAACAAAGTCATATTGGTAAAACACATGTTTTGGAATGCATAACTTGTTCTTAGTACCAGGTTTTCAATTCAAGCTTAGCAAAGACCAATTTCAGGGTGTCTACCAAGTTGACATTGCTAAATTCCCTAGGATTTCCAGGTTTTCCCTGAGTATTTTTGCGAAATTCCCTGAGTGGCACATAACTTTCTTCATGTCGATGCAGGTAGGCACCATGTCACCCAATGTCATCACTAATAAGGATTTTGAGCTCTTTCACGGTCAAATAAAGAAAACCAAAAAACCAAACAAACAAAAAGAAACAAGCTTTCCCAGACGGTCAATTTGTGAAATTGCGGATTTTGAATGTACGAAATGTGTAAGGTCCGAAAAACATTGTTTTTTAAAAAAAGAATCAGGAGCTATATTTTCGTGTCAGCATCACTTAAACCGTATTTACTCCAATCTATGCACACTTCTTTTTCTATAAAACGGGTCCAAAAATCATATGCGAACGAGTGCGAACGAACGACGCCGTTACCACACCGAGGCGCGTAGGAAAATGGCCGCCTCTTACGCGCTTCGGGCGCTGCCGAAAAAACAAACTAGCGGCGCAGCGGTCTTTGGCGCGCATAGTTTCCGTAGTTTCTATGTCGCCGCCGGTCCCCCATGCAACGCTGCCACGACGCACATTACGCGTAGGCCGTTGATAATCGCCGCACCAGCTTGGCCATTTTGCGGCCAACAGAAGTCTGCACCAGCGGCGCGAACTTTCAATAGCGTGTGCGGGTGGCCGTAACGGGAGAATAGATGTTTCCCATCGCCATACGCAAAACGGCTCATCATCGCATTTCTCCCTCGTATCCGTGCTGAGGCAGAGCCTCTCAGCCGTGCGCGCTGCTTGACGTCCGAGATTGCCGCGATGCAATCTCGGAGATCACGCCCCGACCATGCTTAGGCTTAGCTGCTACAGCTTCCGCAGCACGCATGGCAGCATGCGGTAGCAGGCGTGAGGGAACTGCGATTGCACGGAGGAATGCACCACTGCGAGCTTGCACGCGGCTGCGCCCGGCAACGTGCGGAAGTTTCATCGAGACGCAGGAGCTATGAATCGGCGCTCCGAACGTCTTCGAGACGCCGCGGATCAACTACTGCAGTAGTTTAAAGTTAGCGGTGCTTTCATTATGCGAGTGCGTTCATTACGCGAGTACGGCATCTGGTTTTATTAATGTGAAAAGGTTGATTACTAAGCTCTCCCTTTTTTCTGTGTCCCGAAAAATAGGTGTGCACTACAATCGATGTTTGACTTTCTTTTTGTCGCGGGAAACTGGTGCGCGTTACAATCGAGGGCGCGGTAAAATCGAGCAAATACTGCAAATTGTTCAATAGTATTTTAGAACGTGGTATTCCTTGAAAAACGGGTCTACGCACAGCGCCTTATCGCAGTTGCGCACATAAAATGCATCTCTGTTCTCATCTTGGAGCAACCAGCAGCTGTGTTAGCACGCACATGGTATCGTCTCAGCGTGTGGCTGCCTTGGGCAGAATAAACTCGGTAATTAAGAACAGCAAGAATCCCTCGTAAGCGTAGATAATTGATTGATTTGTAGGGTTTTACGTCACAAAACCAGCTATGATTATGACAGGCCGTAGTGGAGAACTCCGTAAATTTTGACCTCCCGAGGTTTCTTAACTGACGTCGTACAGTACACAGTCCTAAAGCATTTCGCCTCCATCGAGATGCATCCGCCGCGGTCGGGATTCGATCCAGCGACCCTCGGATCATAAGCGTCGGTAATAAACAAGCTGAAAGCTACGCCAATACAGATGAAAATCAACTTCCGCCGTCTCTAGAAAGGGGTGCCATGCCGACGAAGATAAACATCAAGTTTCACGCGCCTCCGTTGCAATCACGCTGAGAAACCGAAACCACGAAATGGCGTTGCCCAGCGGCGTTGCTACAGACCGCACGACGCGTCGCGCGTCACCGCGTGGCGTGTAGAATCGGCGCCGCGTCTTCTCCCTATGGAGAGGGCGCGCAGCTTCGTGTAGCCGCGCGTCCTCTACCTCCACACAGTCTTTTCCGCAACATTTGTGAAAAAGACTGCTTGCAAGCAAACGCACAATATAACAACGCTCGGCGCACACACTGGATGTGCGTGCGCCGTAGCGCGTCCAGACACATACAGCGGACTTTACATAGAACAAGGCGCGACAAGCAAAGGCAATAATAAAAAAAGCAGCCAATTCGCGCGACGAAGAGCGATGAGGAAAAGGGGGGGGGGGCACTCGTCTTTTCAATTACTGCGAGTTGCGCTATAAACTCAATCGCAAGGTGCATTGTTAGAGCCAGCGTTACCGCAACTTTCGTACTTGAGCTGATTTTCCCTGAGAGAAGCCCAAATTCCCTGAGTTTTCCCTGAGATTTTCCAGACTGATCATATTCCCTGAGATTTCCCGGTTTTCCCGGTTGGTAGACACGCTGAATTTCAGCAACAATAATGGCTTAGCTAGAGGCGTGGACAACTTAAGCCTGTAAACACTGTGTTCCACATACCCAGGCAGCACGGGTGATTTGGTCTGTCCAATCTCTTCTTCTTTCTGTGCAAATAAGCGTGCTTCCTTTGAATCTGCAGCAACTTCTTTATCCACCCTAAAATGACAAATGAAACCTAGCTGTCAACACTCAGTGCAAAACACATGTATGCCATTCCCTTCCAAGCATTAAAATAAGGACACCATGCCCAAAAGTGCAGCATAATTGCTCCAAAATAAAATGCAGTAGCAACAGTGTATTCAATGCTAAACAGCTGTATAATAATGCAAGCCTCGCCCTGCCTTTTGCCTAACCATTATTTATTGTCCAGACTTCAGTTACAAATTATGTAGAGTTGTATTAATAGTTTACATGAGTCATGCACCCTGAAGCAGCTGGTTCAAATTTAAAAACGTGTTGTATCAGAAACATGCAGGTAGAGTAGCCTACTGCTTGTGGTACTCTCCGAGGCAGACGTCTTATCAATTTGGCACATACACGATGAGATAACAGTTCAGCCCACACAATGTCAATGTTTGCTTAGCATGAAATTTATCATCCACTGATGAACATATCAAGATGTCTACAGAAATCTTTCACCTGTAGTGACCCAGCTACTGCAGTATTATAGCTGGTGCTTTCAACACTGACACTACAACATGACAGGCAAAGTGACATGAACATGGAAAACACATCCTGCACGAAAGATGAGTGGATGGCATGTTAGCAGCAATCTTCAAGACAAATTACTTGCTGCTTCTGCCGCACGTATGCAAAATTGACACATTCAAATTCATGCCTTTATTTTTCTTCGTGTTTACTTGTTCTTTACTGGTCAAAACTACTGAAGTCAGAGTTGGCCAGCATAGAATGCACATACCTGCCACTAGAAGTGTACACTTCCTTCATTATGACAAGTGTCCCTATGCTCTAAGTAGCCTTGGGTAGAGTGATGCTCAAAGTTTAACATGTGCTGCATGGAGCAAAGACTGACAGCAAAGCCTTAGCAGCATCATGTATTGTCCCCTACACCACCAAATATTTTCTGGCTTAGAGTACTGCTATGCTCCTGAAAAAGCTTGTTGGGTAGCAGGATAGCAGCAACTTGATGTCGCATCAATGATTGGCACTATGCTCATCGTTTGTAGATTAACAATTACGTGACATTGCAAGCACTGCAAAAAAGAAAAGTGTGGTGGTGATCCCACACGATATAGAAATTGATGTCATGCAAAGCAACCAGCGAAGAATTTTCCTATGCTGAACTACTTGGTACTCAGTCAAAGGTTACGAGTACGATCAACACCCATGTGCAAACGAAGCATGGACATCGTCACCACAACTGCTGTTGCGATAGAACATATTTTCATTCAATTGCAAGCTGCAACAAATGGTGAGTCTTTCTCTTGTTTAACCAAAGCAAATGTGTTAACAAATTTTGAAAGTCTACTTTGGTTGGTCTCTGATTAACACATGTTGCAATACTAACAGTCAATCGCCTGTAGTGTATACCCACATAACCCAGGTCAAGCACTGCAGGTATGAGCTACACGTGACGATATTATCGTTAATTGCATTAATTGTAATGTGCATGACAACTACATCATTTTAATGATGTCTAGATCAATCATTCAAGTTAATCATACATTGATATCCTAACATCCAAATCTTGGTACGCATCAAGAAAACGAGGCGACCAAGGGGGCGCCGAGACGTAAGCACCCAGATAGATAAATACAGTCGATCCTGGATTCATCAAACTTGGATATATCGAACAGTTGAAAAATCCCCTTCAAAATTCAATGCTAAAGTATGGGGATGCCACGCACCTACATTGCACACCCGTGGACCGCCGCATTTAATACATCGAACTCTGACCCGCGCCGAGCCCCTCAAATGAGTACGTAAGCTGATCCCGCCTCTACCACGGTCTGACATGTTGTGATCCATATTTGCATGCGATCATGTCGAAAATGCCGTGTTGTCACATTGCTATAGGGGTTGCACAGCGTTTGTCAGCACACTAGCTTGTCTGCTGCACCAATTTTAAATCGTAATGCATAGCAGCCACATTTTTGAAGAAGTCTGACAGGCAAAGGCACCAGATGAGCTGTATACAAAGCGGTTGTGGCTCCAGCAGAATGCACCGGCACCATCGACCTGCATCAACACGATGTGCGCATTCTGATGGTTGTCCTCGCGCTACCGCTTGGTAGTTCACAAAAGCATAGTCTTCGAGATTCGGGGCCGCATTGCGTCACTGACGTCATCTCTACGGTACCAATCTTGAAGACCATGTTTTTGTTAGATGCAATTTGGATACCTGCCACGTCTCCCAGATTACCTAGGAGAATTCCGGATTTCGACCATTTCTCCCCGTTGTATAGGTAACAGGAGAACCTCCCAGAAATTCAGTTGTGCCCTGTTTCTATTTGCTTAAAAAATTTAAAACCGATTAATTTTAAGTATGTTAAAGGCTACATTAGCCGTTGATATTTCGTAGATGATGCATTTGTGTCCACACAAATCTATCCCACAAGCAATCTCACCTTCAAAATTGTGCATCAGTACTGCTTTAGTGGACAGGGTCTGTCGAAGTAGTGCGTGCGACCGCCCATCTCCCACCAGCACTTCTGCGCCTGATGAAAGGTAGTCGGGCGTTTCTTCTCTGCTTGATAAGCGCGCGAAGACAGGCCGACAGGCCACACACGCAAAGCGATGTGATGACATGAACCATTCGTGCGACAAAGACAGCCAGGCCGTTTCATCTTTGCTTCAGCAGTGTTCTCCCCCAGCACTAGCATGCTTTTACTCGTGCGTAAGACATACAATGCGTAAGGTTATCTATTTGGACTTTGTACAGAGCAGCGACCGAAAAAAACCCGCTGACAGTGCCCATCTAACTGCTATCGCAATACCCCCTACCCCCCCACTGAGTAAATCTCCTGGATTCTGTTTCTCCAAACTTGGCAGGTATGGGTTTACTGCAAAGCCATAAATGCCATCGTCATCACCATGTTAATGTTTGGTTTGGCATTTTGGTGCTTTACGTACTTGTTGCATGTGTCTCGCTCGTGGTCAACCTGTTTCGAAGTTAAATCTGTTGAACTAAAGATGGTCTTTTTCAGGATGAGACGAACGATGACTAGTGCTTCAGGCCTAGTCAAGTGAAGCTTTGTCGTAAGTTCACTTTGTGGTGTGAAGTTGCGACATCGCGTGGGTCATCGCTGCTGACAACGGCGTTGGATGCCTTGATGATTTCGCGAGCTATCCGCATTTCTAGGCGTCCTCTTGGACGGGCTCATGGCAAGTGACTTCAATAGTGCCAATGACGATGTGCAAGCCGTTTATGAGCACACCGATCCCGAGATTGTAGCCGACGTTGCCGGTGCCAGGGGATCAGACCAGACCACAGATGAACATCTACACCGCTGATAAACGACTTTGTACCGTGCTCCAAGAGATTGTGTCGCCGTTGGCAGTCATTCGCTGATGTTTTGGTGCAATGGAAGGCACTGGATTTGCTGATCTGTAAGGCCCCAGAATGGCTCAAGGTACTTGATGGCTTACAAGAAGCTTACGTATTTCTTTCATACGAAATAAGATGCGACTGTTTTCATGTTGAGCTATTGCGTACTGTGGGTAAATTGGTAATCTACTGCTTGTTAAAATCTCGGGAAACAACAGTTTTAAGATGAGCTTCAGATAGGCATATTTGGTATTTAGAATTATCTATATATTGAACTACTTTGCGATCTTCTTCAAATTTGATATATCCGGGATCGACTGTACTATATATGTGGCCAAAGTTGCTCAAGTTTGCCAAGAACTGCATCGCATTTAAAAACTCTGGCATCGTAGTGTACAACAAATTTAAAAAATTGCAAAGAAAAGGGCAAGATGTTGCAACCATAGGAATATGTGCAGTGAACAGCCACCTCCCAGAACCTGTAATGGGCAACCATAAAAATGCTGCCACATGCTTGGAAGTTTAACCATGGATTCAGCGGTCAAGAGACCATAGAAACATCATCAACAAGCTGAGCAGTCTTGGCAATTATACTGCACAAACTTCAGCTAACAGTGTACTATCACTGCTGGCACCCTACATTGTCATGAGAGAGTGAAATGTAGCATCTGAAGCCACAAATGTTAGTTGAGGCGCAATCCACATTTTGCATGTACAGTGGACTTCCTACAACTCCACTTCAGTTTATTTCAATTGAAGAGCCCAGTCAGCACCCATACATTTCTGTAGGCCCCAACTTCTGCACGCCATTAGACATGCGCCTGGCCCAGTGACCATCAAGATGAGGTCCAGTGAATGTGTCAATCTCGCATACCTTCCATTGAGGATGTATTTTCAACCTGTCCGAGGAAGATTGCATGGCAGAAAAAGTAGCTCATGATTAATTATAACAGTACTTTAACTGATTCTATCGTCCCTTATTCTTTCCCGAAAGAATTTTTCTTAGAACTGCTCAGGTGGTCCTATCCCATACAAAGCCAAAACCTTTCAGTGAATGTTCCCTTCAGTGAACATAAGCTTTGCTGGTTTGGTATGCTTTCCTTGCTAGAAGAAATAGGTGCGTGTTTGATTTTTCCATAGCTTCAGTGCTCCAACGTTATTTTTGCCTACATTTTCTAATTTGAAACCATAACAACACAAGCGAATGTTCGATTAATGGACATGCTGGATTTGGGGCCAAATATATTAACAATCGGGTTAGCAGCATTTTTTCTTGCATCCTGCTTAATTTAACCTTCTTAATTTGACCAGAATTAATGGGCCCCACCAAGGTCATACAAACAGAAAACAGCTGCATTTCAAAATTCCTCGAACAGATTTCGAGTTTATTGCTGTTACTGCAATTCTTTTTTCTTTGTGTTCATCAGCATGCAAACCTAAAGCAAATATTGGGCATTGAAAAAGTGTTGAAAGGCCCCTTGTGGGGTCGTGATCCAATCCCTATAGATGCCTTGGGAAATCTAAAAGTGTATTTCATAAAATAAGGATCACACACCTTATTTTTCGAGCCAAGCACGAACCTTGCACTCTGACAATGTTTTTAGAGACTTCACTTATGGCAACCTTGATATTAACAAAACATGTTTACACCTTTTTCTTTTTAAACGCATAGCCTAAGACAGTTCAACTGCACACCACTGAATGTCCACATGTTAGCTGACTTATGGACCAAAAGTGGCAATTAAGATGCCCACATTTCTGTAGAGTATCACGCACATTCACTGTGTAAATTCTTCCTGCATATTCTCCCTGCAGTGTAAACAGCTGCCTGCATATTTATGCTGCCTCATCACACACATTCACTGTAAAAATTCTTCCTGCATATTCTGCCTGCAGTGTAAACAGCTGCATGCATATTTACGCTGCCTTATCAGAGGCAGCATAAATATGCAGGCAGCTGTTTGAAGTGAACAGTGGGATGGCAATATGACCAGAAAGCAATAAAGCAACAGCATAAAATAAGCAAGCAATGTACCAATGTATGGTTGCACAAAAAACTGCACAGAGCATGTTATCACATGTGGATGTTCTAAATTTTCCAACTCCTCATACTGCAGCCCAATAATCAAGTGCCTTCAGGAGCCTCTATTATTTAAAATAATAACAATGTTAAGAATTATAGCAAAGTACATATACATGGCAAAATAGTTAAAATAAAGGCTCTATAGTTCTCACTTGATAGTCTCTCCAGCAAATTCCAGTAACTGGGTAATCTTGACTTTCTTCTCAGACATGGGTACCTCTTGGGGGTTTGTGGAGGAAGAAGACGGTTTACTTGGCTCCTGGAAATAAGATGCAGGAAAGGATATAATAATCACTTCACTTAAATATTACATTTTTAACTGTTTATATTCAAGGAAAAACATTCACTACACTACAAATTATTCCACCTGGATAACAATTGCATACTCATCACTGAGTGAGTGGCTGACTGAGTGATTGACCGATTGACTTAAATATTAAATTTTTATTTGTATATATTCAATGAAAAGCATTCCCTCAGCAAATAAACAGCCACTAAGCAAATATCCACTATCTATATACTACAGTCAGTTTGTTTATTTAAAAATTAGCAATAAAAAAATAACGAGTGGGAGCCAATGCTTGGGTGTCAACAGTGTGATCAGCAGCTTTAACTAGAATTTCTTGCTTTTGGTATTGAACTAGATGGCACACAAAATTTGTTTGTTTAACCCTGGCTGAATGAGCATAGTGGATGTTTGCTGAGCTGGTGATTACATTGGCAGATATCAAGTGAGCATCAGTAGCTCCTCTTGATGCACTGAGAGACAGGAGAAGAGAAAAAGCATAACTGCTGGAGGTAGTAGGGTCAAGTCCCCAGGAGATAAGATGCAAGGAAAAAAAAGGGGGAGGAGGCACACTGACAGATTGGGAAGCTAAATTAACGATCAGAAAAGGCTTGAAGAAGATAGCAGAAGCATGGGAGATGAGCAATCACTGAGTGCCAATATGTGTAACTGGCACCATTCATGAAGTAGCTCAGAGTTCTGCATAAGTCATGCAGGTCACTGTGCGCTTATGCGGGCACACTGTTTCTAGAATGGAATTTCCCAGGTGAATGCACGTCTACCATAGAAGCTACATCATATAGTCAATCTTACACAGTACTCGTCAAGAAATGCAGGAGTTTTCAGGAAACAAAACGATTACTTTCGAGGGCCTTGGAGATATATTTTCAAATTCAAGGGTTTTAAATGGTTTCAAGGTTCTGTAGAACGTTGCATAACGTAACACAGTGCATGAAGTAAGCATCTTTTAGAGGAAAGAGGTAGTAATCTTAAGGCCCTGGTTTTCGTAGCCGACTTATGGGCTAACAGCGAATTGTCCACTTGGCTGGAGAGTGACACATTGTACGTAACCGTGCACGAAATTCAGAGCTTGCTATGGCTCTGTCTGGACATCTGCATTACCAAGCAATAATAAAGGCACACATTTTTTTTTTATTTATAATGCTGTTGCATTTTCCTAAAAGTTCAAACAGTTGGAAATGAGAACAGCTATATGAACACCCAGCATGCTTTAACAATATTTGCCCAGGCTGGCTTAGCCCTTTCCAGCAATACACTTGAACTTATCTTCAATATCTTCACTTTAAAACCACGCACAGTTGCACCAGACTTGCATTTATAATTAGCACTTCAGCTGTTCAGTGTATTCTACTGAACTGGTACAGTAACTGCAGCAAGGTGGATGGAGTGTTTTAGTTTATCTTAAAAGAACATGCCTAGAATAATGCAAATTAACAGCTCAGCTTAGACTCTAACCCGAGAATTCTGAATAACCATGGAATACTCAAAAGTCTGTACTGGACAACATGAAATCAATTAAAGCAAGGTGGCGAGAAAATGTTTAGCAGTGATGCAGTCTCTTACTGTTGATAAGGCAGCATTACTGAAGCATATTACTGTCACTGAAGGAGAGAAGTGAAAATTGAGTGCTAAAAAACTTGCACTTTTAAAAACTGATCTTTTAAGATCAAACTAATATGAATTATGATACCAATGATCAGAATTTTCTTGCTTTTCCTGAAAATAACATTTCTGAGGTATAGTCGAACACGGATATATCGAACTCGAAGGGGATCACGAATTAGTTCGATATATGAAAAATGCAATATAAAAACATACAGGCCCCGAGACCTTACCAGTGGTGGACGATCACCTACAATCGGCACATTCAAGAATGACAACTAATTCCGCACACACGATGCAACAGAATGTTTTATTTGCGTGAAAAAAAATTGCTTATCTTGGCCTGCTTCTTCGTCTTCGAAATGAAATTGAAGGCACTGGCCTCAATCTTATCGAGGCTGTCCAGGTGCAACAGCCCGGTGCCCTCCATGTTGCCGTAACAATGGCAAATCAAGCTGAACGCTGCCACCACTTCGGCGGTGGAGTACACACATGCAGCCGCCCCCTCGTCTGAACGATCTTCGTCGCCACTTGAGATCTCAGCCTGGACATCCTGGGTCCCTGCGACCGCAGTTGCAATGCCCTCGTCAGCGAGGCTCGCAACAGCCTGAACACTGCAGTCCGCTTCCATGAAATCGTCCACAGACTCTTCGGGTGGAACGGTAGCCGGGAAGAAGGATGACAACTCGTGAAGCGCGTCATCTATGCGCTTTTCATCGCCGTCTTCACCGGTTTCCGCAAGTTCCACCATCATGAAGCCTGCCTTCCGGAAGCAGTTCGCCACTGTGTCCGTCTTCACGTCTCGCTAGGCGCCCGTCATCATTTGAATGGCACCAAGCAAGTCAACCTTCAGCTCGGTGCCGATGCGGAGGTTGACCAGCAGCCTCCTGTAGCCCACCTTGAAGGATTTGATGATGCCCTGGTCGAACTGTTGCAGTTTCGCTATCGTGTTGGCCGGCAGAAACTTCAGCTCGATGGTTTTGAGCTCGCAGGTGGTGTGGTGGGCCGAACAGGTGTCCACAAGAAGGCACGTGCGACGTCCCACGCTTGCAGCCATTCTGTGAACAGCTGATGCGTCATCCACGCCTTCTTGCTTGTTCAAGGCGTATCGAACGGGGAGCTGCTTAGAGTTCCTGAAACAGCGCGGTGCCTTTGCTTTCCCGATCACAAAGGGCTGGAGCTTCCGAGACCCATCCATGTTGGCTGCCAGCAGAGCGCTCACGCGGACTTTACTCATTTTGCCGCCGTGACTTGTGCTACCCCGGACGTCGAGAGTCTTGCTTGACAAGCATTTGCCAAAATAGACCGGTCTCATCGGCACTGAAGATTTCCACGGGTGAAAACTTCGCTCAGATTTCCGGCCACTCCCTCGTCATCCACTGCTGGATGTCAATTGGCTGCTTAAGGCTTCGCTTTCGTCAGAAATGGTTTTGCCGACGATGTTGTAACGTTGCTTAAATCGGTGAAGCCACCCGGTGTTGTCAGCGAAATTTTCTTCACCGAGTGCAGCGGCAAACCATTTGGCCTTAGCCATCAGCATTGGGCCATCCACAGGAATGTTCTTCGCACGCACTTCTAAGAACCAGGCATAGAGTGCCTTTTCTACTTTCCCATGGGCAGGAGCGCGCACACGACAGGCTCCTGATGTTCGCTGCTCCGCCGCCTTTGCCTTGATATCCACCTTGTTCTTCAACAAGGTGCTCACAGTACTTCGTGGTACCCGATGTCGTCCGCCACCACTGAACTTTTTTTGCCAGCCTCAACATGCTGTATGGCTTTTAACTTCGTCGCAAAGTCAAGGTTCTTGCGCTTCTTCATGCTGGCCATTGCTACATGAGAAGTCGAAAATTCAAGCAGTCCGCAGCGCCTTTGCACAGCACACACAGCATGCACACAAATGAGGAATGCAGTGGTATGTGACAACTCACAGAAGTGAACTCCGCCAGCAAAGTGCTCGTGATCAGTCGTGATGGCGGTGATGGCTACCTGGGCTACCTGCGAGGGCAGCAGCGATGTACAAAAGGCACAAGCTGTGGTTGGCTGAGCAAATACGAAAGGCGCGAACTGTGGTTGGCTGATCAAAACTCGCAAAACAGCAAAAAAAAAAAAAAAAAAAAAAAGAACGGAAAGGCGAAAGGAGAAGGCCCCGGCTCCTTCGTTCCTGCTCTCCGAGCCAACGGTAACGCGGAAAAAGCATGAGAAAGAGAGAGCGAGTGAGAAAAAAAGAAAAAAGAAACCGTTCCGCAAGTTCGAGAACACATCCAACAGGAGTACAGTCCGAGCCCTCTCGCCCTCATGTTTTTCGAGCGTTTCGGGTGTCGGCGGAGGCGCGGTGCCGCGAAGGTCGCAGGGCGCAGCGAGTGCCGAAGCACACCTACCAACTCGTGCGGCGTTCGATATATCCGATGGCGGGTAAAAATACTGTTCGATTTAAACGTGTGAATTTCTATACTTTTACAAAGAATTTTCAAGGGGATAATTTACGAGCTCGATATAGCCGAAAATTTGATATATGTGGGTTCGATATATCCATGTTCAACTGTACTATAATTTAAAATGGAGTCAGCAGCCATTAAGAAATCTCACTGCACAATACTGTACACTGAAAGATGGGTGATTTTAGAGAGCTGTGAGAAGGCACGAGTGAATTTTAGATCTGTAGTCTGGGCACAGTGCCACGATCACAATTGAAGGCTTTGCCATTTGGAGCCTATTGGATAAATATGAATAGCATACTTATTTTTACAGGAAAGCGTTCCTATGTATACTTCAAATGCAGAACCCAATTTAGTGCTCATAAGTAAAAATTACTGCATGGCTCCTCTAAATATTTTGCAAAGCCATACATGCTTCACATGCCAGTGCAATGCCCTGCTTGCCAGCTACACTCGCATGCTTCCAAAGCCTGCAGTGCACTTAACCTAGCAAAGTGCAACTATTAAAATACACTCAATGGCATAAAAAAAAGTAGCTTCAAAAATTGTTTTCTCGACACAAAAAACATAGGTTCATATCTCATTGTGCACTTGGCAATAAATTTTAAGACAACTTACGGCAACCACACTTGAAGAAGGAACAGTACGCTTTTTTGGAATAGGTTCGACGTCTCGTAAGAAGTCAGACCAGAGGAGGTCTGCTTTCTTCTTTTCATCTTCAGGGGAGAGTGTTGAAAGTGGGTCTTCTGTATCACCCTTCATATTAGGGCTGTCATGTTCTACACTATCTTCACCCTCGAGATGAATACCCCCCTTGCGTTTCCTAAAATAAAGAAAAGAACGAAGGAAGCATATATATGGCAGAAAACAGTTACACACTTGAACCTCATTATAACATAACGGGAGATAAAATTATGACTATAACAAAGTAAATAAAATTTCCCTTGACATCCTCATAAACATACATGTCTTTTAACCCTTGTTTTAATGAAGTAAAATGGGCCTTGCAATGAATTTAACGTACTAAAATCACCCCCAAAACCAAAAATCTGCACGAATTTGCACCAATAAAATTGCTTCCCATGGTGTTTGGTGCCATGGCAAGCAATTTAAAAATACTACAGGCGCCACATTGTGCATTAACGTATTTGTTTACAAGCCACTGGTACCGAGGCTACACACTTCGTCGCCGCGAAGTGAGTTCGGCGAACGCACTCGCCTGCAAGTGCGCTTTGCAGCGAGTGTCACTAAACGTTCCCGTGTGACAGCGTGCGAATGACACTAGCGGCTAAGTGCACTCTCTCAAAGTGCACTTAAGTTGTCCCGTGTGACAGGGGTATAAGTCTGTCCTGAAGGTGAACAAACTCAACTTTCAAATTGGGCAGTCAGTTTTGGGGTTGCCTGAACTCAGCTGAGGGAGTAGACCATGTAGGCCTTGAACATCAACTCAATATTTGAATAGGCCAGAGCTAAATTTTCGGGGTGGGTACTTAAATTGGGAACGGCCTTACAGGTTGCTTTACTCTTTTTTATGTCTGAGCCACCCAAATTCTGGGGGTGGGCCACATCAATTTGGCAGATAGTGTTGGACAATGGTCACCTCAATTTCCAAATGTACAAAGTCCCTTTCTTTCAGTCAGGGCCACTATGTTTTGGGCATTTTTGATCTATGACATCTCAATTTTCAAACTGGACAAATTCAGCTCTTTCAGTGCGGGTTAGGTCGGTTTTCAGCGACAATGAAACATTGTCACCACTTCTTCACACAAGTTTTGGTATGATGGGATGTAAATTGGACAGCAAAGTGAAGTAATTTATCATGTTAAACTCATAAATTATCCATGATACTTTGTGACATGATGTAGAAATTAAAGACAATTATCCATTATCCTTAGTTTCTACATCACATGTTTATAAAAAATAGAAGTAATACAGATGGTCTAAGTTTCATTTTTAAATTTTGCACTGAAGCCTTTGTACACTAATGTCAATGTAACATCATCAATTTCAAAGTGTTTATATTCTGGCTACTTTGAAACAATGATATTTCCTGAAAGTTGCTACATTGGGTATCTGGTTTGTTTAAAGAACAATGTACTGTATTTTTACTGACCAAGAACTGCGTAGAGGAGCTATAGTAGACATTGCCAAAGTCTGATATCATGGCAATTGATACAAGAAAAAAAAAAAAGCAGAAGGTTATACACCACTTTACTTTTTGTTGTGCGTGTTTTGTTGCTTGCCAATTGTCTTCTAGTGGCAGTTGGCATATTGAATGGGTATCTGCTAAAAGGAGAAAAAATTTTTTCCCTCTAAAGTCCCTTTAAAGCTTGACACCAGATATTTTTTTTTCTTCAGAGGGAACATCACACTTTTAATAAAAAAATGTTTCCCAATGATTAGGATGAAACGAACAGGTGTTAGTGTTCTTACTGGATCAATGCATAAAGACTTTTTGTTAAAAAAATAAGGGAGAGTGTTTAACCGTGACTCTGTGTAAGCTGGTGCCATTAACAATTTTTTCACAAATTCACACAGCATATGAAATAGCTGACCACAATTCGCCTATTATCATGATATAGCTGCTAATGCAATTAGACTAGTGCCACTCATTTTACATTCTGTGGATTGTGCATTTTTGGTTTTTTGGCGTGTGTTAGCCTGCTCATAGAATCCAGCTCTAACAAGCTGTATCCAACAAAGAATTTCTAAATATACTGCTTACTGTAAAATAAAACGCCAATTATCACAGTTCCTATACAACCTTTTTTACCAATCACTTGTAAGGTTTTATCTGTAGATATCACAAAACACAACACGACAAAAAGCATGATGTTTTTCAATGCATAAGCTTACAAAACTTTCAAGAGAGCTGCTCGTGCTTTCCATAAGGTGTGCAGGTCATGAGTGTGAGCATCGTTATAAACAAACCAGACTGCACATGTACAGTAGATGCACATCACCTGTTAGCAAAATGATGAATAAATGCGTTTATTTCTTATTTTCTAAACTGCGACAAGCAAACCTACATAGCTGTCCTGTTTCCACCTGAGTGACGCATTGGACCATATCTAGCAACAACACCACACCACTGCCTACGCATGTTCCAATGATGGTGGTGTTTCCCATGTGCCAGTGACTTTACCTGACATTAACAAGTGTGCAAACATCTATGTGTAGCCAACCTTTCATCTTCTTGTCTTTAGCTGCATTACTGCCATGACAATTAATCATCACTTTACTGTGTGGGATATTCCAGTGCATGCAAATTATAATGTTGCTTTAGTTATGCAAGTGTCCAATGCTAGACGCTTTGTTGCAAAGTCTGAACAATGTGATGACAGGTTGCCTTGCACCTAGTGGCCTTCAAACATTGGGAGTTTGAATGATCTCATCGATATACGCTCGGCTATCGTGAGCCAAAGCATGAATGGCATGGTCTCCGAGAGACTTGTACATAAAGTGGACATTATGTGCTGTGACTGCTGCTCATAAGCTCCAAAAGCAATTTGTTCAATAACATGACTTCATAAAAATTTTGCAAGGTATGAATAAACAATGAAAACTGCACATCACTGAAGTACTAGGATTTCTATGCGTTATGAAAGTTTTGTTTGGTTAATTTTTATAGTCAATATGCTACAGGTTTCCTCATAGAAAAAAAGAAGATTACATGTCAATGAACACGTTGCTAACAGTAATTCTTTGGCAGCAGATAATCAGAATACAAAAAGGTCACTGCAGATTTATGTGTTCGCTCTACACACCATGTGCAACACAAAAAAAATTACAGCATATCCACGGAGTGAATGATGATGAGTGGGCGAAGCTCGGGATGTTCATCGTAGATCGTGCCGAGTTCCGGATTAATTTAGTTAACGCGCATGCTACGAATCCTCACGGTTCAACTATGCACAATGCACAAGTGAAATCTCCCACCGGCACTTCATTGCAAGTCAAGATCCAGTGCCTATATATATATATATATATATGGGTTGCCGGTGAACGCTTCTCCAACGCGAGCAGTCGGTATTTCTCATTCAAGAAACTCGCTAGGAGACGCTGCCTGCGCTAACGTTGTCTCTCGCGGGTGAGGGCGCGTTCTCCTTCTTTGCGAGCCGGTAGGGCGTTCCTCTAAGAAACAACGTTTCCATAGCCTACGCGTGCCTTTCGCTCTCTCTCACAAGACAGCAGAGGCACGCGCCGGGGAGAGAGAGAGAGAGAGAGAGAGAGAGAGAGAGAGAGAGAGAGAGAGAGAGAGAGAGAGAGAGGCACGCGCCGAGGGCAAGCGTGTGCCTCCCAGCACGCGGGTTACGCCTGACAACTGACGCGTGACAAAGTTAGACTAAGAGGAGCTTTGCCCCTAAAACACCGCTATCAGTGTTTCTGCTGTATGCCTGTCTGGCGACCCAGTAAATGGTAGCACATTTATCGACAAGCTAATTGAAAAGGTAAAACTGCAGTGGTATTCGTGCCATCATTCAGAGGCTTCCTACTGACTAGTATCTTCAAATTAGATGCTGACCCACTAGCTGGTTGGCGAAAAGTTTTGTTTGGTTAATTTTTATAGTCAATATGCTACAGGTTTCCTCATAGAAAAAAAAGAAGATTACATGTCAATGAACACGTTGCTAACAATAATTCTTTGGCAGCAGATAATCAGAATACAAAAAGGTCACTGCAGATTTATGTGTTCGCTCTACACACCATGTGCAACACAAAAACGCCGCTATCAGTGTTTCAGCTGTATGCCTGTCTGATGACCCAGTAAATGGTAGCACATTTATCGACAAGCTAATTGAAAAGGTAAAACTGCAGTGGTATTCGTGCCATCATTCAGAGGCTTCCTACTGACTAGTATCTTCAAATTAGATGCTGACCCACTAGCTGGTTGGCGAAAAGAGCCGCAACTCCCATGAATTGCAAAAAACTGACAGCACAGTACACAAAGTGCTTTCATTTTGAACAACTGAAATGACCCCATTAAACTGCTTCTGAATAAAAATACTATAAGGTGAGCAAAAAAAAAAAGCCACACTTTTTAGTTACTAGCCCACATTTGATACAAATGAAACAAGGTTGGTTGGAGTAAACTTCCAAGCAAATATTTTCGTTCACACACATTTCCTGCGGCATTATATAGATCTACAATAACAATTTGCTAATCAACTTCAGTATTTGAAGTGGCCCTCCAACACTTTTTAAACAAAGTCAGAAAACAGTGCTGATCATTTGTAGAGGTTCCTGCACATATATGCAACAAATTATTGCACTGAAAGCACCAGGAAGTATGCAATTAAGTTTCAAGGACAGGTGGAAAGCACCTGCACTTCTTTCAACAAATGATGACATTGGGGGCACCCACTAAGTTGCTTGAGGCAGAAATAGCATTGGCTGGTGTCATGATCGCAGAAAGACCATCTGCTATGCTTCAGTTCTTCATTTTGAATTCAATGAACAAAGAAAATGCGTGTACCTCTTTTTTAAAAATTTACACATGGCTCTGCTACCACAAACGCCAAACACCAGCGAAGCTGTGGGGAGTCACACTTGCTTGACCTAGCTTTTGCTGGGTTTCCCACAATTTTACTGGTTTTTGGTGTTTGCGATAGCAGAACCACGCATATATCATTACATGACGATGCAGATTGAAATGCTAAGATAACCAATTTCTCTCCCAGCAAAGTCACAGTAATTCAGAAATTTGGCATGTGAAATGAAGCATTTTACTATTCTATTAAGTCCTAAACTAATCTTCACTTTCCTTTATACTTTCTTGTTCCCATCGTCATACTTTCGTCTTCACCCATCCTTTCTATGCAGTTCTCTTCTTCACATGTCAGCAGTATCGACGCAGAAAATACGGAGCTCTGTGAGTTTTTTGCAGTGTCGTTATGTCGCTTTGTGCGTTACTACGCTAATGTGTATATTTTCTTTGGTATCTGGTTAAAATCCCAATGTCAGAAGTCGCGATCCTGATACGGCCAGCTTCTCACCTTGACGACGGCTTTTTCTTTGCCGCTTTCCGTTTTTTCCCCGCGGGTACTTCGGCGTCGCTCCCAGCGTCGTTTTCAGCATCCGACTCATCACCTTCACTCTCCTCGGCTGAAAAACGTTCAGATGACTCTGTGGAAAGCGGAATCGAAAATCTAACAAGCGCGACATAAATATGCACACTGATTTTTAGGTGGTGGCAGCAAAATTATTCGAAGAGTTGGTTTCACAGATCAAGATCACAGCCATTTGATCAACTTCAGACTGACAGGGGCCACCGCAGGGCTACGGAGAAGACTGACAACACAAAGCAATGCAAGAATCACTGATTGAGGGCAAAGATTATTTAAAAAGCGTCCAGGGCTACAAACCGCGCCGTCGAGCAAAACGCTTGCCAGACATCGAGAAAATGAAAGGCTCGGGTTTGGCGGCACGCACCCGATGGAACGTAGTCGTCATCTTCACTTTCAGAACTATCGGCCGGCTTCGTCAAGTCAAAAGTGGACATTCTGTAAATCAAGAAGCTGTTTTACTCAACGTTCTTTCCTGTCGCCGCTTAACTTGTTAGTAACGTGATTTGAATGCACATTACTGCTGCATGCATGAGCGAGAGTTAAACTTCAAGCACAAAAACCTAATTCGACCTTGGCTTGTCTTATGACTTACGGCCCTTACGGCTTCTACGGGTACGAATAGACGGCTACGAATGGCTGTGCATGCAGTTTTGCGCGGCTGTTGCGGTTGTTGTCTGCTGTTGCGACGGTAGAGGTATAAGTGTTCTGTGAGTGAACTACGGCATGGCATACTGCTTAAGCAAGAACTGCGTCGTCAACATGGAGCGGCCGTAGTGTCAGATGCGCGTGTTGTTTACGTCGATTTATAACAATGATGTGAGCGCAGACAAGCATTAAAATTTTCATGTTTGTGTCACGAGCACTGCGACAGCTTTGTAAAGCTACGAGTCCACTTCGTTTTCTGGGTGAGCGCTCTCTGCAAAATGCGATGTAGCACGTCGCAGCGTGGTGCGATCGAAATGTTTTTATTGTGCATGCTTGTCTAACCCAAGCACGATAAAGCACGGCTCATATGACAAGCGCGACAGCGCTTTCCTGCAGCGCTTACCACACGTTACCGCGAAAAGCGGCATTGCTATTATTTATACTCTAACTCGAAATCGCACGTGTGCTCGAACGTAAATCTTCTTTTTTATTATTTTTCTGAAGAAGCGCATTCAGTGTTAAAGTACGCTATGCACGCTGTTAATACAGTCCCGCCTCTTTAATAAAAGTTGGTCGCAGTCGTTTCCGACTGGTGGCAGTGGTGTACTGTGGCGCAGCCCAACGTTCTTGTGCATACGACAGTTGGAGCCCGGGCATTTGAAACGCGTGATATTTGTTTAGCCGTGCAAGTTGTGTGTTGCTGAAAACGAACTCGTGACAGGCTAAGACGACTGGGCATATGCATAAGGAGAGTCAGGCTTACGACATGTGTACGTACCCGTAATTAATTTAACGTGCACTTTCTGGACGTGCGGTATAGTTTCGTTTTCTTACCCTGTGTACACACGTAAACCGTATGTCTGACGATGCGCGTTATTGTTGCTTTGCGAACACTATTTCCTGGGAAGCGCTATAGCCGGCTCGTCACAGGTCTAAGCGGCTTAATAAGTCAGCGTTTGTACTGTCACGTCAGTTTTGTTCGCGTGTCTGGAATGTGCTCTATACCGCCGTAACGCTTCCTTCAGTAATATATGTCAGCTTGCGATGAGACCGATTATTTGTAGAGGTGGTAAATTGGGGCAGTGTTTCAAAGAAGGAATGGTTCCTTAATCAGGGAAGTCATTAGTGCACAGTTGAGCAGTGGTCAACCATACTAACGACTCCCCTGATTGGCAAAAAAACAAAGGGGGGGGGGGGGGGGGGCGGATTCTTACATATCTAACACAGATCTTTATTATGTGTGTTTCAAACGATTGCCTAATCGACTTTTTTTTTTTTTTTTTTTGACTGACAGATGTTCTGGGTGATGCCTCACTCCTAAGAACAGCAGGAAAAGGACATACAGTGAAAGTGAGCCTATTGTTTTTGCATAGAACCATCTTTTTCTCTCACAGTTACTGAGTGAAAGCTATGCTTTACTAGCCCTGATGCAATACTGCACCAATTCAGGCATATATTTAAATTAAATAGAATGGTTCACGCAAACCAAACCACAGGCCAATTTTTCTGCGTCTATGGCAGAAAATGTTGTGTACTTTGCAAACGTTTCCTACTTTTTTTTTTGGCAATTTTGACTGTTCTAAATAAAATAATGTTTACATTCTTAGTTACTGTAATTTGCAGTGTATGAGTGCTTGTTGTCATATTCATTTAAGGTAATATGCAAGGCAGACACAGTGGCACACACATGATTTCTCCTGGGGAAGGACAGAACAGGCACTTTTTACAATATGCAATTTCCTCACTTCACCCAAAGGAATACAACAGCAAATAAAAAAAATATAGGAATGGTAATAAATAATAGCTGTAGGATGATGATAATGGTTATTTCTTCAGCATGCTACAAAAAGTTATTCATAGGGTCAAGAAGCCATTCTGCAAGGCAGTCACATACCAGCTAAATGGCAAATTGTATAAACTAATGTGTAATGTGGTTGTCAACAAAGTTCCTTGGCACTCACTTATTTTAGCCATTTTTGTCACTGTGTAATAAGGGTGCTGACATGCTGCCTGGTTTGCGGTCATGCAAAGCCATTAATACACAGCTGTGCACTTGAGTACGTCTGAAATTATCAGAGTGGAACATGTTATTTTGTATCCATTGAGTCTTGCCAAATGACAAATATGAAAGCCACCTCCTGAATTGCAATGACAACACCAACAAAGCCCTCGAAGGTATACATTGAAATCTCAGTGAAGATGACAGTGGGGTTGTGTCGAGTTCTCCCCATTGATGCACCACTGATCAGGATAAGTTTTCATAGAAGTGCTCACCAGTGCTACAGGCATTGTTTTATGTGCTTTATTATTGTTATTATTTTTACTTATGCTTGCTGCAGAGTCAGCTTGCTGCTTTTTTTATTCTTTATGTTATCTCAATTGCCTTTCATATGAATTGCAGGTGGCGGTGGAGGGAAACATTGGTTCTGGAAAAACAACTTTTCTTGAAGGCTGCAAAAAATTTGTTGACACAACCGTAAGTCGCTTATTGTCACTGCCATGGGGATGTATGAATGTTCTTTGATTTTTTTTAGGTACTAACGAATTGTATGCCAGCACATTCAATTCGCTTTTAATAAGAAGTATTTTATTACCTGCCACGTAGGCTCACTTACAATGGGGTTCTGCTCGAAGACCACCATATTCTGGGTCAATAACTTAGTATCGAATTATTTATGTGAACAAGTTTCAGTTTCAGGGTGCAGAGTTGAACAGCAACATCACTGTTTGGGCATGTGCACACTGCTGTCATATTAAAACAGTGCTAAAACACAGGACTAAGCAAAGACATAGGATGGGCGCTGACTCACAAGGTGAGTCAGTGTCCATCCTATGTTCTTCCTTAGTCCTGTGTTTTTGCACTGTTTGATATGAATCATAACCAACTGGTCCAACTGCCAGTTCTTCTAAACACACTGCTATGTAGTCTGCTCTTACACACATGTGCTGCATATGTGCTGATGCACAATACAGAGTGTGAGGCCCCCCAACGCTCGGGGTGCTGCATTATCCCCTCCTTTTGTTTGCCTTCTGTTCGCCAGACATCCATATGGAAAATACAGAGAACACTTGTGATAACCGAGTAGTCCTGGGCCATGCCGGCTGCCGGACTGAAGCAAACACATGTACATTGGGTGGGTTCTGCACTGACTGGCTTGGTCATGTGTGCCGTATTTATTCCCTTGAAAACGTCGATGCCCCCGTGCGCCGGAACGGCAAGCTAATCTTATCACATCCCCCCCCCCCTCTTTATTAATGGATGCAAATAAATGTTCAGGTGAGTAGTGCGATACTGGTTGTCGCACTCCGGTACTTCGACGCAGAACAGGCATACTGGGTGCTGTGACAGCAAGTTCCGTTTCTTTCGCCACGTCTTCACTAGGATCTTGCCTAGACTTTGTGTCGTGAAGGCGATCTGGTGTTAGCTGCCTCTGACCCACGTCCAAGCTTGGAGCAAGGCCTGTAGCTATGGGCCTGCCTGACTCTTGGTTGTCGGAACTCAAATCCTGACGGGGCTGCTGGATGTGATCCAGGTGTCGAGTTCAACACTGTCCATCCTGCAGTAGGACATCCATGTACGAAGGGCATTGTTCTTTGACGACTGCAGGCAGCCACGCGGGACCTGTACGGAAATTCCTTTTGTCTCCAGGTTGACCCAAAACCCTGGGTCTTGTTCCTTGGTCGCATCTGATTTTCTGCTTTAGTTGCTTCTGTAGCGCCTTAGTACTGAGGTCTGGGTGTACCAGGTCCAGCGTAGTCCTCAGCTTATGCCCCAACAACAGCTCCGAAGCACAGCAACCCATAAACTCATGAGGCGTAGACCTGAAAGTCGGGAGCATGCAGCCAATTTGAGTGCGAATACAGTAGAACCTCGCTGATATGTTCCCGGCTAATACAATTTCCTGGTTCCAACGTTCGTGATCGCGAAAACACGAACTTTTCTCGTTTTTGTTCTTCCAGTTGATACGTTCCCAGAAAATATGATTATTTGGCACCACCGTTCGATTTATCGTCCAACTATGATCGGATGATACGTTTTCTGGCCTCTAGGGTCCCCGTGCAACCGAGAAGTCGGGAAGCTTGCGCGATCGAGAGCAGTAGCTGCCCACCGCGGTGGCTGCACCGCAGTACTTACCCGACCGTGTCACAAGAAAAAGCCAGTGCACTCTCTTCCGATACTCGCATATCACCTAGCTAGAAGTAACACACCACATTCATCGGTCTCGCCGCTGACACTCGCGATCAAGGCAGCTTTAACAGCACACGTGTGGTAGCTGTTGGAAGCGTACGTAGAGCGTGCTTTTAATGGCCGATAACTGAGACACGCCGCCATTTCTTTCAGTAGGACCGATTCGCGAGCACAGTATGCGGGTCGTCTCTCGTCTTTTCCTCCACCAAGCACCGCCATATTGATCACGCTTCAAAGCTGAAAGTTTCGACTGCCCGTTTCTGCTCACTTCACCTGCGATGACCACGCCCAAAAAGCGCAAATAAAAATGTCTGGCACATTTATGTAGCTAGTGCACAAACACTTCCAGAGGAATTCTCCCAACACTGCTTTGAAAACATCGTTGAACCTGCCATTTCTGATCGCAAGTTACTGATATGTGAGACGACGGTCATTACTTAAAAACAAAAATAAGCAAGTTTGAAAGCCGATACGACGTACAGAATATGGAGCGCATCTTGTGTTTTTTACAGAGAGCGAGCGAAAGCAGTCTATCGGAAGGTTATATCGCCAGTGTTTGGATCATGCGGGTGATCCCATCGCGTCAAATCGAACAAGTCATCAACGCATGGCGTCATGTAGTCCAGTACTGAGTAGTCTCGTGACAAGCGTAACCTCGCATTGGAAAGTGTACATTGGGCGTGGTTTGGCCGGTTTTTCGCCGAGCAAAAGCGCGGGTTGTGTTTGGCGCATGCTGCCCTCACGCACCACTTGAACAGCCATGAACCGCATATAGATTACATGTTCGTTTGTCAACTGGCAAGTTGCGGTGGTGGCGTCGAGGAAGCACAGCTTAAAAAATGATGAGGGGGGGGGGGAGAGAGAGAGAGAGAGGGGAAAAAAAACGCTTAACGTTTCGTAGCGTCTAGAGACTAAGCTGCTAGCTCTGACGGTCAACATGCACGCGATGCACTGAAAAAAACCGCTTAACGTTTCGTAGCGTCTAGAGACTACGCTGCTAGCTCTGACGGTCAACATGCACGCGATGCACTTGCCCAGCGACGTTGGCTTGGGCCATGCGACGCACGTGATGTGCCCGTTCATGTGACCTGTTGATGCAAGGCTAGTGCTCTTGGTGCGCACGACTTATGTACCAGAGTGCGCGCCGTTGGGCACAACGTGGCCCGTGCGTCCGCGCCGTGTATTGATGGCTGCGCACACAGTTTGGGCAGACGAGAAAATGACGATGTGAATGCGCACATTTTGTTACATGTTAAATAATTTGCTTGAATATGCGGAGTAAACTAAACACTGAGGCAAGGCACAACATGCGTGCGTTTCGTTCCCGACGCTGTCAACGCTGACGGCTAGTGCTTGTGGTCACTGCTGTGCTTTCGGGCGTGTTTCAACACGCTTCAGTAGCTATATAATCAGACTTTTATTGCTGTTTCGTGATGTTTTATTGCCTGAATTGCGTGAAATTGTAAAATACTTTAATATTTATATCAATGCATGCTTTTCTGGCAAAACTGCGCGATTTTTTCGTGTGTATGATACACATACACACGAAAATACACAAGGATGATACATTCAGTGTCGCGTTATTTTTCAAAAACGTAGGAACGAGGTTCTACTGTATCCAAGACCAGCCTTCCGCAACTTGTTTTTGACAGTCTGTACTGCCCACTCTGCAGCACTGTTTGACGTTGGATTATATGGCGGCACCAGCATTCGCCTGACACCATTTTTCTTGAGAGATGTGGAATAAAGCTCACTGGTAAATGCTGGCCCATTATCTCACACCCTACTTCTGGGAGGCCTTCGTTTGCAAACATAATTCACATGCAGGCAATGGTTGCTTCAGCCGATGATGTGGAGACCGGGAATACTTCAAGCCACTTTGAGAACGCTTTGACTGCAGTAAAAAAATTAGGTGTTCATGTAAGGACCCGCATAGTCCACATGCAGCCATGACCACGGTTTCTCCGGGAATGGCCAAGGCATGGCAGGCACTGGTTGTGCCACTCTTTGATGCTCCTGGCAAATACGTCACCTCTGAATGGTTATCGCTATGTTGTTATCCCAGCTAGGCCACCACACATGACTATGTGCAAGCACCTTCATTTTGAACGGTCCTGGATGACTCTCATGACACAACTGGAGAACTTCACTTTATAAGGATTTTGGAACAATGACTCTCTTGCCCCACAGTAGACAGTTCCCTTGGACAATCATCTCATGGAAGCACGTCTCTTAGGGTCTTCCCTCTGTCCCTAGGTTTATCTGGCATCCTGACCACTATGCTGCTTTTACTTGCGACAGCACTGGGTCCCTGGAGGTGGCTTCAGCAATGGCATTTGATGACAGCACCCCTGGGTACACTCCTTCCAGCATTAACACTTCAGTGGGGCAGTCAACAACAAAATCGCCAGTTGGAAGTGGTAGTCAACTGAACTCATCGGCATGTGCAATTGGGGAACCCAGCCTGTATTTCAGGTTGTAACTATGCCCTGACAACATCAGGGCCCACCTTAACACTCTTGGTAGGTAGGTAGGTAGGTAGGTAGAAAAACATTTATTCAAGAAGTTCATAAGAGAGTTGCTTGCTCTGCGCTTGAGTGGCAGCCCTAGTCCGGGACGCCATAGGAGATGGTGCTGCCCGGGCGCGCGCCACCAAGGAGCGCTGAGCTTCCAAGGCGGAGCAGCCGAGCAGGTACTCCTCAGGTACTCCTCAGCAGGGATGGGGAAAGGGGATGAAAAGGAGAGTGGAGTGGCAGGGCACGAAGCCACGACGTGAAAGGTGTCGGCGGGGACCTGATAAGTCGGACACGTGCCAGAGATTTCCGGAATAATATGCCGGGCGACCACCGGACTAAGGAAAGTATTAGTCTGAAGGCGGCGTAGAAGTCGTTCGTCCGCTTTCGCCAAACCACGTGCGGGGTCAGGGTAGAGTCGGCGCGAAGTGCGATAACAGTTCCGAATGTCGCGGTAGCGTGTGAGGCTCGAGTTGCCAAACACTCTTCGAGAACATCATTTGGGAACTGGTTTGTCTGCGGCGAGCAGGCCGAGCAGCAGTTTGTGGTCTGTGACTGCCTCGAAATGCCGGCCCCATAAGTACTGCCTGAACTTTGCAATGCCAAAAACAAAGCTCAACGCCTCCTTATCTAACTGGCTGTAGTTTCTCTCAGCGGTTGCCAGGCTGCAGGAACAAAAGCAATGGGGCGCTCTTCTCCATATGACTCTCACTGCACCAGTACTGCTCCAATACCAAAAGGAGATGCGTCAGTGACTAGCACATTGGCTTTCTTGGATTAAACTGTGCCAACATGGCAGCAGAGGCCTACAGCTCTTTGCTTCTCTGAAATGCCAGCTCTTCATCAGTATTCCAGCACCATGGTGTTCCCGATACTAACAAACTATTGAGTGGCTGCAACACGGCAGAAAGGTTTGGATAAAACCTTCTGTAAAAATTAGCCAATCCGAGGTAACTCTGAAGTTCCTTGACCGCTCAGGTTGCAGGGGCTTCCAGCATGGCTTCAGTCTTAAATGGGTTTGGACGCAGCCCAGCCGCACTAATGGTATGACCCAAGTGCTGGATTTCTGGTTTAAAGAATTTGCATTTGGATAACTTCAGTTGTAGTCCCGCAGTTTTCAGGTGATCCAAAACTCGGCCCAGATTTTTCCAATGCTGTTTGTCCCAGGTTCCCACGACCAGAATATCGTCAAAGTACACTATGACATGGTCAAGGTCATGCAACAGATTTTCTATCTCTCACTGAAATATAGCCGGAGCTGATGAAACACCGAAGAGCAGCCTTGTGAATTGGTATAAACCTCTCGGAGTGTTAATGGTGACTAGTTCTTGGCAATCCTCATCGACTGGGACTTGCTGGTAGGCGTCTTGCAAGTCAAGCTTTGTGAACTTCTTGCCACCTGTAAGCCGCGAAAAAAGTTTCTCACTCCTAGGAATGGGATATGACTCGACCAATGTCACCAGGTTTATGGTAGTCTTAAAGTCACTCCACATCCAAACCCGGCTGTCGCGCTTCAATACAGGAAGGGTGGGCACGGCCCACTGAGAAGTTTTCATCACTTTGATAACCCCTTCCGATTCCATCCTCTGTAGTTCTTCAATAACCCGATCACACAAAGCGAATGGTATCGGGCATGCCTTGATAAAATGCGGCTTCGCGCCCTTTTGTACGGATGTTGAAGTGGCAACACTGTGAAACATGCCCAGCTGTTCCGAAAAAATTGGCTCACCAGGTTTTCCGTAGACTTCACGATGTTAACTCCCTCCGGCCGAGTGATGCTTAGCTTGACGGCATTCATCCAACTTCATCCAAACAGCGTAAGCCACGCCCTCTTCATGACAAACAGTGGTAGTTGGCACTTAATGTTGCCAAGTTTGACTTTTGCTTCCAGGTCTCCCAGGAGCGGTTTCATGTCGCCGAAAAAACTTCTCAGCAGCACGCACGATGGCTTCAACGACACCTTATGGAAAAAGCTCAGTGAACTTGCCGTCATCAATGGTCAAGAGACTGGCGCCGGTATCTCACTCCATATCGAGCGTCACGCCGTTTACTACCACCGCTATGCGCATGGGCTCTGAACTAGCTGTCTGAAGTGTCCACAAGTCAAATGTTTTGTGCTGTTCAGCCAAGACAGGCAGGTCATCCACATTGTGCACGCGGCTAGACTGGCTCTGGTCGAAATTTCCACTTCCCGACTGAACTCTGCTAACTCTTGCAAGGGTGCCCTTTTTGGCGGCAGTTGCGACAGATCGTGCTGCCGTGCCTGCACCGACGCGCAGAATGCCCTCCCCCGCAACGAAAGCAACAGTTATCATTTTTCCCCAAGGCAACAATGTTCGCTTGCTCCGGAGCTTCGTCAGATAGTACCGGTGCTTGCTGACCGCTCAAGGCACGTGAATTATTACGCGCAGCCTCCATAGCTACGATGGTGTCCTTTGCAGTTTCGAAGGTTAAACTCGTCGTTTCCAGCAGCCGTGTTTGCATGGTTATGTCATTGATTCCGCTGACTATCATAGTCGTACAACATGCACTCTCAAAATGTTGTAAAATTTCAGTCTTGAACTAATTTCTTCAACGATGCAATGTAATCACTTACGGTCTCCCCCTCTTTCCGATGCCTTGAGAAAAACTTGAAACTTGCCACCACTTCCGATACGTGGGGAGCGTAGTGCTTGCCAAGTGGGGTGAAAATTTCGGTCAATCCTGTTTGGGCGGGCTTGCTTGGTGCTAGGAGGCCTCTTAGCAGGGAATAAGTCTTTGGACCGCAGCATGTCAAAAACACAGCTGTTTGCTTGTTGCTCGGGATGGCGTTCGAAGTACACCTCGGCTTTCCCACAGTATTCCGCCCACTCCGATGTACTTGGGTCGAACGAGTCCAGCTTCCCGACGACAGGCATGATGGCGTTTGATGTGCTGTGCCCGTATGGTTGGTCAGTCGACCTCGTCACCGCTTGTGATAAGTGAGTAGTCCTGGGCCATGCCGGCTGCCGGACCGAAGCAAACACACGTATGTTGGGCGGGTTCCGCACTGACTGGCTTGGTCATGTGCGCTGTATTTATTCCCTTAAAAACATCGACACCCCCGGGCACCGGATTGGCGAACTAATCTTATCACAACACTGTCACAGCTTCCTCGGTGTGGTTGTTCATCACTTACTGTACATCACTGCAATGTGATGTGCCACCACTAAAAGTTTCGCTGCACTTCCAAAATAGTGATGCGGGTGCCAGTCGCATTTCCGATGGGTCCTCGCTTGTGAGAACGATCACTTAGGCACTCTATGAAAGTGAGTTAAAACATTTTAAAACGTTTGCTGTGCTCAACACTTCGTGGTGAGTGTCCTTGCATACAGAGAAAGCCTACAGCAAGCTTTTTATAGCCTCACAATTTGGTATCTCAACCCCTTTAGTGTCATACCTGTCAGAATGTGCATTGCCCCTCACAATCCTCACCTTCTTTCACCTGTTCTTTTGTAGTGCAAAGCTCTTCTTTAAAGCGATTACAATGTGGCTGTCTGCTCCACTGTTCCATGCATCCATGACACCTCAAGACCCCGGGGCCCTGCATTGAAGCGTTGTGTTTACAGTTTAGAAACTAAATATGTACTGTAGGTGCCACCACCTCAGTTCAATACAAAACTTCAGAGTTTGATGGCACAGAGTGAATCATAATTATTCTAAAAACCCGTAGTCATTCATGAAGCGGTGAAAAAATTGTTCAGCAGGGAATGTCATGAAAGCAAATGCTTTGATAGTTGTTTGCTGCCCTAATGAAGGTAGGTTGACTTGTCCAAACATTGGCTCTAGCGATATTCCTTGTCAAATGATCTTTTCACCGCTTCAAGCCACCATCTTTCCCTAAACATGTGTTCTGGTATGGACTTTACTGTGGATTTTGTTGCTGCATTTATATATGGCGTGTCTACTTATTAATGTCTGGTACTTATAAAGTGTAGCCTGGGGGAGGGGGGCACCATGTCACTGACTGTTATGTTGATTTAAGAGGCAGTGAGTGATGAAACTTTTTTCAAAGTGAAATTGATCCTCCTAAGGATCACTTTTATTCGTAAAGGATCATATTTTATGTGTAAAAGACCTCTTAGCATCACTTTTTTCGGTACAAATATGCTTTTTTTTTGAGACTGTAGAGAATGAAAAATGAATAATAATGAACTATATTTCAGTTCTTTTTACAAATAATACATTTTTATTCAAAATTGTACGTCCTTTTTTTTTTCTTTTTCTTTTTGTATGACTGCAGGTACTGATTGAACCAGTGAACATATGGCGAGATGTACAAGGACAAAATTTGCTGGTATGAATGTAGAGCTCATTCTAAAGTGCATAAGCCTTCAGTGTCCACCAAACACTCCTTTTGATGAAAAGACGTATACGTCTTTTCATCAGAACATGAACCAACGAGCCCAACAACGTGTTTTACTGGAAACACTCCTTCGCTGTGCACGTGGTTATATGCAGCACAGGCAAAAATTGCTGCCATATCCTCCCTGCCTTCCGCCCATCATCTCTCTCTCTCTCTCTCTGCCATATCGAGCTGGCTCTTTTGTAGCCTTTCTGTGGGAAACAGGCCATAGAATTGCCTTATAATAATTGAGTGCAATGACTTCACTATTGTTATCCTTTTTAAATTAAATAATGTTGGCTACCATTTGTAACGTAAAAGTGTTGGTGTACACTTTGGGTTGGTAGTGTTGTCATTTGATATTATGCAGGTAATATTAAAGGTAAAGGCTGTCTGCAACAAATGTCTTTTAACCATGAAAGAACTGTTTTATGGTGTTGCCGTAGGCGGCCTCCTTGTATAATTTTGCATTTATCCCTTTGATTGCTGCTCTTGAGATTAAGTCACCCTGCCACGGTGGTCTAGTGGGTATGGTATTCAGTTACTGTTCCGAAAGTCATCCGATCGAATCCCGGCTGCAGCGGCTGCATTTCGATGGAGACGAAATGTTGAGGCCCATGCACTATGCGATATCAGTGCACGTTAAAGAACCCCAGATGGTCAAAATTTCAGGAGCCCTCCACTACAGTGTCTCTCATAATCAAATGGTTTTGTGACGTAAAACCCCAGAAATCAAATCATTCTTGAGATTAAGTCCGTGATCTATCCCCTCTCTACACCCCTTGCCACACCTGAGTATACTCTTTTGCAATTTTAAAGGATCCAGGACGCCAAAATTTCAAACACAAGATATTTGTGTTACTTGATTGTCCTGCATACGAAGGCACTTCTGACTCAGTATTAGTGGCAAGTGTTGCCTCATGATAATATGGTTTTAAAGTGAGGGAAAATGCCCGTATGAGTTTGCAGCACCTCGTGACATTGCCACTGTGATGTGGCTAGTGGCCTATCTGTTACGTTTCGCTAATGGAAGCGGGTATTGTTTACGTCAGAGAGAGAAACAAACATGCAGGACTATGGGAAAGTGAGAAGTGTCTTTCTTCAGCTTGCATAGCTTGCAAGGTGTGTTTCAGCACCATTACGAAGCCTGCCCCCTCAACACCGTCAGGTACTTTGATCCGGCACTAGGATAGAAGCAGGCTCCCGTACCCCTCTTGAGAAGCTTCTCACTGTATATTGTATTGCTTGAGTAAATTTGTTGACATTGTTCTTTCCAAAAGAAGAAACGTGCAACACCCCCTCAAGGAATCTGTGGCTAAGGCTAAAATGAAAAATAGCGGCACAGGGTGAGCCCACTGCTTCTTTTGTCTGATAGTTGGCCACTCACTCAAGCTGGTGTTTACCACACTACTTGAGCCGCTGCTCTTGATATCCCATAGCAGATACTGAGGGACATGGGCATGTTCTCAGGACACAAAACATGACTTCAGAGATCGGCGGTGAGCGAGCACACTTGGCATTGCCTAGATGCTCTTCATTAAAGGAAAAGGGGGTGCTTAGATTCACAGGCTTTTCCCGTTTTTTTTTTTTTAAACATGAAGGTGTTTTGTGGCAGGGTCAACCAAGAAATCGCTGATGTACTTCCATCACGGAAGTGGATGTCTAAAAAAATCCACACACAGTTGACAAGAAAAAGTACCACTCACTAGGGTTCAAATCCACATCTACCAGGGATGCGACAATGGGAGCTGGAAGCTGTACCGATCACACCACTGACACGTAGGTGATCAAAGGAACTAACAGGCCTTATTTCTTCACTGCACCACTTTACAATTTGCATCTAACTGATGCCCAGTTAAATTGAAGCTGTCTAGCAAGCAAAATTACTCTTAAATTAACATCGCCTCCCTTCCATTGCACTGTCGGGTGGCAGCAGTGGTACCGCCATCTACGAACGATGGAGCAAAGCAGATTGTCGTGCTAATGCGCACCGGCAGTTACCACTTTGGTTGTCTCAGCGCATCAATCACCATGGAGATAAGCGGTGAGGCAGTGCCCTGCTGCCGCATTGTTTGGGCAAAGTACAACCATGGCCGCTACAAAGTTGGTCTTGCGGCACCGGGAAAGTCATCTACTTCAGTTCTGGGATGGCAGTGCCGTCTATTGGCACGGCTGTGTGCTAGATGCGATGCCTTGTACTGGTTCTACAGCTGATTGGCAGGCATGGAAAGTATACAGGATGTTATGTTTGGAAGCAGGTGCTGCCTTACACAAAGAAATGGCCCATATTAAACATAACTTTACGCAATTGTGATTTATTTTGCATCAGAAACAAAACAATATTTGCCATGCCGTAGTGAATGGCGATACAAGAAATGGATTGGTTGCCTGCCTGTCTGAGTGCCAAGAAACCAGCGGTGGCCAGCAGCGTGTGATGTTGCAGCTCACTCGTTGCCAGTGCTGCCGTTGGCAGTAGCTGTCTAACAGTTCCATCTAACGATGACAAAAATCTGCTCAGTTGAACGTTCTCGACTTTGCCTCTGATGTTGATGGCATCATGCACAACTCACTCAGCAAGCAGACAAATTCAGCAAGCGGACTGGTGCTCACAGAATGCTGAGCTCACATGATCATGTGCACACTCAGCTTTGACAGTCGTCCCGGGGCGCTAGTTTCTTACAGTAACTTGACATGTTTCGAAGCTTCGCTAAAATTAAACAAAATTAACAATGCTAGGTTTAATTAGTCATCATGTTGGAAAAGTTACAGCTTCATGCTGTGATAACATGATACTGTTATACTCATTAAATCATAAAGGTTGCCAACAAAAGTTTGGCTGTCTGGGGTCGCACACACACCCTCTCAATCCCCTAGAAAAAGCTGCTGCAGAAAAAAAACACTAAAAAAAGCAGTCTTAATGTGTCATCCAGTACAAAGAATTGAGCTACATGCGCAGAATTTGTCAGTTACACTTCTAATAGAATGTGGCATCCATTCTCACTGCCCTTTTATTTTGTCTCAGCTGTTCTTATTTCATTATTGCAGCAGTGCAGACATGATGAGTCAGGGAGGCAGCACCCAATAAAATTGCCACTCTTTCATTACTTAATGGCTCCTCTGTAAAGTGTTAGAGAGGCATCATGTGAGTTCACACTTTTGGCAAGGACTGCAAGAATGCTGCTCATATGCGAAGTGGTTCTGATGTCTGATTTTGTATGAAACTTTTACCATTAGCTGGTACATTACCTTTGCTTTCAGTAAGTAACATATTGAAGCATTTGATATGTATAATAAACTGACTTACTGTCATAGAGATTTCGTAGTTACCAGTAAAGGCTGTGTACCTTGCCTGAGGCTTCCTGTACACTTGCCTGCATTCATACAAGATGCAAGTACAACCTCCTAGCCTGTGGTACGCAATTATATGGAAATCACTTAAAGGGGTCCTCAACCACCTCCCGGGTTTGGCGAAAAAACACATACTACAGCTAGCATATGCTGTAATGAACACCTCAGACAAACTCTAGTAATCCGTCCCCGCCATGGTGGTCTAGTGGCTATGGTACTCGGCTGCTGATCCGAGGGTCGCGGGATCGAATTCCGGCCGTGGCGGCTGAATTTCGATGGAGAGTAAGAAACAAACCTAACAGCCTTTCGTTGTACAGATTCCGGTTCTTTAATGTTGGCTTTAGTAAAGGGATCCCATACAACAGAAGAGTATTCTAGTTTTGGTCTTTCGTACGTAAAATAACTGAGTAGTTTAATGTTAGCAGGAGAATTTCTAAGCTTATGTTTTAAAAAGCACAACTTACGGAAGGTGGCAGAGCATATGTTGTTGATGTGAAGGTTCCTGGACAGGTCGTTAGTTATTGTGACGCCGAGATATTTGTAGTTAGTTACTATCTGTAGTGACAATGTAAAGTTAAGCGGTGTTTTTTGGTGAGTAATACAAAGATAAACGGTTTTTTGTGAATTCAAAGTCATACCATTTTCAATACACCAGTGTAATATGTTATCCAGACTTGAATTTAAGTTTTGTTGATCGTTGGTGTAAGTAACCTGTCGAAAAAGTACGCAGTCATCCGCGAAGAGTCTGATTTGCATTCCCGGAAATACAACATCAACAATGTCATTAACATAAAGTAAAAACAACAGTGGCCCCAGAACACTGCCCTGAGGCATGCCTGATGTCACAGGAAGAAGGCTCGAATCGTTCCCACCTACCGAAACAAACTGAGCACATTCCATTAAAGGGGTCGTGAAACGTTTTCTGAACATTTTGTACTAAGTGCGTATTCAGAATCCTGACCCTCCAATCAACAATATGCATTTTTCCGTTGCACCGTGTGCGTTGATTTAGAGCGATAAAAAACGTGGTTTTGGTTTCACTGCGCGCGTTCCCCTCAACTCTGCAGATGACGTCATCTTAGTAGCCACCAGACCTCCGAGATTGGCGCGCCCTCGGAGGCCACGGAAAACAAACCATGCTGCAGCTTTGCTTCCGAATGGCGGCACCGCACGGTTTCTAAGTATTTTCTTTCTTTCTAGCTTTCAATTAAATCGATTCTTTTAGAGCAAACGCGAGTTCACTACGTTTTTGAACTTAAAAATGTCTTAATGTAACGTCACCGAATAGTACCATGCCGGCCGGTAGTGTCGCATAGTCGTTTCAGTAGCGCAAAAACGCTGGGGTTTCAAACGGGTGTTATTAAATGTGCACTGCATATTTTGCCGAAATATTTCGGAGTCGGCTTGTCGAATGCGTACTGAAGCAGTGAAAATTACAACTGGGCATCTCCAAATTCTTTTCACGACCCCTTTAAGTAGTCTTCGATCCATGCTGTAAATGTGTCTGGTAGATTAATTTCTCTAAGTTTCATGATTAGTCTTTGATGAATGACCTTATCAAATGCCTTACTGAAATCTAGGAATACAACATCTGCTTGACCGTTTTTATCTAGAGTTTCTGCAAGTGAGTGAACCACCGTAACTAACTGCCTTACGGTTGAATAACCCTTCCTAAAGCCATGCTGAAAGTTCGTTAGTATACTGTTTTCCTCTAGCAATTCCACAATGCGTTTAGATATGACATGTTCAAATATTTTGCAGATAGGAGACGTTAACGATATAGGACAGGACAATAATTTTCTAACTGCAAATGGCTGCCTTTCTTGTAGATGGGAACAATGCGAGCCCTCTTCCAATCACTGGGTAGTTCTGCAGTCAACAGTGAGAATTTAAACAGTACCATGACAATATGAGCAATAATTTCTGCATAACACCAAAGAAATACATTAGGTGTATTGTCAGGACCACAAGATGACTTTGTGTGCAATTTCAAGATCATGGAAACAATGCCAGAATACGATAAGAAGCCAATGTCAGACGGTTGAACCACTTTTTGAGGGCACACATTAAGACTTGCCTTAGCAAAGATGCTGTGAAAAAATTTGTTGAAATGTTCTGCAATGACTTTCTGGTCCGTAACAATTTTTCCATTAACTAAGACCTGTGATACCTGCTTGTTACTGTCCCTTAGGAAGTTCCAAAACTTAGTAGGATCATATCTTAAGAAGTTCAGTAGGGTTGTTTTTAAGTAAAAATTCTTTGATTCACTTAGTGCTTACGCCAAGTTTACCTTTAGCTGATGAGTAACACCTGATTGCGGGTTCCTATTCTTCAGTCTTTTTAGCTTGCGTTTTAAATGGATAATTTTACGTGTAATCCAAGGTGCAGTTTTAGCAATTCTTTTAGCAAGTTGGAACGAAAGTACTGATGCAGTGATAGCACATTTGAGTAAATCGTTTCCCTAGCTCATTCATATCGTCCTCATTATCAATAAATTCAGTGTAACAACTTTCCATGAATTCTACAATAGAGGTATCGTCAGATCTTGAATAGTCTTTGAAGCTTCACACAGTTGTGCGTTTGCGAGTGATAGACTTGACCAAGGGAACAGTAACACTAACAAGATGATGGTCTGACAGGCCTTTTTCATTCAATACTGTATATTCATGAAGGTCATGGCTTAGAAACGCTAAGTCCAATATTGTGCAAGACGAACCTTGCTCGCAAGTAGGCTGTCTTACCACCTGAACTAGGTCGTGAGTAAGCATGACGTCGAAGACGATATTAGCATTTTTGTACGATTTGCGGCTTGCCTGAATAAGATCCCAATCAACATTTGGTAAATTAAAAGTGCCTATAAGAAGTTCTTTTATTTTGAAATCGGATCATGTGTTCTTACAATTTTGTCAAATATTCAGGCACAGTGTCTAATGGTCTATAGCACGCATAAAGTACAAAGCAGTGGTCCCAACAAGTTACCTTGACGCATAAACATTCCAGCTCATTGACATCCGCTAAGACCACTGTCTGTAATGAGGGCTTGACGAGAACAGCAATCCCTCCACCCGTTCTTGTTCTGTCTTTGCGAAAGACATTGTAGCTTGGTGGGAAAACTAAATTATCACTTATTTCATCCCATAACCACATTTCAGTGAGTACGTACTGTAATGTGTGGGTCATGTTTGAGTAATATAACCTCAATAGAATCTTCTTTATTTAGAATGCTTCGTGCATTTATATTTAAGATCCTTAAGTTCTTATGTGTAAGGTTTCTAGCATTGCAGATATTCATGGTTACATTATGAGGTAAGTGCACATGCTCAAATGAAGTAGCATGGTTCATATCAGTAACCTGGCATCTCAACTTTTGCTTTGCCTCAGCATGTACTGCCTGGTTATCGGACAGTTCATGCCTACATTGCCGTTTTCTTTGCAGCGGAAATTTATCATTCAAATCATGGTCCTAGATGTAAGGCATGCTGTTGATATATAGTTTATCGAATGCCAAGGAAACCTTGGTTAGACTTTGTAGAAGCCCACAGTTTTTTTCTGACATCACGAATTTTTGGTGAAAAGTCTTCACCTGTAGAAAATTTGGTGCCTTTTAGTTTAAAACCGCTTTTCAATATTGCATGCTTACCTCTAGAACCCAACAGCCGAAGAATGACAGGTCGCGTCGAGTTTGGTCGTCGCTTGCCTAGCCTATGTATATGCTCTATTTGAACGCTGTCAAGTTCAAGAATGTCCTGAAATATATCTTTATTTATTGCAGCTTCGAGTGTTGCATTCGTTTCTTCTTCCTTTTCTGGAAGTTTGTAGACTATCAAATTTGAGCGTCTGCTGCGATTTTCTAAATCATCTATTTTAGCTTCAAGTGTTTTAATTACGTTTTGCATGGAGCTAATGTGCTCTTGAAATGATGTTACCTTAGCTTTGAGAACTGAAATGGCATCTAATTTCTTCTCAGTGTCTGCCAGACGCGTTTCCTTGATTTCCTTAATATCTGACGTAATTTCTTTGAGTTTAGATATTTGCGCCATTTCTGGACCCAGGTTTTGTTTGATATTGCCCCCCAGCAACAATAATTTTCTGAATGAGTACCCGAGCACATTTAACACAGTACACAGCAGAGGGCATGGCAGCATCAAAAGGAAATGGTCATCAGAACGAAAGCATTTGCCAGAATGCCTTCTTACCTGCACAATGAAAACAAACGGATTTTGAGCGGTCCGCGTGTTTCCAATGCTGCCGTGCCCTGTGGCAGAAAAGTAAGCTGGCAGTCCTTTTATAGCCGGCCAGCCCGGTGTCACCACCAAGGGTGGTGCTGCGCAGCGCTCCGAGCACGATGACGTTGAACGACGAATAAGTTGTTCCCATGGCGGCCAGCTGAATTCCTGTAGCACGTGCCGAGTTGGATCATCGAGTCCAAGTGCACCAGTAACAGCGATGAGCAGCACGCTGTGGCTGGCTCGCCGTGCCCTTCATCGCTGTGCCCGTGGCTTGCCGTGCCCTGTGGCACGGTGGCCACAGGGCACGGCGATTAAGGCACATTAAAGGGGACTAGGGCACATTAAGGTGAACTAGGGTATACTAGAGCGGATTATGGTAGATTAAGCGAGATTAGGGTGGATTAACAGGGATTACATCAAATTAGGGTTGACTAAGGTGGACTAGTGTGGATTAAGGTAGGTCACCACCTTCGAGAGAAAGTTCTAGAATGTTAGTCCAAAAGTTACAACTATATTTTTGGCTTGTAAAGACTAGGTAGTTAGAAAGTTTCCAATGATGAAATTATGAAAAATTGAAAAAGAAAAATTATATAAATTATAATGTGACAAAATATGTATGTTGCACCAACAGTCGTAACGACAAAATGAGTGGTGAAATTAGAACGTGGCTTGGCAGGTACGTAGTGAGGATAATAGCCTGTGCATCTAACCACTACAATCATCACATCTCTAATCTGATGTGCGTTATCATTAAAAGACTGATAAAGTTTATATAAGACATGTCTATTTTTCGGACAATTGACCGTAGTATGAAATTTAGCCACTTTTTTTCTGTCATTCTGCTTGGACGCACAGTTCCATGTATAAACAAAGTGCACACAAAATTTTATAGGGAAATATTTATTACAAGGGAAGTTATTGCTGCTCACGTAACTGAAGGATACTAACAATATGTTTCCATAACAATATGTTATTAGAAAACTGGGTTTAAACATTTGAACTGAGTACCATGTAATAAAAAACAATCAATATGTCCAAAATTCGCCAAGCGAATAGCTTGATCACTCCTTCAAAGCGGCGCGATCTCTTTTTGAGTGAGCTGAAGCACGCATTTTTTTTTTCTTGCCTCTGTTGCATCTCCAGCTTACTTACATATGGCCTTCCTCACTTGGTGACAATCACTGGCCAGACAGGCCGTTGTTGCATAGTGGCCAGGTTTGATGCCTACTTGCTTCATAATGTCCCCTATGACCCGATTTCCATCACTCAACTGAGTGACAGCATTGTTCAATCCAAACAAAAGAATGGGCATCTCTGGGAATCCATTGCCAAACTGTCCTTTTGAAACACTCGCTAGCATTTTCAACCATGCCACGTAGGCGCTTTTTCAAAAGTTCATTGGAACAGTGACCATTGTCCACACCTTTCAGCTTATTGAGGATTTCTTTGGGAAGTCTTCCCTTGAGCGTCTAGGCATCCTTCTTGAGTGCTTTCGCTCAGTTGAAGCCACACCAACTACCACCTCCATGAGGGCACAGGCCATGTATATGGTGGTTCCCTAAGTTTGCCACATATTATGGACTACTATAACTTCCTCCTTGAAAGGCTAGAACTAAATTCGCAACGTCGAATTGGCATACAAAAAAGCATGGGCAACAAAGGTGTAAATGACACCCAGTGCATACGTGCAAAACATAAAGAACAGTGTTCCACAGTGTCCCGCAGCCTTCTGGTGAAATGGAAACATGATGCATAACAGTCGCGTGATTGAGCCCGGCAGGATGATTTAAGCCACCTACAATCAGTAATCAACCATTAACTAACTTTCGGTTAGGGAAAACAAGGTTGATTCGCTTTGGTAGTTGCACAGCTTGTCCTGACACTGTTGTTTGCGCAACATCGAAGACGAGCAGTGCACTGACAACGTAAGCGCACACACCTCTGAGCCTAACGAACGGAAACAAAGCTTCAGAGGATCGAAAAAATGCAGTGATCGTGAGGACATGTGACCGAGCCCAGGCGCGGACCGAGCAACCATGCCAAGTTGCGCTTTCTATCAGCCACTCTGATGCGACATTGAAGCCCGGTGACGTAACGTGGTGGGCAGGGTAACTCCTTGGACACCGTCCACAAGAGCTCTATTGGGTCTATTTCGCAGAGTTTTTTCGGTCGCACTATCTTCGCTCCCAGCAAATCCTTTTGAAAAGTTATTTCGGCTGTGAATTCCTGAGGTGTTCAATACACACCCAGCCATTTTCAAAACCAAGCGTAAGTGGTGGTTCAGAGCAGTGTTGCGGAATGGGCGCCTCCATTCCATTCCATTTCCATTCCGGGGAATTAGAACTTGCCGCAATTCCATTCCTTTCAATTCCTCGGAATGAAAAGAACTTAGCCCATTCCCACTCCGGGAATGGCCGAGCAGTTCAATTCCATTCTTGTAATTCCTCAACGTAGGAAAGGCATCTTGATACTTTTATCGACTTAAGAATGAACGCTCGATAAAAGCTGATGTCATCACATACATTAAGAACTGCAAAAGTACTCAAAACACGTTACCAAGGTCGAGAGATAGTAGCTTGGTGACACATCTGGTGCAGTACGACCGCCCTACTAATTCACATAGGGGCAGTTCTCCCGCTATCTATAGTATTTGCATGGTCAGCGTGTTGGAACGAATGGGGATGTTTTAGTACTGTTTAAGCTTAAATGTCTTAATGCTAAAATGGCGACATAGCGTATTTTTATGCTGACAAAAGTAGTGTTCAGGAAGACTAAGCAGTTTTGCCACGCGTCTGGAGCGGTCGTGAATATGGAGAAAAATAAGATTTGTTTTATGGGGAAGAAAACCCCCTAGTTAGTTGGAACAGTGCACCGCTCGGACACTTTGTGCCTTTGCATCGAATACGGAACAATGGGCCACACTGCTCGTCAGCACTCACGCTTGTCAAGCGCGGCTCGCAAGCATGGATGGGGTGAGGAGGAATTTCTCTATTCGCCTGTGCGCAGGTATGCAATGTCTTCCTTGTCGCAAAGGTTATTTACGTGTGTCAGGTACTAAAATGCTCGTGATCGAGATAAAGATCAGGTGTGCATAGAGTATTCGCTGCTTTCGTGTGGGGGTATCAATGGGAACCAACGCGCAGGGATAAGCCCACGTAACCGCGACCGCGGCCGTGGTTACGTGGGCTCTCCTGCTTCGCCTGGCTTCCCGAACCAATGCTTTCAAAAATTTATTCTCTCTCTCTCTCTGTAAGCAGGGGGAGGGTAAACAGTTCATCGTGTACGACTGTGTGCTGCGCTGACCTAGAGACATTCGCCGACAGAGTTTCGGGCAAAGGCGCTCATGTGTCTAGACAGGGGAGGGCAGTATTGCAAATAGGTGGGAAGTGGGGGGGGGGGGGGGGGGGGGAGGAGTATGAGGTGAGACGGCGCGCAAGCTGTTATAAGAAAGCTTGCAGTGAACACAAGCATCCAGCCAGCGTCAATACGCGTCAAAACTTAGAGAAGCGCTTTTGGAATATGCATCGGTCGCCGAAGGCGACAGAAGCAAAAACAAAAAATTGAAGCGTGGGGAGTCAAAAGGTGCCAGGGGCGCCGATGAGGAAAAAAAATCGCAAGGTGTAAGGGGGGGGGGGGTAAGTTGCCGCCGTAGTTCCTCACGATGGTTACGCCAAGAATAGAGACAAACGTCGGAGCAACACAGTATATATAAGGACAGAATTGTAGTGGGCGCGTTGCTTATAAATGCACCGTGCTTGTAATCAGCCAAGCCATTTTAAAAATACTGCTTTATTGTTAAATTAGAGGCTCTGACTTACTAATGTTTGAAGTTTGAAAAACAGCGCGTAGACGAAAACGTGCTCTATTTTCGGAAAGAAACGTAATTCCATTCCCATTCCATTCCGAGCAAAAGGCGCTTAATTCCATTCCCATTCCATTCCTCCAAGCGTTGTCCCCATTCCATTCCCATTCCATTCCGGGGTCGCGAAAATGTGGAATGATTCCGGAATCATTCCAATTCTGGAGTGGCAACTCCGCAACACTGGTTCAGAGCCCCTTTAATGAATCTCATGGTCACATGTTGCTGTTGTAGTGTGGACAACAGATGCACTACTTCATGCATTGTGTTAGTTCTTGGAAACATTATCATTCTGAAGGTAGGGAATGGGTAGGAATCATTTGATCTAATTGACAATGCATGTCATAGATGGTAGTGTACCTGCAGCATGCATAAAGTGTGCAGTGCCAAAATAGTCTTGACACTAGAACTATCGGGTCACATAGTTACGGCAGTGTGTTTTGTTGTAAGGTGTGTGCAAAAATGCTTACTACATAAGGAGAAGGCTAACTTTTAGGTAGTGCCCCACCACTACTGTCACTTATAAGCACCTTCAGTAGCTCACGTCATCTTCGTAGCAGCTGGTTGCAAAGATTTAAGCATGCTAAATGGAGCATCTGAAGCTTTAACTAGATATGGAGGACAAGGAAACTCTTGTTCATTATTGGTGACTGGTAGGTCAACAGCTGGAGACATTCAGAATTAAGTCTTCCATACACATGTATGAACATTGCGAGACAAACTGCACTCCTGTCAGCTGTTTTAAAAAAGAAGCCTTACTGTGTATGTACGTGTGTAGTTAAATAAACATGTTTGTCATACAGTTATTACATTGGCATCATTCATTTCTTGGAAAGAAAGGCAAAGTGCCATGGAGAAGCATAACCTTTGTTTGCATCTCTTATCCAGGAACTGATGTACAAGGAACCAAAGCGTTGGAGCCTTGCATTCCAGACGTATGTTCAGCTGACAATGACTCAGCTGCACTTAGCACCTGTGCAGACTCCGGTAAAACTCATGGAGCGATCACTGCAGAGTGCACGTTATGTCTTTATTGAGAACTTGTACCGTAGGTAAGCTATCTCATTAAGTTTCACTCGTTATGTCATTGAGGTCAGTGCATTGAATGCTTAATATACTTAAGCACATAAATTCTATTATCGTAGAAAAATAGATTACTTGGTCGTATGTCAATGCTGAACAGTGTTATCTTAGAGCAGCTGATTTTGTCTAACAAATAGAACTACTGAATTTTTGCACAAGAAAGCACTGTGTTGAGATAGGTATGATGTCTTGAGAGCAAAGTGCCACAGAGCCTACATGAGAGAAGAAAATATGACATGCTAGCAAACATTAGAAATGCCTTAACCATCAAAAAATACTATATCTCCAAGCAAAGGCGAAAGGTTGGTTTAGTGCTTGGTACTTGTCTGAACTTAAATATTTTTGGTTTTTAAATCTATTGTTAGGGTTCGCTGCTTTGTTTTTCACTACTGTAAATCAATATATTTGCCCTAGGCTAAATATTTGGGAAGTATGTAGTAGTGTTTTTACCTGAAGATAACTCTTCTATTCCTTGATGGATTCTTTTTGATGTTCAAAAAAGAGGAGGAGTGGAGAGGATAGGATAAGGGAGATTGTTGAGGCATCTTTTAAATTTTGTGGGCATGATGAAAATATACACAGCCATTTAGTTTCCATGTTGATTTCAAGTGAACATCTGTGTTGATTTCAAGTACACAGGTGTTCTGTGGGCCACAAATGATGTGTTGCTGCACTTGCATATTCTCCGTGAAGCAATGTTTAAACAGCCCATTGAATTGCTAAAAGATGCACCAGGCAGGTTGCTGCCAAGTTGCTAAACTTTCTCATTGATTGGTACTTGTGTTGCAAACTGCACTCGTGAGCACAAATTAAAAGCTCTCAGCATAGCCACTGTCTTCTTGCAGATCATGTAATGGCAACAAATCTTCAATGCTACTGCCATGAGTCTCATGGATATACCATGCAATTGTTTCATTAAATTAAAAAAGCAATCCAAATGTTTTTTAGATCTATAAATTATATACGTTGATGGAAGAGAGAGGGAGGCACACAGAATTGGCTTGTGCATTAGTTCTGGGCACTTGTGGAACACAGTATGAAAACCCCTGCTGTTCCTGCCTTTAGAGCACTGCACCAGCCTAGGCCAATCTGAAAGCTGAAGTTAAGATGGTTTTCATCACGCCCTGTCCAGGCCCGGGCTTAGTGTTGTAAACTTGGACCAATCTTGGGCTTGAAGCCAGAGGGCCGTGCCAAACTCGAGCCGGTTAGTCATTGAAGACATTAAAGGGACACCAAGGTGGAAAATGATTCTATAGGTAAAAGAGATATTGCAAAAAAATTTTTTTGCATCCCACCCACAACTGCCAGTAGCAAAGGTAATTTTAGTGCAGCTGGGTACAAGCTCCAAGGGAGGAGGACCTGCTTGATGCCAGGGAGCAGCAGCTCTTGCACAAAAACATGCATTTAAACCTCGATGTAACGAAGTTGGTAAAATCGGCACTACGCTATATTGAAACTATGTTAAATCTAAATTCAGCCTTTTATGCTATGTATTCTTGCTGAAGGATTCTTATTTACACAGAAATGCTGCGAGAACATGCTATTAACAACAGTAAGAAATAAAAAATGAAGTTTACAAAAAAAAACAAGCTTTGTTGCACCAGGGATCTGCCAACCATGACTCGATAAGGCACCGTCGAAGCCTACATCACAGCACCACCATGGTGGTCTAGTGGTTATGGAACCTGGCCGCTGATCCTAAGGTCACTGGATCAAGTTTGGGCCACGGCGGCTGCATTTCGATGGAGGCGAAATGTTGAGGCCCGTGTACTGTGCGATGTCAGTGCACACTAAAGAACCTCAGGTGGTCGAAATTTACGGAGCCTTTCACTGTCGTGCCTCTCATAATCAAACCCTAGAAATCAGGAGCCCACGTGACAGCTGCTGTATGTTGCACATGAAGGCTAAAGAAACACAGATACAGCACACTGTGGTAAGTAAGCTATCGCTTACCACTATCAATAGTGCTTATGGCTCAGTTGTCGCTTACCACTGTTGCTTGCTTACCAAAAGCACTATCGCTAATCTACTATCACTAAATCACTATCGCTCTCGCTTGGTTATGTGATAAGCAAGGCTATCCCATTCATTCTACCATCACAGCTTATCGAAAAATTGAGTGTTTCCCAGATCGAGAGGGTGCAGCCGATGTTATCATGTTAAACCCAACCACTAGCTGTTGAGAAGAATAATTGATAGCTAGCGGTTTCAGAAAAAAAAAAAGTAATGCCTTTTTCTCACCTATTGGGATTGCTAGCTAGATACAAGCCCCGTCAGCGACAACTACTTCCTGGACAATCACAATGTTTTGAAAGATACGTGAGAGCTCGCTGTGTTCAGTACTACCACTTCTACTGCTACACATGTCACTTGACATTCAGCAATTGCTAAAACATTAAATTGGGTGCGGGACCACTGCACAGGCTGCACGAAATATGGAACTACGCCAATTGTGGAGTGTACAAGGTGCAAAGTGCGCAATACATGGTTATCGAGACTGTATTCACTCATGCTCTTCACCCTCCCACTCTAGTGGTGAGAAAGCGAGCTTACAGATTTTATTTGAATCCCCCAACCACAGGCGGGAGAGATGCTGCTCCGTATTGGCGGCTGCTTTGTCCTCACAGTTAGAAAAATATGTTTGCCAAAGTCATGTGCAACTCGCACCAGCAAACATTCTCATTTATCAGCCCAGTCTTCCTCTGTGGCGGCACTGAAACTTCGTTACTTCGAAATTGTGGATAAAAATGCATTGTTTTATGGAGGTAAAAAATACGTGGTGTTCTATGGACATCATGTTTTAAAAAGCCAATTAGGTACTTCATTATAAATTTCATTTCACTTAAGTTTGTTGTATTGAGGTTTAACTGTAGATGTTTTTCACTTTTTCTTCCTTTAGCAGTCCTTTTTATGTGACATAATTTTGTGGGTCCAGTCTTATTGTGTGATTGCATGTTACCTTAGGTGAATTTGCTATCTTCATTTTGTAAAAAAGCGGGGAACCTTTATCTGGGATTGTCTGAGGTATGGTTTGTGAGAGCTTGATCATATAGTTAAATTCATATTGTACAGCGTTATTGCATTCTTGTGTTGAGGTGACTTAACGAAAGAAAGGGAATGGGCCAATGGCTCGTTTGTTTGTTAGACACAAATTCATGAAGCCAACAAAGCCTATGCATCCCTGGTATCATTGTATGGTGGCTTCATGATATGAACGATTTACATTTCATCTCTTTTTTCTTGTATTGTCCATGTATTATGTATTTGTATTATGTATCATATTATGTATGTATTATGTATATTATGTATTATGTATCATGTATTTTCTTGTATTATCCACCATGTATTATCTTAAGCATTATTATCTTCGTACAACAAGTTATTGATCAAGAGCCTCATTACACCATATATGCATTCATTAAATGGGAGTTGAATAGGGGCCCCAAAGTGCTTTGCATGTGCTAACTTTGGGTCACATAAGTACGAGTTTTTGGATTGTGTTTTGCGCTCGCTGTTTGCGTCTTGCACTTTCAGTGCCAAGGTGGGCAGAAAGGCAAGCTACGATATGTAAAAATGAACAGTTAATACAGGTATTTATTTGCCTTTCCATGCACATACATTTTGAAACTGTTATTTAAAATGTCCAGTTCCAATAAATTTGCATGTTATCCTCATCAGTTCAGCCAGTGAAAATCATTTGCCATCATGAGCCAAGGCAACTTTAAGCAACCAATCGCGTTAAGGCTACGAGCACTCAATTCAAGAAACAGTCATAAAAACTCTGGCTATTTAATGGCCAATCTTTGTTGTATGCTTGAAATGGGAGGAAGCAGTAGTCTACGTCACCACTTATTGATTGATAATTAGTCATCAGTTAAACAGAGATCAGGCCAGTTTGATCCTAGCCCCGCCACGGTGGTCTAGTGGCTAAGGTACTCGGCTGCTGATCCGAGGGTCGCGGGATCGAATCCCGGCCGCGGCGGCTGCATTTCGATGGAGGCGAAATGTTGAGGCCCGTGTGCTGTGCGATGTCAGTGCACGTTAAAGAACCTCAGGTGGTCGAAATTTCCGGAGACCTCTACTACGGCGTCTCTCATAATCAGAGCTGGTTTTGGGACGTTAAACCCCACAAATCATCACAAATCATCAGTTTGATCCTAGGTGAGAGCTGTCCCTTTGAAGGATGCTGCCATGTTTCTTCACTCTAAGTTTTTGGAGCAAGCCTTTGGAGCTCCCACTAAATTCCAGAAATAGTGTGCCCAATGCAAAACCAAAACACAGTTTACATCTCGGGCATTTGCAGTGGTCTCGACGCTATTTGTTTGGGGCCCGTATTCGAAAACTCCCTATAGTCTCTGACATGAAGTATAGACCAGACCAATAAAGGAAATGCTCCCGGCTTTTTATGTTTGTCTTTTTGCAGTGGAGCTGTTTAGGGGCTAGCAGTGTCTGCTGCCATTGAGTTCATCATGTTGCATGTGAAGCGTTCCCTTGCCGTTGACCCACTACCTACAGTCACACTTGACTCACGCTTGCTGTGACAGTTCTCAGGAGAACTGCTCAGCAGAGGGAAGGGGGCAAGATGACCCGTCAAACATCCATACATTTAATACATGTTAATATGTGAGACATTTACACACTAGAGCTATTCACATAGCATGTTGACACGTGTGGTTGTTTCCGCTTGTTTAAAGAGAACACCGTTATCACCTTCTAGTGACACGCGCGCTTGCTTTGATTGTTTGCGGGGAGCGCCGTTACCACTTTCTGTTACGCGCAACGCAGGCCGCGCTTACCTTGCATGTCACTTCTGGAACCGTGTCGACCATTCTTGAAACTTTCCATGCCTGACGTGCGCATTTGAGTGACTTCTGGAATTTCAGAGATAATGCAAGAACGCGTTATGACGTGTGTATAAAAGCCGACACATTGTGCCGCTTGTCAGTCTTTCTGTCGACCGACGACTGTTCACGCTGCTATTGCTGTGCATTGTGATTGGCTTTGTTTTCGGGCACAAGTTCGCCCAATAAGCAGTCCTCCTGACATCGTCTTGAGTTCTGCGTGCTTCATCTTGAGTGCTGCATGCTTCATCTTGAGTTCTGTGTGTGTCATGTGACATCTGGTGGAGGTGCTTCTCGGTCCGTGTACCGCACGCCCCCGTCTTGCTGTGAGCCAAGCCCACGCCACCAAGAGGACGACTCCAATTACTCCAACCCGGTACTTCGAGCTAGCCACTGACAGCAAGGACTACCGCCAGAGTACCAGCCGCTTCCCGACAAGAACAAGAAAAGGACTGCGACGAAAGCAGCATCTACGATTGAGGAACCAAGGTCTCCGGCAACCATGGTCATCCAGCAACCCAAAGAACCGCCTACCTTCTGCGGATCGTCATATGAGGACCCGGAAAGCTGGCTGGACATCTACGACCACGTCGCAGCCCTTAACAAGTGGGACCCCGACGATAAGCTGCACTATGTATATTTCTACTTGGAAGACAGTGCAAGAACTTGGTTCGAGAACTGAGAGTCAGCGCTTCAAACCTGGGACATCTTTCGTGCCACTTTCCTTGACACCTTTGCAAACGTCGTGCGTAAGGAAAGAGCCGTATCGCTGCAGGATACTCGGGTACAGCTCCCGACTGAAAATGTAACGATCTTTACGAAGGAGATGACATGAATTTTCTGCCATGCTGACGCTGACATGTCTGAGGAGAAGAAGGTTCGCCTCATCATGTGAGGAGTGAAGCAGGAGCTCTTTGCCAGGTTGATGAGAAACCCACCGAAGACCATCCAAGAGTTCCTCACTGTGGCGACGACAGTCGAAAAAACCTTCGAGATGCGCACTTGGCAATACAATCGGCGCTTGCCAGACTACGGAGAAGTCCAAGCATTCGGTCCCGATGACCTACGCGAGACTATACAGGCTATTGTTTGCGAGGAACTGCGCCAGATGTTCCCATCGTCTCAGCCTCAAGTAGCCTCCCTCAATGACATCGTTTGTGAGGAAGTGCAGCGATCGCTGCGTGCTCCCGAACCACCACAACGCCAGCCGGAGGCAATGACCCATGTCCCTGCTGCACGCCGAGCTGCCGCCGCTCTTCGCCCATGTCAGGCCCCAACGCTTCTGCAGTTTCGTCGCCAGCCACCGCCGCCACCTCCGCCGCCACCCCGCTCGCCAGTAGTCCAGCATGCGCCGAGGAAAACTGACGTTTAGCTCACCCCTAACCACCGCCCACTATGCTACCACTGTGGGGAAGCTGGGCACACTTACCAGCACTGCCAGTACCGTGGGATGGAACTGCATGGCTTCAATGTTAACGTGCCGCGTCTGCGCCCAGGTGAACGACCTCGCAACATCGCCGACTACATCCCCAGAGCACAGTGGCAGCGACAGCGACCATCCTGTTCACCTTCGCCTGGCTGCTACATCTCGCCGGATCGCTGCCAGTATAGCGGCCCCACCTGGGGCCGATCTCCAAGTCCCTATCCGGGAAACTAAAGGAAGCAACCGATGGAGGTGCGGTTGCTGCACGACGCAATGCCGAAGATCCTCCTCTGCCGCTGCCGATGACCATGACCACGACGCACGAACCCTCCTGACGTAGTCCCAGCACACCGCCTGGCCAGAGCCTTCACGACAAAGCCTCGCTACTGAATGATTTGCCGACGCAAGATAGCAGCACGGGAGTAAGCCGACGAACCACCGACCTCGACGTGATTATCGACGACCACAGCGTTACCGCCTTAGCCGCGCCGGCGCCGACTACTCTGTCATCAGTGGTCTCTTCACCACCAAGCTGAAGAAGATAAAGACTGCCTGGGAAGGACCAGATATCTGAACACCAGGGGGCCGCCTTACAACATCGACAGGAACCTGCACGGCAGGAGTCACAATTGACAGCCAGACCTATTCGGTGAGTTTTGTGGTCCTGCAGCAATGCTCGAGAGACGTCATCTTAGGCATGTATTTCCTGGACCATCATGGTGCAGTCATCAACCTAAGATCCAGGTCAGTCACGCTTTCCATGGATAATGCAATGCCGTCAGATAGCAACGTCGCTTATCATGCCTTGAATGTGACACAAGAGCAGGTAACCATTCCGCCGCTCTCGAGAGTCATCATTTCCGTCGGCACGAAAGTGCTTACCGACCTACAAGGCATCATCGAGGATGACCAGCACTTGCTCCTTAACTGTCAGATGTGCATCGCAAGAGGCATAGCCAAGCTGCATAACGGCGAAGCCAAGGTAATGGTGACAAACTTCAGCAACGAATACAGGCACCTGTATAGGAGTACGACAGTTGCGCACCTAGGTGAATTTGTTGAAGCAAGCACCTCGCCAATCCTTGGGGACCCGCAACGACAACCACAGTGTCCGCACCCACCTTCGACGTCAATCAAGGCTTTTCCAGGCAACAACAAGAGGAGCTCAAAGCCTTTCTCCAGCAATACAAGGACTGCTTCTCTTCTTCTTCAAGGCTTCGTCAGACTCCTCTCGCCAAACACCGCATCATAACCGACGAATATGCCTGTCCTCTCTGTCAGAGCCCCTACCGAGTTTCAGGATGGGAATGCGAGGCCATCAAGCAACAAGTTGACAAAATTCCACGCGACAACATCATCCAGCCGTCTACGAGTCTGTGGACATCACCCGTGGTGTTAGTGAAGAAGAAGGCTGGAAGGCTGGAACCTTAATAACGTTTGCTGTCGGGCTAGTTGGTGCATAGCTGAACTTGAATTGATGGCGCAAATGGTTAGACAGGACCGAAGAAGACACGTAAGACACGGAAAAGCGCACACTCGCAACTAAATTTTATTCTTCCGAACGCTTAGTTAAGTACCCTCAAGCATGCGCACAACACCACAGAAGGCAAAATAACAATCTCTGAAAACACTGCCCGATCAAAACCTATCAACCAAGAACCGATACTCATTCTGATAAAGAGTTACGGAAGGAACGCTAACACACGATCAGGCAGTGTTTTCAGAGATTGTTATTTTGCCTTCTGTGGTGTTGTGCGCATGCTTGAGGGTACTTAACTAAGCGTTCGGAAGAATAAAATTTAGTTGCGAGTGTGCGCTTTTCCGTGTCTTACGTGTCTTCTTCGGTCCTGTCTAACCATTTGCGCCATCAATTCAAGTTCAGCAAGGCTGGAACCCTACGTTTTCGCATCAATTATCGTCGCCTAAACAAAATCACGAAGAAAGATGTGTATCCTCTGCCACAGATAGACGATGCCTTGAATCGACTCTACAACGCAAAGTATTTTTCGTCGATGGACTTCAAAACCGGCTACTGGCAAATTGAAGTAGACGAGAGAAACTGAGAGAAGACTGCCTTCATAACACCAGACGGGCTGTGCGAGTTTAAGGTCCTGCCCTTCGGTCTTTGTTGGCACCTGCGATGTTTCAACGGATTATTGACAGAGTACTGGCAGGCTTGAAGTGGCAGACTTGCCTCGTCTACTTGGATGACGTAGTCGTATTTGCTTCCAGCTTCGAAGAACACTTCCGGCGCCTTGAAGCTGTTCTTCAGGTAATCAAGGCCTCTGGACTTACCTTGAAGCTAGAAAAGTGCTGCTTCACATACGAGGAGCTGTTGTTCCTGGGCCACGTTATTAGCAAGTCTAGAGTATGCCCTGGTCCACAGAAAACAGCTGCGATCGCTGACTTTCCTCCACCTACCGACAAGAAGGCAATACGCAGATTTCTTGGCCTCTGCGCTTATTACAGGCGCTTCATCAAGAACTTTTCATGGATCGTCGAGCCACTGACGTACCTCACGAAGGCCGGCATCGAGTTCAAATGGAAAGCGCCGCAAGTCGAGGCATTTCAAGAACTAAAGCAACATCTGCAAACGCCGCCAATACACATGCACTTCGATGAAGAAGCCGACACTGAAATTCACACGGGCTCAAGCAGCGCAGTGCTTGGCGCCGTGCTTGTGCAGAGGACCAACAGACTTGAAAGGGTTATCAGTTACGCTAGCCGGTCACTTTCAAAGGTGGAAACAAATTATTCCACAACAGAAAAGGAATGCGTTGCCATCATATGGGCTACATCAACGTTCTGCCCCTACCTGTACGGCAGGCCTTTCAAAGTCGTGAGTGACCAGCACGCCTTGTGTTGGCTAGTTAACTTGGAAGATCCATCAGGATGCCTCGCACAGTGGAGTCTTAACAAGAATTTGACATCATTGTCGCCTACCAGGAGCATGAAAGCACTCCGACGCTGATTGCTTGTCTCGCGCCTCCGTCAATCCGCCGCCTCAGGGTGACTGGGATGATGACTCTTTCTTGGGACCCGTAAGTACCAACGACTTCATGTAACGCCAACAAACTGACCCAGAGCTCAAGAGCCTCGTGGACTACCTGGAAGGCAAGACTGCCGTTAGGCCAAAAGTATTCCGTCGAGGACTAGCTTCATTTTTTTCTGCGGAACAACGTCCTCCTGAAGAAGAACTTCTCGCCGCTCCAAGCCAACCACCTCCTTGTGGTGCCTTTAGCGTTACGTCTGGAGGTTCTGGAAGCTTTACACGACGACCCAACAACCAGACACCTCAGTTTTTCCCGCACACCATCAAGGATACAAGAGGAGTACTATATGCCTTGCCTAACTGCCGGCGTCGCCCATTACATGAAGACATGCAGAGACTGTCAGCAATGCAAGACGCCACCAACTAGGTCAGTGGGGTTTCTACAACCCATTGAACCGCCTTGACAACCGTTCCAGCAAATCGCATGCACTTGCTGGTGCCGTTCCCGACGTCGACTTCCGGCAATAAATGGATCGTCGTAGCGACTGACTACCTCACTCACTACGCAGAAACAAGGGCCCTTGCCCTATGGCAGTGCCATCAAGGTCACCAAGTTCTTCATTGAGAACATTGTCCTGCATCATGGAGCCCCAGATATCTTTATCACCGACCGTGGTACGGCCTTTACGGCTGACCCAACTCAGGTGATCTTGAGGTACAGTCACACAAGCCACCGCCAAACCACCGCCTACCATTCGCAGTCGAGTGGCCTCACCAAGCGTCTAAATAAGACCTTCGCCGACATGCTGGCCATGTACGTCGATGTCGAACACAAGACGTGGGATATGTCACCTTCGCGTACAACACAGCCGTGTAAGCAATGACGCAGCTTATGCCATACAAGGTTGTCTATGGATGGAGCCCAACAACGACGCTTGACGCCATGCTACTGGTTGGCACTGACGAAGAAGACCTCAATGTTGCCATCTACTTGGAGCGCGCCGAAGGAGCTCAACAGCTCGCTCGCTTGCGTATCAAGAACCAGCAGGCGGTCAACAGGAGCCACTACAACTTTCGACGGTGCCGTACCGAATACCAACCCAGCAACCTCGTCTGGGTCTGGACGGCAATATGATGACGCAGACTGTGTGAGAACCTTTTGCGCCGCTGCATTGGACCCTACAAGGTACTCCGACGTTGTGGTGAACTGGACTATGAGGTTGTGCCCGATGGCTTAATGTCATTCCAGCAGCGCCGTGCACGGCCCGAAGTTGTACACGTGGTGCGACTGAAACCTTATTGCACGTGCTGATTAACTGTGATGATGTATTGTTAATTTATTGCATGTGCTCTCACTTGCATGTTCTGTTTTCAGCATCGAGATGATGCTTTTCAGAGGGGGGTAGTGACATGTGTAGTTGTTTTCGTTTGTTTAATGAGAACGCCGTTATCACCTTCTTGTGACACGCGCGCTTGCTTTGATTGTTTGTGGGGAGTGCCGTTACCACTTCCTGTTACGCGTAGCACAGGCTACATTTATCTTCCATGTCACTTCGAGAACCGTGTCGACCTTTCTTGAAACTTTGCATGCCTGACGCGCACATTTGAGTGACTTCTCGAATTTCAGAGATAATGCGAGAACGCGTTATGATGTATGTATAAAAACCGGTGCACTGCGCCGCTTGTCAGTCTTTCCGTTGATCGACGACTGTTCACTCTGCTATTGCTGTGCATTGTGATTGGCTTTGTTTTGCTGGGCACAAGTTCGCCCAATAAACAGTTTGCCTGACATTTTCTTGAGTGCTGCGTGCGTCACGACGTCACGACCACGTGACAATATATAACACTCTAATATTTCAAAGCTCTACTCATCTTTACGACCACTTACTAATGCCTAGGTGTCCAAGACTCCACAAATGCTGCAGTAAATGAACTGTCCAGCACTTTGCTCATGTCATTTGGTTCTGATGAAAAGAGGCAGGAGGTCACGTGGGTCACAAGTGTTGGCATCGGCATTCGAGTATGTTGCGTAAGGCTGACTCGCTTGAGGAATGGGGCCAGTTTTTGTGGTCGATGCTAGGAGGTCTTGGGGTTGAATGGCCTGTGCATCTGGAGTGGTTTCAGCAGCAACCAATTCAAGGAACTGGCTCAGGCCCAGCTGATTGTTACAGTGCAGCACTGTAGAACACCCGAAGTCTGTGTGCCTGGAGCAAAAGCCGGTGGTGCTTCTTAGTTGCAGCAGTCATAGGTGCTTGTGAATGGGATCTGGGAAGGCCAAGGAGTGCAGTGCTGTAGGATGTAGAACACTGCAATCTCCGAGTAGCAGCCAGTCACGCTCCTCCTTTCATCTTGGCCAGAATCTAGCATCAAGGCTCCCCCCTCCAGTCATGCAACCCTCCTTTTTTATGTGCCGTTTCATTGTCCTCTTCTTCTGGTCCAGGCATCTAGACCACATCATCCTCACCATCTCTTGGGTTACATCACAATGTTTCGTTTTCTTTTTCTAAATTTCATCTTCCTTAGCCCTCTTATATGCGGCAAGGGCCCCCTTCCTAATGAGTTTTCTCCAATATAAAGCTTCTAAAAAATCAAAACGTCCAATGCGTTCAAATAAGCAACAATTAGAATGTCCTATAAGAGGATGGTCATGTCAGTGTCAGTATGCTTAATTAGAATGTCCCCCTCCCCTCCCTCCTTATCCAGCCCCTTCGAAAATTACCTATGAATTGCACGAAGACATCCAATGCTAATGATGATGACCCTTGCAATTATTAAATCCAATAAGTCATAATTATAGTGGTGTGGTTTCTTTTTCCATTGAAGATTGGGCTTATGAAAGCTATTTCACAATTTACACAAAGTGGAAAGCTCAAGCACATCCGAAGTCTCACAGAGAGCAGTTGTGTGTAGTGTAGTTCTGAGGCATGCAGGTTGAGATCAAGTTGAATCGTGCCTGCCCCAAGAACTGCTGTAGTTGAGATAACTAAAGCTATTCTACTTTTTTTATGTTGTCCTGAACTTTGCTCCCTTCCCTAGTAGCCAGGGGGAGCACGGCTCCCTTGGCCCACCCCATGTGTACGCTTATGGTCGTGTAGGCACCATATGAAGTGCATGAAGGTGCGAGGCTGAGACAGAGCAATACACAGTGAGAATAGCAGATGTGAAGGCGGTGACAGGGGCGTTTTTTAGGAATACTGGAGTCTTTATTGGGTTATGGTTACAAATACAGGCACTGAATAACATGTCAGGGCATATTGTGATAATGACAACTATGTCATAGCCATTATATCTTGCTTGAAGTAGCCTACACTGTAATCAGGGACCAGATCTTTTGGCTGTCCATCTCTGCATGCTGTTACGATTGGGCTTTCTTTCAAGAATGGCACACGTGGAGAGATGCACCCGAGTCGTCTGGACCAGATGTAACCGCGACAGCACGGCACTACCAAATGACACTGCAGCTTCTGCTGCTTCGTGTGTGTGTGTGTTTGTGTGTGTGTGTGAACACTTTGACTTTGCTCGGCAAGAAGTTGTGTTAAGTGCTTGTGCCTGGGACCTTCTTGTGCGTCCGGCGTTTGCGACGAGTCGTTCACAGGTGTGCGCTGACAGTGCTGCTCTACGAAGGCTGGTCAGCACCCAGAGACGCCCCCCTTCCTTCGAGGTGGACATTGAGAGGGGGTGAAGTTGGCATCAACATGGAGGCGGTCACTGTGGACGCGGAGGTACGACCCTTCTCGCAGACATTCATGCTGACTGGACTTCTCTGATTTAAGGCGTATGCCCTAGCTAAAGAGCTACGGATCTAAAATGGTATAAAACGAGCCGCTGAACTCATTCTCGATGCATTCCTTCCGTATTCCTTCCTTACTGAAATCATGTAAATAAACTTCTGTTAAGTTTTCTTGCTCTGCCTCGGCTCCCTGCCCGAAGTCCTGGTACCTGCGGACCATCTTCACCGCTTACCACCATGCTACCCATTTGTCGGCTCTTGTAGCAGGCCAGTTGCAACAAACTGGATGGCAGCGGTGTGATGCGATTCCCTACCCGGAGGTTCTAACATCGACATGACGGCGCTTCCTGTCCTGCTGACAACTGGCTGGTAGCGAAGAGATCCTGAACTCATGGGCATGTTTGCAATCAGCTGATCATGGTTGTGTCGTCAACACTGGAAAGAGCGTGCCTGGATTCATTACTGCATGTGGTGAGTGCATGGCTTCTCTTCATTGAGATTTCACCTGGCTTTGTGTTAAATATGGGAGGTACAAAGCAGTGATAGGGTGCAACTGTTGACGGAAGTTTGAGTACGTAAGTGATGAGTAAGTGATGGAAATTGGAGTACGTCAAGATTGACTAGAATGACGGAAGTTTGAGTACATCAATGTCTTATAGTACAGTGTAGAGTTAGCAGCACATAGGGCAGCCATGAACTTGAGAGTGCTAAAGAAGCTGGAGTTACTAAAGTTGGCCAAAGAGTTGGGCATCAAAATTGAGAAGACAAAGAGAAAGCCGGTGATCACTAAAGCGATCGAGTTGATCGGGGCAGACAACAAGGAACTTGAAGAATGTCTGGAGGGCATCATGGAAAAAGAGAAGCCGCGCAAACCAAGCAGTGCAGACACATAGAGGAAACAGAAAGAAAGGAAAAAAAGGAAAGAGAAAGAATGGAAAAACACAAGGTCAAAAGGGAAAATTTGGAACGAAAAATTAATTTGCTAAAAGAGGATCGAGTAAGAGCATTGATGCACAAATTTAGAGATGGTGAAGATATGGAGCGTTTTCTTGCCACTTACAAGCAGGTTTACGGAGAATTTCAGCTAGATCGGGAACATTGGTCATACCCCCTGCTATTTCTAATTCCTTCTGAAGTGTCAGAGGTGTTAGATTGCCTTCCTAAAAAACAGTTTGAGGATTACGATAGCGTGAAGAAGGCCTTGTTCAAGCATTGTGGTGTTACAGTTTGTAACAGGGAAGGGAGTGAAGCTCCAGTGGTTAAAGAAACCAGAGACAAACAGGACACCTCGTAGCGTGTCCAGTTGAAAGCACTCTAGCTAAACAAAAGTCGTGGAGTCCGGAAAAGCCAGAAGTGTTTTGTGAGGTAAAGTGTACGAAAAAGGTAAACACGCTGTGATAATTGATAATGGTACTGTTCCGATGCATCAAATGCACAGCAGCATTGTCGGGAAAGGCCTGGCAGAGACAGTTGTGACTGTTAGTGCAGGAAAGACCCAACAGCTTCAGCACATGTTGGGGGGCTTAAGTCAGATGTCATTCCGCAAGACATTCCATGGGAGGGTGAAGTTGTTTCCAGCAGCCCTAATGGTGTTGATGAGGAGCTTGAGAACGGTCCTTGTCACATTTGTTGCCTAGTGAAGTTGGGAAAGGCCTGGCTGAAAAGATTTTTACAAGTAGTACAGGTAAAGGCTGGTAGTGCGAGCATAGAGAGAGCAAATGAGTAGTGTGAGTAGCCAAATGAGTAGCGAGGCAGCTTGCAAGGCTGCGAACAATTTGGCGCACCTGTCACATGAATGTGTCATGGATTCCAGTACGGCTGCATGTGAGGAGAGCAGCGCTTTGGTGATACAGAAAAAAAGTGCTAGCTTTTAAAGAGGTCGAAATGGCATTAGAAGGCTGCTGAAAGCTAGAGCGAGCACATACAAATGTCACTGTGCAAAGTGAGTACCAGAGAGGTACATATGCAGGCTGTAGACTGTTTTGCACAGGTGTTGATTCACAATGTCGCGACGGTGAGGCTTGTACACGATGTCCAAGGGCATTTCGACACGTGTGGCAAGAGCACTGTAATAATTTCAGCGAAGTGCACTGAAGCACAAGGTAAGAGAGACAAGGCGGTTGGGGACAACTCTCAAGAATGTGAGCTGTGTTTTGTACAGGGAGGCTATGTTTTTCCTAAGCGTGTTGAGTTGGCTGCCAGCCTAAGGAATAAAGAAACACATGGTTTCGAAGTAAATCACGTACACTGCGGAGGTGTGATGGGTAGCTCCTGTGACAAGTATGTCGGGGAGAATGAGACCCCAGCAAGTTGCTTGAAAAGGAGCACAAAGAAGCATGTGAAAAAGAAGGCAAACGTCCCTACATGCTCCGAGGTGAGCTTGCAGAAAGGCCTCAAACTGTGGAATGGAGCAGTTAGACTAGCCACCCTAGTCAGACATGTAGGTTTGTCACGCCTGAGTAACTTTCACAGCAGAAGGTTGGTAGAAGGAAAGGAATCACGGAAGAGTGTTTTGGTGGAACAGGGTTGAGGAGAAGGCAACCATTAACTTTCTGCAGTTCCTTTCACTGCACCTTAGCAATGTCATGGGACTGCATGGTCGTTGATCTTCACTCGTAAGGCGACAATAAGGAGTCACTAGTAAGGAATTGGTCCGGTTCCGCGGCAAAGCGAGCAGATGTTTCAGGCACTGGGTACTCCTCGCTCAGCCAACGAGAAAGGCTTTCTGCGTGTGTCCACCACGTGTACAACTGAAAAGTATATTTCAACCTCAAGCCTATTCAAAAGAATGTGGTTAGGAAATAGTGGATAAGACAGTTTTCTTTCGTTGGTTATTTTTTCTGTGGAGCAGGTTTTTTTGTTGTTGTTGTTGTTGTTGCTGGTTGTGTGTGCAAGTGTATGCCCAGCTTTTTTTTTTTTTTTTAGAGAAATGTTTCAGGTTTGTTCGCTAACTTATGGATAGCTGCGTGATTTAGTTTTCACATAAATATTGAAGTTTGTATGTCGTGCACTGCGTTTTATAAGCATTTTACCTGGGCAGTATAGCCAATAAGGCAAAGAAAGGTTTAGGGGACCTACTTATTGTAGACTTTGATAGAAAAACAGGTAACCCAAAAAACCTAGTTGAAGGCGTAAGAGTCAGTTGAACACTACAAATAAATGCCAAGTGTTAGTTCAGTAAACGATGCAGTGGTGCTCAAGTACGACCATTAAAGATTGAAATGATTGTCTAAAGTTGGGTTTGTGTATTGTTCGAGAACAGAAGTCGATGTTTGCCCACAAACGACGTAGTAACGGCCGTGTTTTGGTGCTGTAACTTGGATCGTCAACAATAGATATTTGAGGTTCCTGAAAGGAAACTGAAGTCATTGCCCTGATGTAGTGAGAGCCTCAAAATGTTTTTCCTATTTTGATTTATGTATTTTGCTTGTAGATTTGTTTGTTTAGTCACGTGTTAAAGTAAGCTTTGATCAACATGGCAGTTGACTTGCTTTAGGTTTTGAGGTGGCTGCTCTTAGTGCTGCGTGAGGCAGAATGAAAGTGGGGGTAGCTTTAGTGGGGAAAAGCTTGCCAAGTTTCGGGTAAGCAAGCCAGGTGTGTCTTGCAGAAGAGTTGCTATGTGCCTGCTGCTTGTGGTTGTGTGTCAGGTGCAGGTTCATCGGGACTGCCTGCTGACAAGGACCCAATGATGACAGTGGACTGCTGCCTTCCTAAAGTGATTGTCACAAGAGTATTCTTTCTGAGGCATGCACTCTGAAGTAGCAGATTCATTCATTCATGTTTTCTCTGCACATTTGCTTGACTAGTGGACGCACAGATGGCATGCAACTGTATGCACCTGCTGCTTCTCTGTGTGTGTTTTTCATACTTGAAGTGCCTGAAAATTACCTCTCCATTTATGCTGAGTAGTAAACGTTGCTGACATGCCCTGTTGGTCATGACGGGGATGTGTCACTGATAATGCATTCAGTCTCTCAGATTGGTGGATAATGAGGCATGTAATTGTAACATGGAAGCTATTGTGATGTACCCCTACTCCTAAATCATACACTTGTGAGTCTGTGCCTCAGTAAGCAATGTTACTCATGAAACCCCCTCCCCAAGATAGTTTTTGTGCCTTTAGGTTTGTTATTCCTCTGTTGCATTTGCAGAATCTTTCCGCAGGGGTCATTTTAGTGTATGGTGCATGCATTTACATGCCATTTTATGTGTAGATTGCTGAGTTTTCTATGCAAAACATTCCTGTATTTGCTCCTACTTGGTGTTGTCACATAGATGAAGGAACGCAAAAAGGGCCGAAGTACCTGTGAACTGCTCCTCCAGAAAACAGTGATGGATTGTATAAATTTCAGTGCCTATCATTTCCTCATTGTGCTCAATGCAGCAGGATGAGCAGCTTCAGATAGCATATGACTGAGTGACCATAGCTACATGTAATGGTGATAGAGACATGAGATGACCAATGAAACTGGAATGGTATACGAAACTGGAACTGTGCATTACAGGACCTTGCATGCTTTTAAACACTTCTGATTTGATTTTGGACATTGCAGTGGCCACATGACATCGCTGGAGTTGAGCATCTTGAACCAGTGGTTCGACTGGATCAATGAAAATGTCGCTGTTGGATTGGATATGATAAGTAAGCATCCAAAATAAATCCTGTGGCTTTATGTTACAAAAGTATGATATGGTTATTAGGCACCTAATAGTTGGGGAACTTAGTTTAACTTTCATTGCCTGGAGCTTTTAATGTGCACATAAATAAAAGTGCTTTCACATTTTGCCTTCATCAAGATATGGCTGCTTTGGCTGAAGATCACAGCCATGCTCTTGTGCCTATTATCGATCAAGTGCCTTAGGGCATGGGAACTTTGTCCCATGGAACCCTGCACATGCTTCAAGAAATTCCAAGGAAGCCCATCCCCCCACCGCTCTCTTTTGAGCACATCATCTTCTAGTTCATCTTTTAGCTGGCCGACGAAAATCGGATGACGAATTTAACACTCTGAAACCACTTCCTATAAGAATGTACACGATAATAAGCCTTCACCACCACAATAGATAGTTCGCGTGTTTTTCCTGGCGTGTATGTTTGCGTGTGTGTGCCGCTGTATATAGATATGTGTGTATGTATCTGTGTGACTGCTACCTCCCTGATGCCTATATATTTCCATTTTGTCTTCGCACGTCCATTCCGGCATAGGAAAGTATAGATTTCATTACTCATCGCACATCATGTAACCGCGACTTACAACCAGCGATTTGTTTGTTTTTTCCATTCACGTATGTCGCAAAAAAAAAAAAAAAAGAAACTTCTGTTTGCGGGACCACGTGACCACGTGGCAAAAATATGTCTGCTTAGCGACAACCGAGAAGTTAAAACGATTCGCTAAAACACGATTTTCAACGCGCGTCGATCTACCTGTCAGAGCAATTTTAAGAACCATGACGTCCTGGATGTCGCGATCAGCTAAACTAGATGATGGCGGACATTTTGAGACCAAATACTGTACGAAATACTAACACCTTTAGAAATTATCGCGCATGAAAGGCTTTGAAAGAATGTACTTTTAACGATGCGGGGCCACTGCAACTGGAACCTCTTAGGGTTGCAGGTTCGACGCCCCCCCCCCCCCCTCTTTTTTTTTCTTTTCTTTTTAAAGGATGTTTGTTATAAGCTCGAGATTACGTCGGAAGGGCGGCCTGGCGACGGTTGGATACCTGAAAGGCTTTCAGTCGTTCAAGTGCCGTTTACGACTCACTCCTACACCAGAACAGGAATTGGCCTTTCTGGTGAAGTACTTGGCCACCACCTCCCACACAATGTCTACAATTAAACCCTCGCCCTCAGTGTCCAGCAGCTGCAGCACATCTGTCCACGGCGGCGGTCAGCTCTGTGAAGCAGCAGAAGGCAGTAATAATCACTGGACCTGGACAGGCCGCCACTGGAAACTAAACATTGGAACGTTCAATGCAAGATCCCTCTCAAGCGAAGCTAGATTAGCGGAACTACTCGAGGAACTAGAGGGTGTTAATTGGGACGTCATTGGCCTTAGCGAAGTTAGGAGAGCAGGTGAAGCTTACATAGTCTTAAACAATGGACATGTCCTCTGCTATAGAATTTTACCCGAAAAGAGAGAATATGGCGTTGGGGTTCCTAATCCACAAAAATATAGCGGGCAACGTAGATGAATTCTACAGCACTAACAAAAGGGTAGCATGCATCGTAATAAAACTAAATAAGCGGTATAAACTTAAGATAGTCCAGGGATATGCGCCAACAACGAGCTACGACGATGAACAAGTAGAGCAATTCTTCGAGGATATCGAATTAGCAATAAAGAAAGTACGGACACAATACACAGTAGTCATGGGGGATTTCGACGCAAAAGTAGGAACGAAACAAAGTGGTGAGCAGGCGATTGGCAACTATGGCGTCGGCCGTAGGAATAACCGTGGGGAAATGCTAGTACAATTTGCCGGAAGGAACCAGCTCTGAATAATGAATACGTTCTTCAAGAAACACAAGAATAGGAAGTGGACGTGGAAAAGCCCTAATGGGGAAACAAAGAATGAAATTGACTTTATAATGTGCAAACAACCAAGCATAATTCAGGACACAGAAGTAGTGGGGAAGATAAAATGCAGCGATCACAGATTAGTAAGGGCAAAGATTGTACTTAACCTAAAGAAAACAAGAAATAAATTATTTACTAGACAAAAATGCAATGTAGAGGTAATCAGAGCGAAGGACGAGGAATTTAAAGTCGCCCTAAGCAACAAGTTCGAGGCCTTAGACGAAAACGGTGACGAGTTAGAACAAATAAACAAAACCATAATGAAGACAATCCTTGAAACCGCGATAGAAGTCGGGGGTAAAACAACAAAGCAAGCAAAAAGTAAGTTGTCCCAATCTACCAAGGACTTAATAAAAAAACGCCAACAAATGAAATAACTTCATCAAAAGATAAGATAGAATTCGCAGAACTATCAAAATTGATCAGTAAAGCCAGGCAAAGAGATGTAAGAAACCTTAACATGAGAGAAACAGAAAAAGCAGTAGAAAAAGGCACCAGCACTAAATCGGCCAAAAAGAAACTGCACTTAGGACAAAACAAAATGCATGCGCTAAAAGATAAACAAGGTAACGTTATCAACAGTTTCAACGAAATAGTAAAGCTAGCAGAAGATTTCTACTCTGAACCGTACAGCTCTCAGACAGACCATACAACCTTAATAGAAATAGAACCAGAGCAGGACACAGAAATTCCATGTATAACCGCTGATGAAGTCAAAAAAGCTGCCAAAGGCATGTCCCGCGGTAAAGCAGCTGGTGAAGATGGTATAACAGCCGACTTGATCAAACACGGAGGAGATACTGTACTTGAAAAACTTGCATCGCTCTTCACGAAATGTATCAAGACATGTACTGTACCGCGCAGCTGGAAAAATGCTAATATAATCCTTATCCACAAGAAAGGTGATGTAAAGGAGTTAAAGAATTACAGACCAATCAGCCTACTCCCAGTAATATACAAGCTATTTAAAAGGTAATTTCTACGAGGATAAGAGAAACACTCGACTTTAACCAACCGAGAGAGCAAGCTGGTTTTAGGAAAGGTTACTCGACAATGGACCACAGCCACGCTATCAACCTAGTAATTGAGAAGTACGCGGAATATAACAAACCTCTTTATATGGCGTTTATCGACTACGAGAAAGCATTTGACTCCATAGAAATACAAGCAGTTCTAGAAGCTCTACGTCGACAAGGGGTACCTGGCGTATACGTGAAAACCATAAACAACATATACAAAGATTGCACAGCCACACTACTCCTACATGAGAGAAGCAGAGAAATCCCGATCAGGAGAGGTGTGAGACAGGGAGATACAATATCCCCGATGCTATTCACTGCATGTTTAGAGGAAGCCTTTAAACGTCTAGACTGGGAAGAAAAGGGCATTCGAATAGACGGAGAATATCTAAACAATTTGAGATTTGCAGACGACATTGTGCTCTTTAGCAATGATGGTGACGAATTACAAAACATGATTGATGACCTCAACAGGGAAAGTATTAAAATTGGATTAAAAATGAATAGGCAAAAGACCAAAGTTATGCTCAATAGCTTAGCTAAGGAACAGGAATTTAAAATCAACAATGCACCCTTACAATGTATAAGCGAATGCCGCATTTTCCGGTGTATAAGACGCACCCCCAGCTTTCGCAAGTGTGAATGCAAAAATTAATATATAAGACGTACCGGTGTATAAGACGCACCTATATTCACTCACTTCCCGCAAAGAAACTTCATAACATGGGGTTGAGCGAGCCTTGTAAAATGCCGTACTTACGTTTCTGAGCACTAGTCCGTAAGAAAACTTCTACTACACCAAACTTGCGAGAAAAAATAATGCACACCCACTGAAACGTCATAATTTGCGCACCCCTAATATTTAGCCAGCTTTGCAAAAAAAAAGAAAAAAAATGCATATTTTGCGCTCCCCGTTCCCAGCTTGCCGGCGCGCACGCACGGACCAACAGCCGCGCGGCTGTGCCCCTCGCTGCGCAGGTGAGCGCAGTCATACGCTAAAGGGGCTGCGAGTGCGATGCCCCTTTTTCCGATTCTTTTCTCCGGAAGCCCCCGAAGCCCAAAGTACGGTCGCTAGAATAAAAGCATGCGAGTGGGGGCGAAGAAAACGGCTGAAGCAGAGATCAAACGAGCCCGGGGCCTATCTCCGTCGCTCCGAGGGCCGATGTGATAACATCACCCCGATCAGGACACCCCCGCCCGTCTTTAACGAGCATGAAAAGACGCGGGGGGGGGGGGGGGGGAGAGGGGGGGAGTGTCGCTCGGCTGTCGGCTGCCGAGAGAGCGCTATCTTGTTGGCAGCCATCAGCGGCTCGGCTCGTAAACACTTCTAGGTGCTGCGCCTTCCCTGGAGCAGCCGTACGTTTTGCAGTGTTACGGTAGATCGTATCCAAAAGAGTTAGCGTGCTAGTTGCATTATATTACATGTTATTACACGGCATACTTCTTTTTTTTTATTTTTCCATTTTATGTACTTTGGTTTTGTTGTGGAACTGTAGTACCGGCACGTTGAGTCTTCGTTATTATAATTATGACGCATCATTCGCGTCGTACTGCTCTAGTCGTTAAAAGACTCCTCAGCATCAACACGAGTTTCTCCCAAAAGAACTACAAAAAAAAGTACGTATAAGATGCACCGTTGTATAAGATGCACCTCCGAAAATTTTGGAAAAAAACCGCGTCTTATACACTGGAAAATACGGTACGTATACCTGGGACAGTTAATAACAGGAACTCCTAACCATGAAAAAGAAATTCTCCGTAGAATAAGGATGGGCTGGAACGCATTCGGAAGGCATTACGAAATCATGACTGGAAACTTACTGCTCTCACTAAAGCGAAGAGTATTCAATCACTGCATTCTCCCAGTACTAACGTACGGTGCAGAAACATGGAGAATAACGAAAAAACTAGAGATGAAACTAAGGAGCACGCAACGTGCAAATGAAAGAAAAATGATAGGGGTAACGCTAAGAGATAAAAAACGAGCGGAATGGATCAGAGAACAGACAGGAGTAGCCGATATTATCATATCAATTAAAAGAAAGATGTGGACCTGGGCAGGACATGTCATGAGGAGGAAGGATAGGTGGACAGTAAGAGCGACGGAATGGATACCAAGAGAGGGAAAACGCAACAGAGGTAGGCAAAAGGTTAGATGGAGCGATTAAATTAAAAAAGTTTGCGGGCATAAAGTGGAACCAACTAGCTCAGGATAGGGTGGATTGGAAATCGTTGGGAGAGGCCTTCGTCCTGCAGTGGACCTAAACAGGCTGATGATGATGATGATGATCTTCTAGTCATCTGTGCCACATTTATGTAGTGGTGAGTCCAAAAAAGCAAAGGTATAAAAATTAAATCTATTTCAATGGTGTGTACACAACTTGATGTATGCAGTGAGCGTCACTTTTTCTGCACGAACAAATAGATGTGTGGCCCTGTCACACTGAGGGCCAGCCTCAGGTCAGCTGGTCAGCTTCTAGTATGCGATGTACATACTTTTTCTTTACACTCAGGCATGTAGTGTACTTTTTGTCCACTGTGGTATCCACTTAGTGAACACAGAACCGAAGAAAATACATTGGTGAGTCATGGAACCCAGATTAGGGCCCTGCAGAACCCACTTCGAAAATCCATGCCATACAGCATGTGCTTCCTGTTTCATAGGTTGCATGTGATACTGCTTCTAAATATAGAACAAGTCCATCCAACAAAAAAACATCTTGAAAAATTTTGACTGTATAGATCTACATGCTATAGCTGATGCTGGGAAACCGTTGTTCAAGAAATGTTCTTATAGCATCATACTTTGTAGTAAAAGCAACAAGTTAGTGAAATAATTTTATCCCGTGGTATTGCAGGCTCTATAAAGATGTTCGTGAAGTTTATGCATTTTTAGATATTACTAAGAGCAGTTATTAAAAATTTAGCTTCTCTTAGATATCTGGTTTACACTGAAATGGCTTGAATTTCTCGTAGAAAGGGCTGAGAAACTGTAGCAAAACCAAGGAATAATGGCCTTCCTTTATATCCCTATTTGTCACATTAGCAATCTTTTTATACGAGATCATGTAATGCAAAGCTTAGGAATTGCTTTTCAAGTTACATTCATGTACACGCTTTGGTGTACATTTCCACCTATTACCAGCACAAAGGTTTAGCGACCTTTTCTCCTTTTGGAAAAGCAGAATAAAAATAATGACGCTTTCCTGTGCACGTTTGCTCTCATTGTTTGAAAGCATTGCTTTGCATGCATTTAGGACAAATAAAACAACAGTAAATCAATAAATGTACCCATTTTTCCGGGGCGTTCGCTGCATCATTGTGCGAGACACACCCGCTGCCTTTCATGACATTTAAGAAAAAAAACGAAAAAAATTGGTGTGAAGGTCACACCTGTGCACTAGATACGGCCATAGGAACATGGTTGGCATTATAAAACAGGATTATGCACGCTTGTGCACTGATTGCAATATGCATATTGCTCATTGCAAGGCAGCAAATTTCTGTTAAAGAATTTTTTTTTAATCTTCGAGTTATAGAGAAGCAAGACCTGAGTGAGTGCTCTCCTTAGGTACAAGAAACTAATATTTATTGTGCTTCATACAAATTAACTTGAGGCCTGTCCACCCTCCACTGCACTGTCTTTTGGTTCACCCACTTTTTACAGCATTGGTGAATGACTGTCATAGGCCAGTCAAGAGAGTAGCTGTAGTGACAAAGTGGATAAAGTTTCTGCGCAGAGCAATGTCAAGCATTTTGCATAAAACATCCCCATTCGTACTGCTTCCATCTCTGCTGGCTTCGTGGCCCGAGTATGATGCACCCCTACTTCCTCTTACCTTTTCTATGCCCCTACACCTACTGTTTTGCCCCAATGGAAAGCATGAAAGTGATGTTTCTCTTGTGGCTTCGCTGTTAGCGAGAGAATAATTGGGCTCAATTGCCAATTCCAGAGCTCAGAGGTTTGTATACTATATCAAATAGTTGACTAAGGTTTTGAAAGCCAATTGTTATGTTGGAGACAAACTCCATTTTAAAGGGCCCATGACAGCCATTTTTTTGTTGGAGACTTTTATGTTCTAATGAGGAGAACAGTGTCTTGTAATCACGGCACGGAGTGGAAAATTCTCCAGCGTGAAGTCTAATTAGTCACAGCATCGTTAATTTTGTTCAGTTTTAATGAAGCTTCGAAATGCGCGCCAAAAACTGCAAGAAACTAGCGCCGCGGGGCTAGTGCGGTGGCTGTCGGAAGTGAGCGCAGGCACTGATCACGTGAGCTCAAGATTCGGTGATGTTGCGGAGAGCGCGAGCGCCAGACCAGTTGCTGAATTCGTCTGCTCGCCACGCTCGCTTTGCATCATATCGTGTTTACAATGTACACTTGAGCGACCAACGCGGAGAGGAAGCAGAAAAATACGGCTTTTGGTGTGGCCTCCGCGATCGGCTGCGAGAGCCGATTTTGGAGGCCACGCTCGGAGGCCATAGCGCAGCGCGCCCGTGTCTCTCTGTGACGTCACGATATCAACTTACAAAAGTGAAACGTCACAGATGGTCCACTAACCGCGTCATACTAGTGGCGATGTCGCGAGGTTCTGCATGCTCGAATGAGCATTCCCGCTTACTTTGAAACCATATTAAAATTACTTAGAGGCGAGGTTCGCCGCTAATACTTGGTCAAGATTGCCTTCGTATGCAGGAAAACCAATTAACGCAAGCATCTCGCGTTTGAAATTTTGGTGTCATGGGACCTTTAAGGGCTGCCGGGGACATGCTGGAAGAACCAGGCCAGCGCTTCAGTTTCCTGTATTTATGCGTAGTTGAGAGATTTGGGAGAAGAGTAATGTAAAGAAAAAAAAAATAGTAATAGCCCTACCACTGTGGCCGCGTGGCTATGGCACGTGGCTGCTGATCATAGGATCAAATCCCGGCTGCAGCAGCTGCATTTCGAATGTCTGAGGCCCGTGTACTGAGCGATGTCAGTGAACATTAAAGAACCCCAGGTTGTCAAAATGAAAATTTCCAGAGCACTGATAATCATATTATGTTTTGGGCAGCAAAACCCCAAAAATCAGTCGGTAAAAAAAGTAATAGTCATTTGTAAGTTATATTGCTGGTGGTGTAATTTCTGTAATCAATTACAGTTAATGGCCTATATGACATGGTAGGGAAGGTTTTATTGTGATAGCACTATATCAACAGTCTTTACGGGTTTTCGCCATCGCCATCATGTCCTGTATAAAGTCCAAATTGATAACGTCCCTCTCATCGTACCTTCTATCCGCGGCTAAAAGCACGCGAGCGGGGGATGAACGCGGCTGAAGTAGAAATCAAAAGAACCCAGCCCATCTTCGTCACTTGAAGCGTGTATGCGATAACATCCCACTGCTCAGGAGGCCTGCATCGAAGCGGAGGGGAAACACCCCGCCCATCTTTAACAAGCATCAAAAGACGTGATAGGGTGGGGCTGTAGCTCGAGCATTAACTGTGGACTTTGCGCGCGATCCCAATTGCTGGCGCATGCGCTATCTCGGCGGCGATCAGATGTGCTGTGTACTGGTTAGAAGCGCCTTGATCACCTGCTCCATTCCAGGCGCCTCGCATATAGTCGCAACGATGGCAATGACCTTGCCAAACAGCGCTCACGTGAATGCATCTATGAGTGCTGGAAGGAACATCCTCGCTTGATGCCGCTATGCTGAGCCAAGTTTCTTGATGGTGCAATGTGCACGCCACTTAGCGCACTCGCGCAATGTGAAGCGTGGGCCAGAAGACATCAAAACAACACGACTTAGCTCACAGCTCTGCTGGGCCATTGTCTCTGCCGCTCGACCGTCACATGGTAGTTTACTCAACCGCATGCTTACTTAATAAGCCCCCACATTCACTACAATTCTTGTTGCCCCTAAACATGTTACTCTTACTTCATATATTATACCATGCATTGCTCTCAGATTCATAGCTTTGCCCTTCTGGCGAAACTGTGATTTTTTTTGTTTGCTGATTGAAAGGGCACATTTACTGCTCTGTGGGCTTAATCTGTGATAGACTTTTCCTAAGCATCGTTCGATCCCGATAATGGAAATAAACATCATGATATTTTGAGTTGATTATGTGTGTAGTAGCACAGTAGATTGCAAGAAAAAGATAAAAATTATTGTTTTTGTTTACACAGTCTACTTGAGGACAAGGCCAGAAGTTGCAATGGACAGGATCCAGAAGCGAAAACGTCCTGAGGAGGATCAACTTCCTTTTGTATGTATTACGAATTTTAACTGTGCGATTTTATAGTACCGTATCGCAATGAGCTGTGAGATACATCTGGTTGTAGAAAAAAAAAATGTGGCACATTGGTGAGCTAGGTGCTACCAGCATTTGTCCAAATATAGCTTGGACCACTTATAACATTACCGCATGTAGTGCAGGGTTGGCTACACTGCACTCTTTTTCTGAATCCTACAAAACTCAGTATACACATACCACTTATTGTGCAGCCCCTTTCAATTTGCAAAACTGGTTATAATGCAGCTGTCAGAAAGCTCTTGTCGACAAATTATGTAGCGAGTGCACTTCTCGAGGGAGATGCACTGCCCAAGGAGAAAGTGATGAGGGAATTACTCAGGAGGAGGAGTAGCAGCTGGACAGAGCAACAGATGAAAGAAAAAAAAAATAAAAAGAGGCTATGGAAATAGCATGTTTCCAGCATGTGGTGAGGTGAGGCCATTCATTGCTTAGGCGATGGAGAAGACTGCTTCCGCCTCTCACCTGCTGCCAGCTCCCTGCATCGAATGCGCACCCGTATTCACATCAAATGCAAATTATCGCTGTTTGGCTGTTTTTTTTTTTTTTTTTTCGTCGAGATATGGTTGCATCATCATAGAGTGCAGATATTAGGCATGTGACATACTTCCGCAAATTTAAAGGCTTTACAGCTCTGTGATGCAAGCTTCTGCCTTTGCCACCATTACACAGATTTACAAGCTCGGCAGGCTTTTGCATGACGGATTGCACATAACTGCTGCTGCAACTGATCTTCCACACATGAACTTCAACATTGTTTCATATGCATTGCCCTTTTGGTTCAGTTCACAAGCAAGATCTCTCTTACACCTGATCGTTGTTTGGTCAAGGGCAAGCCTCACATGACAGGATGCTAGCCAAGACTCCATAGGCTAGGTCAGCCTATGCGGTCTTGGCTAGCATCCTGTCACGCGAGGACCCCGCAGGCTAGGCCTAAACAGCACTTCCTGCGCCTTATAGATTATGGCTGCAAGGTACTAAAGTTGCAGTAAAGCAGTGGTTTGTTGCAGAGGTTTTACAGTGGCTGCATTTGGAACACGGGGAAATGACATTGACAACAGAAGCAAGGGCCTGGATGGCATATGGCGCACCACTTGAATGGTGGTTTGCAGTCACTATATTTTTAATGTCGTATGCATGCCCAAGAAATCAAACAAGATTCCTTGTGTCGCGGGAAATTTATGTTGCCATTTTTTCATATTGTGGCTCTGTGGGATGTCAGCATAAACGAGAAGCTATGGAGATAAAGTCGGCAACCTTCTGCTATAGGCCCGTTGCACATTTAACTCCCTGCAACAATGATGATGATGAGCGTGCCGTTGCGGTGGCGGGCTCATCATCATTGGAAGAGCAGAGAGCAGTCGCACCTACTCGGCCTGGTGACTGCGTCACTTAAGCTTCTGCCTCGCCACCTTGCACCACACCAAATAATTTTTTTTTTAATTTTTAAAGATATTGTAGTGTTCGAAATGGTTCTTTGCAAAAGTAACAGCTGTAGCGTTGTGGAATTGAACAATATATATTTACAGTAACTCGACGTGGACGAAGTTTCACAACCTCCCCAATGCACCATTAAGTTTTACATAGCTGCGAGTTATCAGTTGTACGAGATTATTTTTTAAAGAGAGCTTTGTGTTTGTAAGTACAGTCGAATCTCAATAATTTGAACTCGAAGGGGCCCGAAAATTTGTTCGAATTAAAGAAAGCTAATTGAATTGAGCACTCACCTGCAGCGGCACATGTGCAATGAGCGAACACGAGTGGAAAGTACCCAAAGATTTATTCGCGTGTATTTTCACTTCCAACTACACCATACCCATCATTAAGTAGTCGTTTATGCACATCTGCACACATTTTCCCGCAATGAGTCTATGAATATGGCCTGAAGCTTGCTATTGAGTTCTAAACCAGCATCTGCATTTTGCTGGAAAGAGAAGTAGCACACGGCTAAGTCCAGCGCCGATGCTACTTCATTTGCATTTGGTAGTCGAAGGGGCAGGGGGTACTTCGTTGCTGGCATCAGAGTCCTTGCCACTGGGAGTAAAGGGTCCCCTGAAGCACTCTGTTGAGGGGACGTGGCTTGTAGGATCTCGGCGTCGGTGACGACACCACAGATCTCTACACCCGCGTCCACATTCACGTAGCCCTTAGAGGTCACGCCATTCGGAAGAACACTGCTGCTTCTTTCGGACACGCAGTTATCGTCATTGTCCAACGAAGTCTGCACCGCCTCATCATTGGCCTGATCCGCATCACCACTGCCCGCGGGTTCGCCAAACCCACATCGCTGGAAACAGTTGCTGATGGTGTCTGGCTTAATGGAGGCCCACGCAGCAGCAAGAATATGGATAGCGCTGAGGAGGTCGACGGCATACGTTTTGTCGCTGTCCATGCACAACAGCATCTGTTCCACGAAATGGCACCTGTAGAGAGTTTTCAAATTTTGAATGACTTCCATATCCATGGGCTGGAGCACAGCCGTCGTGTCTTTCGGTAGAAAAACCAGCCGAATTGCGCACAGGCCTTCTGCGTCGCAGTGTGCCGTGCAATTGTCAACGAAGAGGAGTACGTTCCGGCCTTTAGCGGCAAACTTTCTGTCCAGAGTACGCACCCAGTCTGAAAAAATGTCCATAGTCATCCATGACTTCTTCTTGGCGACGTAATCGACTGGCAAGGTCTTCATGCCCATAAAACAGCGAGGCTTGGCTGATTTACCGACCGGCAACACTCCGTGCGTGTCACATTCGCGCATACCATTACTGTCGGCTTCTCCTTGCTTCGCTTGCCGCCGGCACAATCGTTGCCTTGAAAAGTAATCGTCTTGTTTGGGAGCAGTTTATAACACAGCGCCGTAGAACGACCACGAATGACCACGAAAGAACAACCACGAACGAACACACTCCTGCTCTCCACTGCTGCAGCTTTTTTCTGCGAATGCTTTTTTTCGCAGCCAGGCTGCCCAGGCGAGGAGGCTATGCGACACGTGATCGCTTGGTGGGTTGGTTTGTGTTGTTTTTGGTTACGGCAGATGAAAAGGGAAGAGCCGCCGCACGGCTCTCTCCTCGGAGAAAACGAAGGAAAGAGTCAGGGGCCCAACGCAGATAACCGTGTCTTTCATTCTTTCCTGGATGCTCAAGCAGGGAAGGCCACAACCAGAATTGGCTCTCTCCTCAGAGGAGAGAGAGTCGAGCCCAGCCTTTAGGAAGGTAAAGGGGCCCCCGATCTTCCCGCGAGTTGTGCCGTCACATCGGTGTCGCCTGCTGTGCGTGTTTTTCTTTTTTTCTTCCCGTGCAAGTGTTCATTGTCCATGCCACCTTGACGAATGATGTGGGAAGGAGAGGGGGGCTCTTTTACACTTTTTCTCCGCGGCGGGGTCAGAAATACCAATGGAAATACCCCCATCGTAGGCGCCGCCACATGATTCGAGGAATTTTCGGAGCGCGGGATGTTCGAATTAACCGTCGCAGATGTTTGCGCATTTGAATTACCGGGCGTTTTCGGCCATTGAAATACACATAACTTTGCCGGGACCACAGCGTCAGTTCGAATAAACCGGAAGTTCGAATTAAGTGTGTTCGAATTAATGGGATTCGACTGTATTAAAGACGCTAGCATATTTCTCAGTGTGGTACAAATTTGGAAATACAGTCGAACCCTGCTTCAACGAATGCTTCTTCAACGAAATTTCCAGTACAGCGAAAAATTCTTGGTTCCCCATCAGCAGTCCACAAGAGTAAACACGTATATGCTTGCCATAACAAACACTTTTGTTTGTGCCATTTCGCTTCAATGAAATTTGATGATGCAATTCCAGGCTTGAAAATTCAATTTGCTGCACAGTAAACACAATCCCAAACATTTTGGCACATCTCAAGATAAAAATGTGTCTACAAAGACGAAATCACATGTTGGCAACACCAGAAATGGCAGCTGTTGACTGTGTGGTTGACTACTGATGTGTACCGATGCCGTCTACCTATGCCTGTCGAGATAGCGCGTGTGACCGCCCCTCTCCCACCCTGCACCCCTTATGGTCCTTCGCCTGGTTGGGCGTTTCCTCTCTGCTTGAGATGCAAGCAGAGAGGAAACAGCCCTCGCATGCAGTGCGATGTTACCATGTGTGCAGTTTGTTTGGCGGATACAACCATGTCGTTTCATCTCTGCTTCAGCCACGTTCCTCCCCAGCGCTGGCACGCTTCTACTCGTGCGCAAAACATGCGATGTGTAGGCGATGTTATCGAGTTGGACTTTGTACAGAACAACGGCAACTGCAAAAACCCACTAGCAGTGTCCATATCATTGCTATTGCAATAATCCCCCGCCCCACGGTCTACAATTTTTTTAAGGTCCAAGCACCCCCTTCCCCTGCGCCCCCGTTAAATACTGTACTTACTCAAATCTAACGTGCACCTTTCTTCCAATAAAATGGGTCCATAAATTGTACGTGCGTTAGAATTGAGTGTGAACGAACGACACCGTTACCATATCGCTGTTGGCATAAAAATGGCCGCCTCCTACGTGCTTCGGGCACTCTAGAATGGTCACCGGCGAGAAATGAAGTAGCGGCGCGGTGGTCCTTGGCGCGCATAGTTTTTGTAGTTTCTATGTCGCCGCCAGTCCCGCATGTAATGATGCTACAACGCACATGATGCGTAGGCCGATGATACTCACTGCATTGGCTTAGCCGTCTTGCGACCAACCAAAGTCGCTGCATTGCAGACGCAATCTCTGAGACACCCAGCCGCAGCAGCTTTTGGTAGCGTATTTTTTCTGTGTCACGAAAAATGGTTTGCATTACAATCCGATGCTTCACCCCCCCCCCCTTTTCTTTTTGCCATGGGAAACTGGTGCGCGTTACAATCGAGGGCGTGGTACAATCGAGTAAATACGTAAATCTCCTGGATTTCGTTTCTCCGAGCTTGGCAAGTATGGTTTCAGTACTTGTGGTTTCCAAACCCTTCCGACTACTGCCGTGATGCTGTGCGCAAATTGAGGCATAAAAGTTTTTTTGTTCTACCTGCTCAGGTCAATTATATTTTTCAATTTCACGACAGTGAAACTTTTGCTTCAACGAAATTTTTCTGCGCACTGTCAATTTCGTTGTAGTGAGAGTCGAATGTATTTACGGTATTTTGGAGCAATCTCTGGGTGGCAGATGCGCACATATTTGTAAGTTGTTCTGGTGCAATAAGTGTCCAAGTCATTAAATGGCGGGGATGTTTGAACAACCATAGCATGCTTGGAGTATAACATGAACTTGTGTTACTTTGCATCAGAAAATTAAATGAAATTTTAATATACTGAGGGAATCAATTAAAAAGAGTAAGTTTGCTTTCTGCTTGATAGTGAATCAATCATATTTTCCATTAGTGACTTTTGCAGGCATTGGATGCTACGCAAAAAGTGTCTGTTTCTTTCTTCTTCTTTTATTATTTTGTACTGAGAAAAATTGGTGAAGCTGGAACTAATTTGTGCGTAGCTTAAAGGAGTACTGACACGAATTTTTGACGTTCTCGTATTATTGCTGTAAATGAAAGCACTGGCGTGGAGAACCCCAAAAAGAGTATCATGGTGCCTGGCAAGGCAATGAATATATTTTTAATACGGCTCCCTTAAAGCCCACTTTCGGTTTTGATTTCGAGGGGGCGGTTTCCTAGTGACGTGTCAACATAGTCGGACGTACGTCTAAGTCACATAGGGACTGCAATTCGAGATAGCATCGCTGCAACTCTGTCGTGTGTGGTCAGTTACACGTGGGGCACGCAAATAAGGACAATTTCACAGTCGTCCAGTGACTCTGACAGTAATTTCGGTGATTTTTAATAGACTGTGCTCATACGTCATCGTAGTGTCCATTGCGCTGGGGCTGGCTTGCAGTGCTGGGCGACGAAAACTTTAAAACCGAACTAAAATATTTTGTACGTGTTTCCTAGCTTCCGCGTGCGGAGGGAGTTAAAAATACATGACTAGAAAACGAAAAATGTACATTTTGAGCCGCCGCTGTGATAACGTGCACCGCATGCTGCCGCACAGATATCGTCGCATGTATGACGTCACATCTGGCTATAAAATGTATGCGCTCGAGAATAAAGTCATTATTGTTTTGTGGCCACTGGTCGTGGCTATATCACTGGCGACGAGGTAGCTCGAATCCCGTAGGCAGGTGCGGCGAAGGAACTACATGGCGAAAAAGTAGGCGCGTTTCAGCGACTGAAAAAGCCATCCAGTCATGTACGTGCTCTCGGAGTACGACACCGCAGTCTGCAACGTGGAGCAGACAGCAACGCCCCTCGAGCAACGCCCCCACACAAGCACCGAAAGCATTGACGTGGTGGCAGCGAGCGGAGCTTCATGCTGAAGGGCGACAGACGGCAACCTGAGCCAAGGACGGAGGAACAAGACCGCACAGAGGTGACTCTACGTTTTCTACTCGCAGACAGGAATGTCGCGCTTAGGGAAGATCGCTGAGTTTGATCCTAAGTCACAGAATTTCGAGTCTTACCTGGAGCGATTTGAACTGTTTGTGCACGCGAACGACATAGAAGAGGAAAAGAAGCTAGCGGTTTTCCTGACTGTAATAGGAGCAGAAGCTTATGAAGTCTTGAAGAACCTTGTAGTGCCGGCTTCCCCACGTGAGGAAACTTACGAGGAAGCAAAGCGGTTGTTGACAGAACATTACAGCCCACGGAGCTCGGTAATCGCTGAGCGCTGCAGGTTCAACAAGCGGACTCAGCACGAAGGGGAAAGCAGACCTGCCAAGTTTTACGATTTTATCGTAAAGTGCCCGATTTTCAGCACATCTTTACGAGTATCGTAATGATAGCTGCATTTTTACGATTTTTCATGTTTCGTGACGAAAACTCCGCAAAATAAACGTTGCCCTACAATCAACTCCACCTTTGGCCTTTTCATGAAATTGTGTTGGAAGAATTACCCGCTGAGGTAACTAAGGAAGAACGGATCGATGAACAGTTACGGGCGGTCTCTGCTTTTCGGGAAGTCGATGGTAGTTTGAAGTGTGCTAAACTTTCAGAATTTATGTTGGGCGTCTTGACACTCCTGCTGAGTGTGAAAGAATCTTCAGCAAAGTCAAAAAGGCACGCACACAGTTTCTTGCCTCCAGTGTCTAAAGAGACTTTGGAGGCGTTGTTTATCGCAAGATGTGTGCAGTCTCACTCAGGGAAGTGCCACGAACAGGTCTTTGATAAAGACTCTGATGAAGGCCAAGGCTGCAACGGCCTCTGTGCTATCCCAGCCTTCCACTTCAAAGATGTAAGGACATTTTGTGCCTATTTTGTGATATGTTTATGTATTTCGTAAAGCTAAGCGAGTTTCTGAGAAATAAAACGGTATTTTAGTATTTTTATATGCAATTTTAGTATTTCTTGGCAAATTCTGTAGTACTTTGAGAAGTGTGGGGTTGGCAGGTTTGGGAAAGCGTAGAAAATTTTATAGTCGAGCTGAAGCACTTGGCCAGGAAATGTAACTACGGCGACTTCTTACAGGATGCGCTTCGCGACAGGCTAGTAGCAGGTGTGCGCAATGAAGAGACGCAGCGAGCCTTGTTCGCGGAAGAAAGCCTAACCTTTGACAGCGCCTGCAAGATTGCCTTGGACCGAGAAATGGCGGCAAGAGAGGCAGTGCTAATGAAAGAAAAGAACAAAGAGGAGTCATTGAATGCGGTTAGGAGTCAGCCGAAGAAAGGGATGAAGAAGACTCAAAAGAGCCACGTTGCCAAGAAAGAGCGATGTGAAAGATGCGGCAGAGGGCATTCTTCAAGCGTATGCTGGTATAAAAACTCTGTGTGCCGTAACTGCTCGAAAGTAGGACACTTGAGAAAAATGTGCACAGCTGCGCAGACAAAGAGAGCAAATGCCTTAGAATGTTCTGACGAGGACTCTGAGCACGAAGTATACCATTTCATAAATGTGACACGCTCTTCTTACGATGTCAACATTCAGGTAGAAGGCAAACCCCTGAACATGCAGATTGACACAGGAGCGGCTGTTACTGTAGTGCCAGAGTATGTCTATGATTCACATTTCGCTCATGTTACATGTCAGCCCACCAAAGTGACACTTCGCACGTACACCGGCGAACAAATGCCATTTAAGGGACAGTGTGAGGTTTCAGTTGTGTACAAAGATCAGAGCATGATTTTTCCAGTAGTAGTAGTTAAGGATAACGGAAGGAGACTGCCAGCATTGCTTGGCCGGAATTGGCTTGAGCGTCTCAAGCTTGACTGGAGCGCAATAAGTCAAGTAACCGCGGAGGACAGAGCCATGTCATTGATGAAGAAATACCCTGCAGTTTTTTCACAGACAATGGGCACCGTAAAGAGTTTTGAGGCAAAAATATCTTTGAATGCAGATGCTACGCCAGTATTCTGTCGAGCCAGGTCTGTTCCATTTGCACTTAAAGAAAAAGTGGAAGAACAGCTCCGTGAGATGGTAAAAACAGGCATGCTACAGCAGGTATCGCATAGCGACTGGGCGACACCACTTGTCGTAGTCCAGAAAAAAGATGGCAGCCTTAGGCTTTGCGGTGACTACAAAGTTACGATTAATCCGGTCCTAAAAACAGACCATTACCCACTGCCCAGGCCAGAAGACCTATATTCAGCAATTACAGGGGGTAAGGTGTTCTGCGTTCTCGACCTATCGGCGGCGTATCAGCAGGTACCACTGAGCCCCGAGTCACGATCATTTTTGACGGTCAACACCAGTTTGGGGTTGTTCCAATTTCAGCGCCTTCTATATGGTGTGGCTAGTGCACCCGCAATATTCCAGTCCTTAATGGACGAAGTGCTAAAGGGCATTCCACACGTAGGGTGCTATATCGATGATGTGATCGTGGCTGGATCTGATATGGTTTCATGCCAAAAAACGCTAGAGCAGGTCCTTGAAAGGCTACGGGACTACAACATCACGTTGAACACCGACAAATGCCGGTTTTTTCAACAATTGGTGACGTATTTGGGCCACACAGTTACAGCAGAAGGGATTTATCCCACGCAAGCAAAAGTCAGGGCAATTGTTGACGCGCCTGAGCCCACTAACGTCACCGAACTAAAAGCGTATTTGGGCATGCTGAATTTTTACTCAAAGTTCTTGAGAAACTGTGCGACCGTTGCTGAGCCACTGTATCGGCTGCTAAAGAAAGATACAAAATGGTCGTGGACGAAGGAATGTAGCGATGCTTTCGCGGATACGAAAAAGCTGCTCGTTAGCAGCAAAGTCCTCACCTTCTATGACGTTGACAAACCGATAGGAGTGCTTTGCGACGAGTCTTCCTACGGCCTAGGCGCGGTAATATTCCATGAAACTAGCGGAGAAGAAAGGCCTATCGCGTTCGCTTCGCGAACCCTCACAGCAGCGGAAAAGAAGTACGCACAGTGTGAACGCGAAGCGTTGGCGCTGCTATTTGGTCTTAAAAAGTTTCACCGCTATCTTTATGGTAGAGACTTCACAATTTACACAGACCACCAGCCACTACTTGGCATTTTAGGTGAAGGAAAACCTATACCAACGTTGGCTGCAGCGCGCATGCTACGTTGGGCAATGACTTTTGCAGCATACAGGTACCGCCTTAAGTACCGTAAGGGCAAGAACATGGACATGGCTGACGCCTTGTCCAGATTGCCTCAAGCAGTGCCAGCAGGAGTAGAATCAGCCGAGTGCCTGTCAGTATTTGAGTGTCTTCCACTGACAGCTGATGAAATCGCCAAAGCGTCTAGGCGATGTCTGACTTTAAGTCGTATAGCTGATTTCACTCTGAGTGGTTGGCCTGGCGAATGCCCGGAAGACCTAAAGGCGTATCATTTACGCAGAGACGAACTGTCACTGGAGCAGGGGTGCTTAACATGGGGAGTTCGGGTTGTTATTCCTGAAGTACTGAGACATCGCGTGCTTGACATTCTGCACACTGAACATCCTGGGGCAAGCCGCATGAAAATGCTAGCCCGCAGTTTTGTGTGGTGGCCAGGAATTGACCTAGCCATAGAAGACTATGTAAAAAAGTGTAAAATATGCCAAGTAGTGCAACCTGCAGCTCCGTTAGCACCACTTCAACCCTGGAGTTATCCAGCCAGATGTTGGTCATGCCTCCATATAGACTTTGCGCAGACAAGTGCAAATGTGTTTCTTGTCCTTGTGGATGCCTATTCCAAGTGGGTCGAAGTGTGGCCAATGCTCTCTACTTCAACAGCAAAGACAATTGAAAAGCTTTGAAGTGCTTTTGCCGCTTACGGATTCCCGGAAGCACTAGTAAGCGACAATGGGCCACAATTTATCTCGGCCGAGTTCGCGGATTTCATGGCCACCAACGGCGTGAAACACATTCGCACTCCCCCCTACCATGCAGCTTCGAATGGTGCGGCTGAACGAACCGTACAGACCGTGAAACGTGCCCTGACGAAGCAACTGTTGCAAAGCAAATCGTTAGGTACGCGTCATTCGTTCCAGGAAAATATTGATAGTTTCTTGATGACATACCACAACACACCAAATAGTGTGACGGGAAAGACACCTGCCGAGCTTTTTCTTAAGCGACAACCACGAACAAAACTTGCATTGTTGAAACCAGACTTTTCGAGATCGATGCACACGAAGCAGCAGAAACTCAAAGAACAGCGGGATGTGCGTCGTGGGCGTGAGCGTTTGTTTGACGTTGGTGATAAAGTGTTCGTGAAAACTGTGCGCAGTGAGTGTGCCTCGTGGGAGGAATGTGTGGTGCATCAAGTTGTGAGTGCTGTGACATGCGTGGTGAAAGTGCGCGGACAACTTCGGTTTACGCATGCCGACTACATGCGACCACGCCATGCGGACCCGACACCAAGCCTGAATCCCAAGTCCGGACTCGGACATCCTTTAACGCCGCACAGCGACGTCACAGAGGAGAAATCACCGGCCGCAGAAAACTCAGCCAGAACGTCCGTTCCAGATAAACTGGCGGCTACTAATCCGACGCCTCCTGTTCAACAGCCTATCCCGCCTGTCAACGTGAACTGCCCGACAAAGCTAGCAGCTCCGACGTCACAAACGGAGGCACGGTCAGCTTCGCCGTCAGCGGAAAGCCAACCGTTACGGCGCAGCACACGAACCCGCAAACCACCGGATCGTTTCTAGCACAAAGACCTTGCAAAATAAACTTACAAAATGTTAGAGGGAAGGAATGTGATAACGTGCACCGCATGCTGCCGCACAGATATCGTCGCATGTATGACGTCACATCTGGCTATGAAATGTATGCGCTCGAGAATAAAGTCATTATTGTTTTGTGGCCACTGGTCGTGGCTATATCAGCCGCAAAATCGTGTCAGTACTCCTTTAACACAGCGATGCTAGTTGATTTGACATTTGTGGGGTGGAAGTGGGGTCTTCCATGCTCGAGGAACAAAGGACACAGTGCACCACAGGCAAACCAACAAAAAGGGCATTTATTTGCACCTCCTACGTATAGTAAGATGTGGTAGCTGAATTATACAAACAGGTGTGCTAATGTAACACATCACAAGGTGTCGATGATGTTTGACTCACCACAACAAGACACTGAGTGAGTAGTGTTCTCCCATTCCAGATAAGCCTATGAGGTTCGCAAGGTATGTCCCGTGAACAGAGGTGCGATCGGAGAACGGGAAAGGTGTCCGCGGGGTTGCCCGAGCAAAGCCTGTCACCACCGCACGTGCGAGCGTTGACTGCACATGTTGACGTCCTAAGCCAAAGTGAACAAGAATCATTCCCCGTGGTCCGCAAATCCTTGCCACCAGGTAGCGCTACCGCGGGAACACCAGCGATGCGACAAGCTGATGATGACCTCACAGCTTGTGCCCCATGGGAAAGCCACCATGGAGTAGCTTTGAGGAAATGAGAGCACCACGCGATAAATACTTATCAGGGTATGCCAACATCCCAATATCCGCCAAACCTTAAGTAATCACATACGCCTGCAAAGGCACAGCTACAAATGCACCGCCAATAGAAGGTTATACATACAGCATCAGTGTGCTTCGGGTATGTCCGCGCACTCATGTCCTTCACGCACGCCATGACACCACCACTGGCCGACACCGCCAGCGTCAATGCGAGCGTCGGAACCTTCGTGTGCGCCACCACACAGGCGGCCTGTCTGGAGGCTTGACCAAGGCTTCACGACAAAGCTCCAGGCCAGGACTTTGAAAAAAATGATGTGGTTGTCAGCATGAGCAACCATCACTTGCGCCGACACACCTTCCAGCCGAGAAAGCTGCAACAGCTGATGGTAGCTGCTTACACCCGTCTCAGCCGCCGAGGGTAATGAGCAGGATGCAGGTGGGCACTGATTCCAAGGCTGCCATGGCAGTAGTAGGTATCTCCATGGCTCGACCTAACTCCCGGGCAGCAGCATAGAAGATGCTCAGAAGGCGGCAAGCTGTGGGTGACATCACTCTCGCTGCGTACACTGGAAATAACGCTCTCGACAGAGCACTGAAGTAGGGCAAATGAGAGCAACTGTACACATGGTACAATGTTTCATTTGGCTAGCAAAGATTTCGGCAGCTACTACAATGCTAAGTTCATATGAACAAACGTTGGTTCCTTGAGTTCACTTTATGCGAGGCAAGCTAGAAGGAGGGACGCAAAGTACGACACATAAACGCCATGATCCGACTGGTTGTGTCCAATGTGATACAGGCAGCTGCAAGGAGCCTTAGGCCTGATGTGTCACCGTGCTTGAGAACAAGTGGCATCCCCACAACACCCACAAAAGGCACAGAATATAGGCAGCCATGAGGAGACTAGCTCTGCTGGAGCACTCTCCGCTCGCTCTGTGCAAGCAGCCGAACGATTGGCGCCCACCGTCCCGGATGGTGTCGGAACGCCCGGTGCTGAGCTGCGCAATACCAGAGAGCCCGACAACTGTGGCCTACCGCCACTCAGCTCCCTGAGCCGTGATTCCCAGAATCTAAGAGATAGAAGAAGCTATTTGCAAAGAAAGTTGAACCGCCCACGAGGCTTCCGTACTACCTCACTTCAGGCTCGCCTACCATCCATGTGCACTAAGCCTCATTCTCTCAGGATGCACCCTGTGTAGCTCTTGTAACGACGACCTTCCAAAACCGCCAGGTAGCGTGCTGGCAAGTTCAGACATGCTACAGCATCCAATCACCTCGCTGTGACATTGGGCTCCAGATGTAGGGGTGGAAGTGGGGTCTTCCACATTCAAGGAACAAAGGACACAGTACACCACTGTGCAAACCAACAAAAAGGGCATTTGTTTGCACCTCCTACATATAGTAAGCACGCACGCTAGCCGAATTATACAAACAGGCATGCTATGTAACACGTCGCGTGGAGTCGATGATGTTTGACTCATTATAACAAGATACCGAGCTAGTAGTGTTCGCCCATGCCAGAAAACTTATGTTGCTTGCGAGATATGTCTCGTGAACAGAGGCACAATCAGAGAACGGGAAAGGCGTCTGCGGGATTGTCCCAGTGAAACTTGTCGCCACTGTGCGCGCGACGACATCCCAAGCTAAAGAGAGCAAGGATCATTCCCTGTGGTCCCGCGAATCCTCGTCGCCAGGTAGCGCTACTGTGGGAACACCAGCACCACGCCCAGCACTGCTGTGAGCTGACGATGACATCAAGGCTTGTGCCCTGCGGGAAAGCCACCTTGTAGTAGCTTTGAGGAAACGCGAGCGCCATGCAATAAAAACTTGTCAGGAGATATGTCAACATCCCCACAAGTTTGATATGGTTTTTCTGTCTTATACGTCTGGGTCTCACTTGGCAGCCTATTTAGTCTTAGCTCAATTGGGCTTGCCTCAATTAGTCTTAACTGCATTAGGCTTGTCTTAATTATTATTGGCATTATTAGGTTTGTCAGCATAATCATATTTGGTTGAATCAGTATTTGCTTAAAAGACATGACCTAATTAGAATTGACTTGATTAGGCTTGACCTAATTAGCCACAAATATATGCTTAGCTTATATGGATATATTTAGCTGGGCATGGTTGCTAGCGCTGTGCGACTTGACACAGTTTTCTGCTGATTTCTGACTGTTCAATAAATACCCTAAACAGCTTCGCTCTTAAAGCACTGCAACCATGCTTGCATGTTTGCATTTGCATATGTGCCCGTGACGGCAGCTTTGTGGACACATTTGACACCAACTGTTTCTTTAATCAAAGCTGGAATAACTGCTTGAACACGCGACAGTGAACAGCGTAAACTTAAACATTATAGCCACGCTAGGAATAGTGGAACAGCTTCTCAGTGGTGAGCTATCAACTTAGCGCTGTTTCTTTTTGTGGACCTTGCACCTTTCTTCACTATCCAGCAACAAAAATGCTAGTGCTCTGATTGTTGAACAAATGGTTAATTAAATTATCAAGAAAAAGTTTTTCTGACAGCCAGGTGCATGTTTTTCAAGGGACTTCTTATTCAAATTTGCAGAATGCAAAGGCGGGTGGTTTCAGTGCCAGCTGTCTTGATTTCATCTTTAATATGATGTGCACAGCCTGCCTCATCCAGCAGTGGATCGTTCCTAGTACTTTTGGCCAAATAAAAGTTATAAATGTATAGCTATTTAGGGAAAGACAATGGGCAGCAACGTGAGTGCTCATGTTGCGCCTGTCTACACTACGTTTTCGTCCTTTGCTATAGTCGGATACGACTCAAGAGGACGGGAGAAGCCTTGCCGAGATGATCGAAGTGCAACAACTTGTCGTCTTTGCGACTAAAGAAGTGGTCCCATTCAAAAATGTTGTCGTGGTTGTAAATCGTGCATTTCTCGGTGTATTATTGCTTTATATCTTGCATACTGGTATAGTAGAGCCTGCGAGATGTGAATGCTATACGACATGACCGCCCGCAAGAAAAAAAATGACCCCTTGCCTTGTACAATGCGTCGCGTCATCTGCTATAGTGCAAGATCGGTGGCTGCAATCTGTTGTGTTCTTTTAACGTGAGCCTAAATTAAGTATATGAGTGTTCTCATACTTTGCCTCCGTTGAAATGCAACCCCTATGGCGGACAATGGAGTTTGCAATGCGACACTTTGCCTGCTTTACCGCTGCCTGTACAGCGCTCAGCAAATGAAACGTGACGCCCCTAGCGTACAGCTGCTGATAGTTTCTGTATCATCGCTTTGCGCTGAGGACACCACGCAAATTTGTTGTGGCATGCCACAAAAGCGAGATACTTTTTGAAGTATTGTGATTCAGTTTGGCCCACCCGTGGTCAGCTGGTGGCTTCCGGTAGCACCAGGTGATCAGGCCACCACGTGATCCGGGTGTCGCTTTTCAATCGCTGAGCAGTGTACATGCATGGCTTTTGCGCTGGTTTCCTTGTAGATGCAGCAGTCACTATTCATTCTACATGCTTAAAGGAGTACTGCCACGAAAATTTTCATTTGGCGTTTTTTTGCATGAAATGAAAGGCCAAGCCCTCCAGAGCCCAGAAAACGCACTGGTAAGCGTGAGCGCACCGTGAAAATTTATTTAGAGCATGCCTTTAAAAGCCGGTTTCGGTTCCTACTGTAGCCTGACGTCATGACACAGTATGTGCATAGTAATGAGCCGTCGTGACGTGTTCCCGCAAAAAATCGTGACGCTTTCGCCTAGTGGTCTCTCACGCACAGCGTCTGCATTAAGTGCGGGGTCAACGATGTACAAAATTTTTTATAGTGACTCCGCGACGACAGCAAATACTTCGGCACAGTGCAAGATGCAATGTACGGCACGCACGGTGGGTGTCGGTGTGGCTCCGGAGCCTCCGAGACCTCCGCGGCATTTCAGGGGCAAAACGTCGGCACCGTAGAGAGCTTGCCTTCCGATTATACGCAGGCGCACATGACGATAGAGGGTAATTCGACTTCGCTCACTCGCTTCACGGGCACTGTTAACTACGGCGACTGAACGGCGAGAGCATACGACCGAGATTGACGCACGAGCGGCCATTTTGCATGTTTTTGTACCTGACGTCATCACAACTTGCCATACTGCTGCGTGAAGTCACCAAAATTTGTACTGTAGCCTGACGTCACACTAGTGTCGATGTCAGTAGGCACGCCATGTGAATATTGACTTTGACGTCCAATTAAAATATCTTATCAGCATTTCCTGAGCTTAACATTTGCTCAGAGCTGTCTACGCATATAGGAGAGTTGTATAGTAGAGTAAACTCAGCTTCGAAATTTGGTGTCAGTACTCCTTTAAAATCTATCTGCTGGGCTACCATGACGGGTAACCTTAAAATGTATCGGATGTTATTTACGAAGTACTGAAAGAAGAAAAAAAATAAACGATGCATTTATGGGAACCATCATTACAAACCTTGGTCATGAAGGTGTAGCAGCTAATCTAAAAAAAAGAGAGAAAGAATGCTTAAGTGACCATCACATTGCTTCTTTTATGGTGGTGAATTCTCCCTTCACGAATTCACGAGAACACCTATGGAATGCAGATAAGAGAAGGTGCAGCACGAAGTTCACCACCGTCACGATGTGCGTCTCGAGGTGTGCACATCTTTCGGCGCAATGAGATACTGATGGCCAAGAAGAAAACGACTACGTGTTCTAAAAGCATTTGATAACCCATCACCAAAGCAGCATACTGTGCATATCCTGCTTTGCGATATTTGCTGATAGGAGGCGCAACTGGCTCTTTATCATCTGGGATGATATCGGCAAATGGCAGAACCGCTAATAAAAGCTTTGATGGCTACTTCCGTAACATGGAGCATTACAGGGCGCAAGGTAAAAAGGATCTTCCTGGATGAAACATGGGTGATAGTGCAACACAACTGATCCCGTGGCCTCCAGCCAACATTTTATTGCTAGTTAATCTACCACGGCGCATGATTCTATAAAAATATAAATGAAACAGAGAAGAAAAACAAACAGTGCCCTGTACACATACTCCTCGATTTCAATGATGGCATGGAAGCATGCTTAATGCTGGGAAACCTGAAAAAAGAAAGCGTTTCATGCTTAACAACATGATTAACATGATTATTAACCATCAGTAATTTTGTGAAGCCTAAAGTGCCCATTCGGGCAACCACTGTCTGCCTCAACAGGTCCTGTGAAATGGCAGTGGTAAGCAGGAAATTTGCAACCACTGTGAGCAGCCCACACGCCAAAGTACATTCACGTGGTCGCATTGCTTAATCGGTGTCTGGTTCAGGCAGGTCCTAGGCAAGAAAGAGCGTAAACATTATTCGTTTAGTGAGGCCCCATATATTCATTCAGGCAGCCGTAGTCGAGTTTTACATGCTCTGTGGCAACATAGCTGCAGCAGAGGTGAAATATAACGTATTCCATGCCTCCAAAGGTCAATAAATGCAGCCAAGCAATAACGAAAACCTGCCAGAAACTGTGTTCCCATTCGATTCAGTGTTTTGTTTGTCTTTTGATTAAACAAAGGAGCTGTCACGAAAAGCTCCTGCAATGAGTAGTTTTTTTTTTTTTTTTTACATGTGCATGCCAAAGACTCTCCCACTATCAATATAAACAAACAGTAGCTAAGCCAGCATGCTGACATTCCTCTATAGCTTGTTTCAAGGTTGTTTGGACACCTTGACCATTGTTTGCAACCTGTTAATTTGAAAAACATAAAAACATTAATGCAAGCACTATAAGAGGTGATTATGAACTTCAGACTTGTTAAAGGAGACATTTTCGAGCAACTGTAAGGCATTACAGGCCCTAAAAAGCCAATGAATGCAGCTGAGCAATAAGGAAAGCCTGCCAACAGCTGAGTTGTACTCTATATAAAAGACACTGCTCATATAAATAAGCAGCTTTAAAGGAGTACTGACATGATTTTGCGGCGGCGCAAAGTATACATTTTTCGTTTTCTAGTCGTATTGTTAACGCCCTCCGCACGCGGAAGCTAGGAAACACGTACAAAATATTTTAGTTCGGTTTTAAAGTTTTCGTCGAACAGCACTGCAAGTCAGCCCCAGCGCAATGGACACTGCGATGACGTATGAGCACGGTCTCTCAGAAATCGCTGAAATCGCTGTCAGAGTCGCTGGACGACCGTGAAATTGTCGTTGTTTGCGTGCCCCATGTGTAACTAACGACACACGACAGAGTTGCAGCGACGCTATCACGAATTGCTGTCCCTACGTGACTTAGACGTACGACCGACTCTGTTGACACGTCACTAGGAAACCGCCCCCTTGAAATCGAAACCGAAAGTGAGCCGTATTAAAAATATATTCATTGCGTTGCGAGGCACCATGAAACTCTTTTTGGGGTTCTCCACGCCAGTGCTCTCACTTACAGCAAGAATACGAGAATGTCAAAAATTCATGTCAGTACTCCTTTAAGGAAACAAGATCAAAGCTAGCATGCTGGCATTCCTCTTTAGCTTGTTTCAAGGTTATTGTGACACCTTAACCATCGTTTACAACCTGCCGATATGAGAAACACCAACGCAAGCACTGTGAGAAGCGATTATGAAATTCAGGCTTGCTAAAGCAGACATTTTCAAGCAACTGTAAGGCATTACAAGTTCATAAGGTGCACAACAGCAAAACAACAGTAAATCCAGCATGCTAATGTGCCTCTGTAGCATGTTTCGAGGTTGTGATGCCCAACCCATCCTCTACAACTTGTTCATATGAATAAGATCAATGCAAGTACTGTAAGGAGCGATTATGAATTTCTCAGTTGCTGAAGTAGACATGTTCGAGCAACTGCAAGGCATTACAAACCTCTGAAGGTCATTGAATGCAGCCAAGCAATAACGAGAGACTGCCATCACCTGAGTTTCCTCCACATCAAAATCAATAATCCAGTTTAAACAAACGAACAGAAAAGCCAGCATGCAGTGACGTGCATATACAGTGGAGCCTCGTTGATACGTTCCCGGTTGATACGATTTCCCGGTTGCAATGTTCGCGATCGCGAAAACACGAACTTTTCTAGTAGAGTTATGCTTCTTTTCTTCCTGTTAATACGTTCCTGGGAAATACGATTATTCGGCACCAACGTTCGATTTATCGTCCAACTGCGATCGGATGATACGTTTTCTGGCCTCTAGAGTCCGCGTGCAACCGAGAAGTCGGGAAGCTCGCGCGATCGAGAGCAGTAGCTTCCCACCACAGTGGCTGCCCACAGCCGTGGGCAGCCACTGCCCACAGACAGACAGAGAAAAAAAAAATGGCTGAACGTTTCGTAGTGTCTAGAGACAAAGCTGCTAGCTCTGAGAGTCAACATGCACACGATGCACTTGCCCAGCAACCTTGGCTTGGGCCGTCCGACGCACGTGATGTGCCCGTTCATCTGATCTGTTGATGCAAGGCTAGTGATCTTGGTGCGCACAACTGATGGACCAGAGTGCGCGCCATTGGGCACAACGTGGCCCGTCCATCTGCGCCGTGTATTGATAGCCACGCACACGGGAGGCTGAGAAGATGACGATGTGAACGTGCGCATGTTGTTACATGTTAAATAATTTGCCTGAAGATGCGGAGTAGTTTAAACACTGAACCAAAGGGCAACATGCGTGCGTTTTGTTCCCGACGCATTCAGCACTGACTGTTAGCGCTCACAATCACTGCCGTGCCTTCGGGCACGTTGCAACAAGCTTCAATAGCTATATAAGCAGACGTTTATTGCTGTTTCTTGACGTTTTATTGCCTGAATTACGTGAAATTGTAAAATACTTTAATATTTATATCAATCCATGCTTTTCCTGCGACACTGCACAATTTTTTCATGTGTTTAGATCACACGTTTTCCCGGATAATACGTTCAGTGTCGTGTTATTTTTCAGAAACATATGAACGAGGTTCCACTGTACATGAACAGTGGTAAGAATCCAAAGAACTATGCAATCCATGGGATGCTTTTAATACAGCATATCTGTAAATGATTCTGTTGTGGATGATAGTACTTTATTGTAAGCAAGTTGGTTGACCACACTGTGGCAACAACACAAGAACATAGACAGAATAGCAGGAGAAAACACAGCGAGTAGTCTGACTGCAAAGACAAGAGCGCAGGGCTTTAATGAGACTGACGAGTCACACCCTGCTACATCCATTAAGTAGTGCTTTGATTGAATGACTCGGTCTATTGAAATTATGAATGAAGATAGCATAACTAAATGAAAACTTATGAAAATGAATGCAAATATACAGCAAAAGGACAAGGATAATAGAATAATAAAAAGCAATAAAATGCGCAGTAGCACACACACATTCCCACAAATGTGAGGGGTGAAAACTAAGAAAATTCGAAAACTAAAAATGGGTGGTGTCGAAATGTACAAAAACACACCAAGCTCCTTCATAAGTGTATCACTTTAATGGCCATAATCTTGGTGGTATGAGGGAGGGGTGAGATTGAGGGGAAGGAATGTTGTGACTAAACATACAGCTGTTACCAATTCAATACAATCACTCACTGATTCTTAGTGTTAGTGGACAGCAAGTAAACGTAATGCTTGATCGTCTCTGCTAACTTCAACACTGCAGCCAGCGATTGTTTGAGGGCTGAATTGGCAGCTATGAATTATTGCATTCGAGGTCATTTCCTCAAATTTTTTTTATAGAGGCACACTGTTTCATCCACGTAGGGTTTTCTCCTTTCACACATGACTGGTTTGGTCCATTTTGCTACATCCGATGAAAGACACACCAACAGTACACGAACACCCGCTGATTGCAGTGGTAGCAGACTTCGTCAAACATTCCTTGTCGTAATTTAACTTTGGAACAGAACGAAACGAGCATGCAGGACTTTTTTTTGCAGTGGTGCCTCGTGCTGAGCTCTTGTTTTTACACGCATCTATGCAGTGGCACGGAGTTGACAGAGTTTGCTGCAAGGCCTCTCCACAGTGAAAACAACACCGATATGATATACAAACACCCCCACTGAGTGGCAAACTTCCACCGTTGCAACTTTACTAGGGATCAAAACAATGCACCATGGAACGAATACCCAAGACTTCTGATCGCTGTGGGATCGCGCAGTGAGATCTTGTTTTCAGATGCAGCGCAGTGCCAGCAGTGTTCGCTGCGAGCTCTCTTCATGTGATCACAATGAAAACAAAATACACCCACCGCTCATGTGCATAGTGGTCTTAGCGCACATAGCGGTCTAATTTTCCCTTTCTTAAACGTTACTTTATCTTGCGGGTTTCCGCAGAACTCATTTGCCATATATTCAATCCCATTGCTCGGAGTTGTCAATAGATTCGCCCTCGCGCTGTCAATCGCTAGCCTCCTGGTTAGCTCCATTGGCAGAGTGAGTGCCCCAGACCAGGACGAATTTTTCGGCAACTAGGAAGCTTTCGTTTCTGAGAAATCCATATGGATTTCCTTGTAGCCTTGTGCTACAAAATGGGTGGATGCTAATTTTCCCTTTCATAAACGTTACTCCACCTTGCGGGTTTCCGCAGAACTCATTTGCCATATATTCACGCCCATTGCTCTGAGTTGTTGATGGATTCGCCCTCGCGCTGTCGATCACTAGCCTCCTGGTTAGCTCAATTTGCAGAGCAAGCGCCCTGGACAAGCATTGGTCCCGGGTTAGAATCCCGGACCAGGACGAATTTTTCAGCACCTAGGAAGCTTTCATTTCTGAGAAATCCGTATGGATTTCCTTGTAGCCTTGTGCTTCAAAACGGGTGGATGCAAATTTTCCCTTTCATAAATGTTACTCCACCTTGCGGTTTTCTGCAGAACTCATTTGCCATAGCAGTCTTGTGAAGACTTCCATCGTCGTAGCTTCACTGTGCAGCGCAACATCGTTACTTCACTGTGCAGCGCAACAATGCACCATGGAACAAACACTGCAGCCGTTCCTTTGCTGTAGACTCTCGCAGAGGAATCTTGTTGTTAGAGGCGGTGCAGCAGGAGACAATGCTAGCTGGAACCACTCATCCCCGCTGATGTGAAACATTCCAACTCAGAGTGGCTCGAAGTGTGAGTGGCCATGTTTTTCATGGGTGGAGTCACCAACGGCGTGGCTGTAATCCGGCTCATGACGTCAGTCTAGACTGCATGAACATTGGTGCTGGCTTATGTTACTCCGCCTTTGTTGTGCAAAATGCCATAGTTTTCTAAAGTTGTACCCGACTATAATGCTTCACATTTTTTTTACATGCTCTACGAATGAGGCTGAACACGTAGCCTTTTCGAAGCATGTCTTGGATTTCGTGCAAAAAAAAAAACTGTTATTATTTCCTATGACGCGGCGCTCAAAGGGCATACTGCCTTCATTTCCATCAGAGTATACAGAGCGGCCTGCGGAGGCTCTCCTGACACTATTGAAAAAGTGGCCACATTGGCACTGGTGGGCTATGCGATGTTGAAAGCTCCTGGCGAGTGCAATCTGCCTGTAGACCTACTCCACTGGCCTATGTCACGAAAGTGCGGTGGCGCTGTCGTCAGCTGTTTTGGTTTCGCATGGTAAACATCTCGCCGGTGTGCCTATCGTAGCAGCCGCTGTGTTTTTGCTTGTGCGGGTGCTGCTTACCGCCGTGCAGTGAAGAAAGAAGTGTACACCAATGAGCTGTGCCGTGGGTTGGTCGTGCAGCATTGAACAAGAAATGTGCGACAGGTTTTTATTGGTTTCCTGCTGGGAAAACCAGGGAAAATAAAAGAAAGAAAGAAAAAAACTTCCCCAGATGGTCAAAATATTCTCTTGTGAATTCTGAATGTACGTGTGTAGAGTTGGGAATAAATTGTAAAAAAAAAAAAAAGCACTATTTCGGCGTCGAAATCACTCAGAACTACAATACAGTTGAACATGGATATATCGAACTCGAAGGGGATCGCAAATTAGTTCAGTATATGAAAAATTTGATATAAAAAAATACAAGCCCTGAGATTTCAGCAGTGGCGGACGATCACGTACAGTCGGTGCATTTAAGAAGGACATCTGATTCCGCGCACACGATGCAACAGAATGTTTTATTTGCATGAAAAAAAGAAGGCGTATCTTGGCCCTCTTCTTCATCGTCGAAATGAAGACGCTGGCCTCAATCTTATTGAGCCTGTCCAGGTCTGACAGCCAAGTTCCCTTCATGTTGCCGCAACAACGGCGAATCAAGCCGAACTCCGCCGCCACTTCAGCAGTGGAGTACGCGTGTGTAGCCGCCGCCTCGTCCGCATGATGTTCGTCACCACTTTAGCTGTCGGCCTGGGCATCCTGGGTCCCTTCGACCACGGCTATAATGTCCTCGTCAGCGAGCCTCGCAACAGCCTGAACATTGCAGTCCACTTCCACTAAATCGTCCGCAGACACTTCGGATGGAACGGCAGCCGGGAAGAGAGACGACAACTCACAAAACGCGTCGTCTGCGCGCTCTTCGTCACCATCTTCACCGGTTTCCCTAAGTTCCGCCATCACGAAGCCTGCCTTCTGGAAGCAGTTGGCCACTGTGTTAGTCTTGTCTCGCCAGGCGCCCGTCATCATTTGAATGGCACCATGCAGGTCAACCTTCAGCTCGGTGCCGATGCGGAGGTTGACCAGCAGCCTCCTGTAGCCCACCTTGAAAGATTTGATGATGCCCTGGTCGAGCGGTTGCAGCTTTGCTGTCGTGTTGGCCGGCAGAAACTTTAGCTCGATGTTTTTGAGCTGGCAGGTGGTGTGGTGGGTTGAACAGTTGTCCACAAGAAGGCACGCATGAAGTCCCATGCTTGCAGCCATTCTGTAAACAGCTGACGCGTCATCCACGCCTTCTTGCTTGTTCAAGGCGTATCGAACGGGGAGCTGCTTAGAGTTCTTGAAACAGCGTAGTGCCCTTGCTTTCCCGATCACAAAGGGCTGGAGCTTCCGAGACCCATCCATGTTGGCTGCCAGCAGAATGCTCACGCGGACTTAACTCATTTTTCCGCCGTGACATGCGTTACCCCGGACGTCGAGTCTTGCTCGACAGCATTTGCCAAAATAGACCGGTCTCGTCGGTGTTGAAGATTTCTATGGGTGAAAACTTCTCTGAGATTTCCGGCCACTCCTTCGTCATCCACTGCTGGATGTTTTGGCTGCTTACGGCTTCGCTTTCGTCAGAAATGGTTTTGCCGACGATGTTGTAACGTTGCTTAAATCGGTGAAGCCACCCAGTGTTGTCAGCGAAATTTTCTTCACCGAGTGCAGCGGCAAACCATTTGGCCTTAGCCATCAGCATTGGGCCATGCACAGGAATGTTCTTCGCACGCACTTCTAAGAACCAGGCATAGAGTGCCTTTTCTACTTTCCCGTGGGCAGGAGCGCGCACACGACAGGCACCCGACATTCGCTGCTCCGCCACATTTGCCTTGATATCCGCCTTGTTCTTCAACAAGGTGCTCAGAGTACTTCATGGTATCCCAATGGCGTCCACCACCGTTGAACTTTTTCCGCCAGGCTCAACACGCTGTATGGCTTTCAACTTCGTCGCAAAGTCAAGGTTCTTGTGCTTCTTCACGCTAGCCATTGCTACACGAGAAGTCAAAAATTCGAGCAGTCCACAGTGCCTTTGCACAGCACGCACACAAAAAAATGTGGTGGTATGCGACAACTCACAGAAGTGAACTCCGCCAACAGAGCGCACGTGATCAGTCGCGATGGCGGCAATGGCTACCCGGGCTACCTGCGAGGGCAGCAGCGATGTATGAAAGGTGCGAGTTAGGTTGGCTGAGCAAATACGAAAGGTGCAGGCTGTGGTTGGCTGATCAAACCTCACAAAACAGCAACAAAAGAAAGAAAAGGCGAAAGGAGGAGAGCGCCGGCTCCTCCGTTCCTGCTGTCCGAGCTGACAGTAACACAGAGAAAGCATGAGAAAGAGAGAGAGAAAAAAAAGCCGTTCCGCAAGTTGGAGAACGTGCCCAACAGGAGTACAGTCCGAGCCCTCTCGCCCTCACGTTTTCGACCGTTTCGGGTGTCGGTGGAGGCGCAGTGCCATGAAGGGGGCGAAGGTCGCGGGGCGTTCTATATAAGCTTGCGAATTTCTATACTTTTATAAAGGATTTTCAAGGGGATAATTTACGAGTTCGATATAGCCGAAAATTCGATATATGTGGGTTCGGTATATCCGTGTTCGACTGTATATTCAGTAGTATTTCAATGTGTGGTACTCTGTGAAACATGGGTGTACACACAGCACACAGTTCGGAAGTTCAGAAGTCACACAAGAAAGAGTCATCGCTGAGTGTGTCAGGACAAAGAAAAGTGTGTCCGTTCATAATGTCTCTTTGCCAAGTGCCCGAAGGCCTCTAAGGAAACTCGGTAAACAATAAGAGCGAGAATACCTCATGAGTGCCAGTGACAACCTAGCTAAGAGCAGTGTCAACAGAGATGGAGATCAACTTCCGCCGCCCCTGCAATGGAGAGCCCATAAAGATAAAAATCAAGTTTCATGCACCTCCGTTGCGATCACGTAGCGAAACCCAAACCGCGAAAGGGCATTGCCACAGCTTTCTGCAGACCTCACGACACTCTGAAGTTGTAAATCCTTCCGGTTTATCTCTGTAAGGAGGTCGCACAATAAAAAACAAACGCTTCTCAAGTCCTACAAGGCAGCAGCACCTCCCAGTGAGCATGCATTTTCATTATGGCGTGAAATTTCAAATGGAGAGTTGAAGCCATACCTGTACGGCAAAGACCTTGCGGGACGAATAACCACCACCATAGATGTAGGGCAAAACCCTCAAAGGGTTAAAGGGAAATGTTTCTTAATTAAAGGGAAAGGTTATGTAAATAGTTTGTCTCTGCAATGAATTTTGTCTGTTGTTACAACAAGAAAAAATTCATGCATAATGCTTGTTAAGGAATATTTTGTAACATGTGCAGGCTCATTAGAAATGGCGTCGCATCTGTAGAATGACATTCTCATTGAGGAAAAATCTTGCCATTTCACTTTGTATGATGATTTGGGTAGTCCAATGAAGTAGTGTGCGGGGCTGTATCCTCTTTTCCCTTGCATATTTTGCCACATTCCTTATGCATAGCAAGTTAACAACCATTAAAATGAAACTGGTACCTGTTTGTTTAGCACCTTCCAGCAGCTGGGGTCCAAAACTGCAAACTTCGTGAAGTTAGTACACTTGCAATGGCAACAGCAACAAAAATGGCAGTATACATGCCCATCCCCCCCCTCCTCCATTTTTTTTTTTTTTTCTGTAGCAGCCGTGCCGGCCCTGCTGCCAGAGTATCACAAAACAGTTAAAGGTGAACAGCACTATCTGTGCATGGAAACCCGTGCCTTCATGAACAATATTTTTGGCTGGCCTACCAGTCAAAGATGATTCAGAAGTAGTGAATTTGTTTCTACATCTGTTTAGCTTTTCTGACATCCCTGCAGACACATGTGAACATGCTTCATTTGTTTTCTGTTATAACCAACAAATGGAAGATGCTTGGATCTATAGTTGAACATAAAGTATCTGGAAACTACCACATGCTTTATTGAAAATAGTGCAGTGTGTGTGTATTCTGCACAACTTACATGTGTACAGCCAGCCTGATGGTATGGATGCAACGACAGTTCAACCCCTTTGTAAGAGTCGTGTGTCACGAACCGGTTTGTCTCTTAATAAAGGGTCTCTTGTAAGCAGTTACCATGCTTTCATTTTCTTGTCAACCATTACTTTGGTGGATGCACGCTAAGACTAAGCGCCTAAGAGGACTGCAGCACCATTTACCACATTGTTAGGTGATTTGGCTGGTGGATTGTGTCACCCAGAACAGAATTCATGTTTTCTCCACCACAGCATTCTCACACTACTTGATTGTTGTTTCACTTTCTTTGAAGCCGGTGCAATGGCTTGTCCATATCCAGTGGAAAACATGTAGCTGATCGGTTTTTTTTTTCTCCAAGTAGTGCAAGAGGTAAACACAGTGCGCGAGGGAATATCTGCCATGTGCTGCATATTTTTCAGGCTTGTGGGCACCACGACTGCTATTCATCTTTATTGGGGCTTGTGCGAAACGGAAAATTCACTGTGCACTTTGGGTATTTTTTCCGGCTCAGATGCCCATGGAAAGCGTAAAGTGTTCTGTACATTGCATTCCCATAACGGAGACATCTCATGTCTATTTTATAGCACAATGACAGTTAACTGCAGTAAGCAGCCAGCAGTGCTGTGTTTGAGTTAGAATTTTTGTTGTAAACCTGATTTTTGACTAAAATTTAAGAAAAAAATTTGTTCTGGATTGTTAAGATTATTACAAAAGAGGTTCAGCTAGTGGGAAGTGTAGGGCAATTGAACGTGTGAGTAAATGATCCCTGTTATACCCATGTGTCTGTTATATCAGTCTTGCTTATAAAGACGTCTACTACAATTGGACCAACGTTGGCAGTCATTATTTGGCTTATCATAAATGTGCAGCCAGTTTCTTTTCTGATCCCAAATTAATAATCCAAATATTAAGCATTTGAATATAATATAGAGAATTATGCCACATTTGCAGAGAAAGAAATGCATTGGAAGATTATTTGTTTATTATTTTGTTTTAAATGCTTATTGCCACCTACATGGTCTTTCTTCAATTTTAATAGGAAATATTCATAATACTGTTCTCTGGCAACATTGGGTGCCTCCATCATGTTCTTCAGGGAGCAGTTGCTGAATCATCTGCTAGCGCTAGCATTAGGAGAGGCTGAGATTGACTTGTTGATGGCACTTTTGTGCCAAGGTCTTGCAGCAGTTTCCTGCAACATCCAGCGGTGAAAAGTCAGTGGAGCTTACTGTGCTCCCAGAAGTCCATGAGAACACAATGATGAAATTTTTATGCACTTAAATACCCACTCAGATGGCACCTGCTACAGGCGTACTGCTTTGCAGTGGAAATAGTATGTCGAAATTTCTTCTCTCACAGTGTGTATACTTCAAATCGGACGTAAGTGTTCGGGAAAATTCTTGGTTGTTGAGGAGGTCTGAGTGCAAAATGTCCGAGATAAGCTTTTGCGGCAATTCCATATGTTATTTACCATTGCGATTAGAAACATGTGCCAGATATTGAGACCACATTGTTTCTGAATGACGCTGTGCTGCTTTCCTTTTCTTATTTATCCAGCTGCAAGCATCTCTACCCTGCGCAGCAGTGTGTTTGTTTTCTCAAAAGAAGCAATGCGTGGACGCATTAGTGCTGTGCCATAAACATCTCAGAAAAATTCGACTACCGCTTTTGGGAGTTTGCAGATACGGCTGGTGTTGTTTCACTGCTGCTACGCTAGTATACACACTGTTACACCTGTGTCCATTGCTGTGGGCAGGCAGTCTGCTGAGGGGACTAGTGTATGTAGCACATATGTGTGTCAAAGGTCGAAAGCTTATTACCAGGGGTGCCAGATCCCCACCGTATTGTCCTTGTAATAAAGGAAAGAGAACAGCAACATTACGAGGTCAGAGGTAAGCTATCATCATCATGAGTGGAAGACACGAGACTGGCATTCAAGCTACACCATCTTGGTCCTCCTGGGTACTTTTCGAGCTACCGCCTGCTTGTCCAATAAACCTCTTTACATTTGGTGGATCATGCTGGTAACCACCTCGCCGGCACCCTGGAACTCCGGTCCCGCACGCTGCTGCCGACCATGCAAGCTGATGTGGCCCAACAGATGTCACCTTTAGTGGCCCCACCGTTTGCCCCCGGCTCGCCAGCGAGATCACCCAGTATTTTCCAGCACGGAAGACCAGGACATCGAGGACTGGCTGTCGTCCTGTGAAAAAAATTAGTGGACCCAACAGGTGGGATGATGCTACTAAGTTCGGTACTGTGAACGTTTACCTGGGCGGCGTGGTGTAGTATATGAACCACGAATCTGAATTTCAGAATGATTGAACGCTGGGCGAGTTGGGAATTCATGACAGAGACGAACTGCGCGAAATAAACAGGGACAAGGAAGACACACGCACAAGCGCAGACTAGCAACTGAAGATTTATTGAAGAAAAACCGCATATATAAAGAACAGGATAAAAACCATGTGGACGATTAGAGATTGGCGGTTAAATAATCAATCTCCAGTTGGTGCAACGTAACCAATGGCCTAGCGACGCACATATTGCCGTACTTGAGTGCCAGCTATGGCGATTTGTCCAATATATTGGACATCAAATACTCCGTTACTATGAAGACCTCAGTATATTTTTCGCCTTAAAAACAAGTTGTCCAATATTTTGGACACCTACTAGCGCCATCTATGAAGTTTTTTTCAAAGCTGTGCCAGCGGCTCCAAAAATAAACACGAGAACGTGGTGGCGTTCAGCGGAGCAGCGTTCTACGGCGACTGCTGGAGAAGCAAGTGCTGTTTATAGTATTTTCCTGCCCGTTTTAGCGTGATATGTATGATGAACTAGTAAGGTAGTGATACAGGAGCATGTTGAATGGAAAATTTAAGTTGCGCGGACGCCTGCTTTTCACTGGCACTGAGTTAATTGCGCGTGTCCAACATGTTGGACACTGGCACTCAAAACCGTCTTTTCGAATACACTGACGTGATGTGCGCTGCATTGCAAGTGCCTTCATATCGGTGTCATGTGGCGTTTATTTTTGCTTGCTTGGCTTTTCTGTTATGGCGTTCCGCTGTTCCGCTGCCAGCTTCAAGGATGCAGTCGTCGTCATCACCGTCATCATCATCAGCTTAATTTAGGTCCACTGCAGGACGAAAGCCTCTCCCAACGATTTCCAATCCACCCTATCCTGAGCGAGTTGGTTCCACTTTATGCCTGCAAACTTTTTAATTTCATTGCTCCATCTAACCTGTTGCCTGCCTCTGTTGCGTTTTCCCTCTCTTGGTGCCCATTCCGTTGTTCTTACTGTCCTGGTGTTATCTTTCTTCCTCATGACATGTTCTGTCCAGGTCCACTTCTTTCTTTTAATTGATATAATAATATCATCTACTCCCGTCTGTGCACTAATACATTTCGTTTAATTCCATTCCATTTTAATACCTTCCCGGTTTAGGTCACCAATCATTATTTGTAGTTTGCCTCCGTCATTTCTAAAGAGCACAATGTCGGCTGCAAATATTAAATTGCTGAGATATTCTCGTCTATTAGAATTCCCTTTTCTTCCCAGTCTAGACGTTTAAAGGATGCCGTATGAAGACGAAATTCTTCTGTGCAAAGTGCCAGCTACCTTTTTTTTTTTTTTTGCTTAACGATGGAAAGAAACTGTTTCGAATTGGCCCACAAAGCTAATTTCTCACAAATATAATTTGCGGATAGCAAATTAGGGCCAACTTTTGTTTGTATTTTATTCATATTTACGTAATTTGGATAATAAACGGTTATTTCAGAATTTGTAACAATTTTCTTCAGTAAAGGAGCTTCATGTGGATGCAAGCCCACTACTTCACAATTTAACTGATAAAGTTCCAGAGTCCAATATATTGGACATGACGCCATACTGAAACCACTGATATTACCGAGATAATAAGCATCACTTTTTATCTTTGCTATCTACACATCACATTTTGAAAGTTTCAGGAAAATCTGTTAACTCAATACAACCCGGAAGTCAGGAGGATATGAACCACGAATCTGAATTTCAGAAGGATTGAACGCTGGGCGAGTTGGTAATCCATGACAGAGACGAACTGCATGAAATAAACAGGGACAAGGAAGACACACGCACAAGCGCAGACTAGCAACTGAAGATTTATTGAAGAAAAACCGCATATATAAAGAACAGGATAAAAGACCATGTGGAAGATTAGAGATTGGCGGTTAAATAATCAATCTCCAGTTGGTGCAACGTAACCGATGGCCTAGCGACGCACATATTGCCATACTTGTGAATGAAAAACACCTCAACAACCTCTCGCGCTTTCCTATCTTTATGCCAGGACAGCACTTTCGTTTGGCGCAACAACGGGTGACATTTGCAATCTTTACAATGTAAGCATAAATTTGATGAAGGGTGGGCCATCAATGATGCCCTGTGATCCATTAAACGATTGTTCAAACACCTTCCAGTTTGGCCGATATAACACTTTCCGCAAGTCAAGGGAATGAGACAAGGGAATGAAAGTGGAGTGTATGTGATGTTAACCACTGAGACCGGGACGGTTTGGCTGAATGTGGAAAGGGTGCTGTGTATCTCATCGCGTCAAACTGAACAAGTCGTCAATGCATTGCGCCATGTAATCCTGTACTGAGAAGTCGCGCTGGCAAGCGTACATTGCGCGTGCTTCGGCCAGTTTTGTCGTTTAGCAAAAGCGCGGGTCGCGCTCGACGGTGTTGGTTCGGCGCGTGCTGCACTCACGCACGACTTGAACAGCCGGGAACTGCCGATAGATTGCACGTTCGTTTATCAGCTGGTAAGTTGCGGTGGTGGTGTCGAGGAAGCGCAGGTTAAAAAGAAAGGGGGGGGGGGGGAGAAGAGAAGGAGGTAGAAAAAAAAAATGGCTGAGCGTTTCATAGCATCTAGAGACCAAGCTGCTAGCTCTGACGGTCAACATGCACGCGATGCGCTTGCCCAGCGACCTTGGCTTGGGCCGTGCGCCACACGTGATGTGCCCGTTCATGTGACCTGTTGATCAGCTGGTAAGTTGCGGTGGTGGTGTCGAGGAAGCGCAGGTTAAAAAAAAAGGGGGGGGGGGGGGAGAAGAGAAAGAGGGAGAAAAAAAAGAAACAGCTGAGCGTTTCGTAGCGTCTCAAGACCAAGCTGCTAGCTCTGACGGTCAATATGCACGCAACGCGCTTGCCCACTGACCTTTCTTGGGCCGTGCGCCGCACGTGATGTGCCCGTTCATGTGACCTGTTGATGCAAGGCTAGTACTCCCGGTGCACATGACTTATGTACCAGAGTGCACGCTGTTGGGCACAACGTGGCCCGTACGTCCGCGCCGTGTATTGATGGCCATGCGCGCGGTTTGGGCAGGCCGAGAAAATGACATTGTGAGCACACGCTTGTTGTTACATATTAAATAATTTGCCTGAAGATGCAGAGTAGTTTAAACACTGAAGCAAGGGACAACACGTGTGCGTTCCGTTCCCGTGTCCAGCGCTGACGGCTAGTGCTCGCGATCACTGCCGTGCCTTTGGGCGCATTCCAACACGTGTCAGAGCTAATATAAGCAGATGCTTATTGATTCGTGACGTTTTATTGCCTGAATTACGTGAAATTGTAAAATACTTTAATATTTATATCAATGCATGCTTTTCCGGCGAAACCGGGCAATTTTCTCGTGTGTTTGGATCATACGTTTTCCCGGATAATATGTTCAGTGTTTCGTTATTTTCAAAAATGTGCTGTACATGGATCGTCCCCGTCCTCGTTATGAGAGTCCAGATCCTCAGTCGAACATGTCGTGACATGACTGTCTATAATCTGCATCTTGTCGCTCGCCGTCACCGTGTCGCTGCTCCTTGTCGCTGTTGTGTCGTCGACCAGCCCCTGAAAATGAGAGAAACTAGCCGCTGAAGTTCGTGAGGCAAGAACTGCGCTGTCGAAATGCTCAAGTCCTCAAACTTTGCCGTCGAATGTTGTAGATGTTTTTGTAGAAGGCATCCATGCATAGGCTGCTGTTGATACTGGTGCTGCCGTTTCCATTATAGATGCCAAACTTTGCCGCAAGTTTCAAAAAGTGACCATGCCTCTTGATACGATGTCCTTACGTACAGTGAATGGTGACCATGTTCAGCCCCTAGCCGCCTGCACTGTTCAACTCATCATCGCCAAGGATCTTGTTAAGTTTATTGTCCTTTCATCCTGTTCACACGACATCATACTTGGCTGAGACTTTCTGTCACGTAATCAGGCCATTATCGATTGTACCAGGTCTGAACTTGAGCTTTTCCTGTTGTATGACGAGTCGAACAACAGCAGTTGTCCAGCCGCACACAGAGTAGTCGTTGCAGAAGACACAGAAATTCTGCCGACAACACCTGCTTTGCTCCCCGTGTACTGCAACAACGTGCAGGATGAAGCTGTATTAGTTGAGCCATCAAGCGTCCTTCTAAGTCAGAAACCACTCCTCCTGCCATATTCGACCTTCTCTGTTTTGAATGGAACCAGAACCCTAGGCCTCATCAAACCTCTTTCGTATACCATTGAACTGCTTAAAGGTGAATCCCTGGGATTCATGCACCCCACTGACATAGGCCAAATTTATGCTGTGCAGCAAGATTCATCGCGAAGCAACCCCCTTGCCATCAGTGCTCTCAACCCTTCTGATACACCCCCTGCCGACCTGTTCGATTTGTCGATCGCAGATGGGCTGTCGCCATTTGAACGCTCTGAACTTCTCTGTCTGCTGTACCAGTCCTGCGACTCTTTCAATGTTGCCCAACCTGCCCGTGGCCGAACTTCTGCCATTGTTCACTACATCGACACCAGCTCCCATTCGCCAGTGCGACAGCAACCATACCGTTTCTCCACCGCAGAATGTCAAATTATTACCAAACAGGTTGATGATATGCTCAAATGCAATGTTATTCGCCCTTCGCAGAGTCCGTGGGCATCACCTGTGGTTTTCATGCAAAAAAATGTTGGGTTGATTTGCTTCTACGTGGATTACCGGTAACTAAACAAGGTCACTTGGAAAGACGTGTACTCTTTGCCCAAAATCGATGATGCCCTTGATTGCTTACAAGAAGCTGAGTTTTTTTCATTGCTAGATTTGCATTCGGGGTATTGGCAGGTGCCCTTAGCAGATGGCGACCATCCAAAGACAGTTTTCGTCGCACCTGATGGTTTATATGAGTTTAATGTCATGCCGTTCGGCCTCTGCAATGCGCCTGCCACCTTCGAGCACATGATGGACTCTGTTCTGCGGGGTTTGAAGTGGCAGATGTGCCTCTGTTATCTAGACGATATTGTGGTTTTTGCGGCAGATTTTGCAGCGCATATTGAACGTCTGAAACAAATCCTGACGTGTCGGAAGAATGCTCAGCTCCAACTTAATCTCAAGGAGTGCCGCTTCGCTGCACGACAACTTACAATTCTTGGTGATGTCATATCTAAGGACGGCATACTTACAGACCCGGCTAAACTACGTGCTGTCACCGACTTTCCGAAACCCACGACTGTAAAGCAGTTACGGAGCTTCGTAGGGTAATGCTCATACTTTCACCGGTTTGTGCGCCACTTCGCCTCGATTATTGCGCCTTTGACCAAACTATTGAGTGGCACCACCGATCACTCCTTATAGTCTTCCGAGTGCGACAAAGCATTCTCCACCCTTTGCCGTCCCCTGACATCACCTCCAATACTGCGCCAGTACGATCCTCCCCAACTGAAGTTCACACCAACGCCAGCAGTGTCGGCCTCGGTGCGGTTCTCATGCAACGGAAGCCTGGGTACCCCGAGTATGTTGTCGCACGCCAGCAGAACGCTCAGAAAGGTGTAGTATCACCGAGAAGGAATGTTTGGCAATAGTTTGGGTGCTTCTCAAGTTCCGCCCAAACTTGTACGGCTGCACGTTTGATGTGGTTACAGACCACCATGCATTATGTTGGTTGTCTTCGCTAAAGGATCCCTCAGGTCGCCTGGCCCGCTGGGCTCTTCGACTTCAAGAGTTTGGTATCCGCGTTGTATACCGTTCCGACCGAAAGCATGTGGATGCTGATGCACTGTCGCGCTCACCACTGCCCATGGAAACAACACCAATATCCACCATAGGCCACACATTGTCAACTCTTGACGTCGACATTGTCTCCACTGCACAGTGTAACGACCGATGGATAGCTTCTCTTCTGGATGTTTTATCCGACGCACCCAATCGTCCGCTCACTCGAACGCTGCGACGCCAAGCTTCATACTTCAGCATTCGAGATGGCTTATTGTACCGGCGCAACTACTCCCCAGATGGTAGGGAGTGGCTCCTAGTTATTCCTCGAATGCTCCGCTCTACAATCTGTGCGTCCTTTTACTCCGACCCGCAATGCGCCCACGCTGGTGTCTTTAAGACCTATGAACGCCTACGAAAAAGGTATTACTGGTGCGGAATGTTTCATTTTGTCTGGCGGTTCATTTGCGGCTGTCATGAGTGTCATCAATGAAAACAACCACTGCATCCCACGGCAGGTTCATTACAACTTCCGTGCCCAGACTGCCCATTCAGCCGCGTGGGAATTGACCTTTATGGACTGCTGCCATTGACCACAGCGGACAACCATTGGGCTGTCGTTGCGGTCAACCACCTTACACGATACACCGAAACGGCTGCCCTTCCCATGGCTACAGCACAGGACGTCGCCTCTTTCATCCTCAATCGTTTGTGCTTCGGCACGGCCCTCCTCGAGAACTCCTCAGTGACCGTGGCCATGTATTTCTGAAGTAATTCAAGCACTCTCTCCACCAGTGCCATGTTGTGCACCGAACGAGTACTGCCTGCCACCCTCAGACGAACGGTCAGACTGAATGGTTTAATCGGACTCTGGGCAACATGCTTGTGACACATGTTGCATCTAATCAAAGAAACTGGGACCTGGTCCTTTCATTCGCAGCATACGCGTATAACACTGCTACGCAGGGCACAACCGGGTTTTCCTCATTCTTCCTTCTGTACGATCGACAGCCGTCGCACACACGCAGCACTTTGTTGCCTTATGAACCAGATGCCTCCGAGTGCACGCCCAGTGTCAGAAGCCGCCTGTTAAGGTGAAGAATGTCGTCAACTGGCCAAGTGGTTTACCACGGCCGACCAACAACTCCAGAAGAACACCCATGATGACCACCACACTCCTGCCCCAACGTTCGCTCCTGGAGCGCTTGTGTGGCTGCATGTACCACTCTATGCTCCTGGTTTGTCACCCAAACTACTCCCAAATTATCATGGTCCCTACTGCTTCGTCGAGTGTACATCCCTCGTGAATTACGTCATTGAACCTCTTACGCTGCCCAGCACTCGCCATCAACATGGTCGTGATAATGTTCACGTAGACCGCCTCAAGCCGTACTTTGACCCGCTTGATCCGGCCTGTTAGATTGCCAGGATGGCTTCACCTCTCTCTACAGGGGCAGTTGTAATGAAGGAAAGAAAACAGTGACATTACGAGGTCAGAGGTCAGCGATCATCATCACAAGTGGAAGGCACGAGACCGGCATTCGAGCGACACTATCTTGATCCCCCCTGAGTACTTTTCAAGCTACCTCCTGCTTGTCCAGTAAGCCTCTTTACATCCTTAGGAAAGGGCGAGGGCCAGTTGGTAGTTCTTGAGAAAATAATAAAAATGGTACTCGACAAGGTTGCCTCAACTTCTATCTCTCTCCACAGTTTTCTTTTGTTAGGACAGGCATCATAGGGAGGGATTGTTGTTATATGGGGTTTAATGTCCCAAAACCAGCTCTGATTATGAGAGACGCCGTAGTGGAGGGCTCCGGAAATTTGGACCACCTGGGGTTCTTTAACGTGCACTGACATTGCACAGCACACGGGCCTCAACATTTCGCCTCCATCGAAATGCAGCCGCCGTAGCCAAGATTCGATCCCGCGACCCTCGGATCAGCAGCCGAGTACCGTAGCCACTAGACCACCATGGCGGGGCGTTTATAGGGAGGGAAACGCGAGGCATAGGAGGAACAACACAACCATGATGTCGTCTTACTTGCATGCGCTTTGTATATCAGCTTTCCATGTGCTTTTAAATTTCTTCGCTTTAGTCTTATGGCCACGAGGCAGCTGGTGAGAGACGCAGGATAAATTGACTGTTTAAGTATGATGTGGCACCCAATTGGCACCAATCACTTGCTGCAGCTGAAGGCAATGAGCACGCTGATGCATGGCCGAAGCTTAGCCACAAATATTTAGAGCTACCAATCAGATATATTCATATTTAAAAAAAAAAAAAATGTCGTGGCATGGAATAGAGAGCACAACTTTTAAGTCATTCAATCACTGCACATCGTTGAAATGTGCACCATGTGCATGAATTTTTTTTATGAAATTTACAGAATCTAGCTTTCAAGAAGTTTCATTTATGGTACAGCATCAGGAAAATTGCAACTTGTGTCAAATTTTTTATTGTACTTATAATTTGAAGTTCTTAGGAGTGCATGTCGGATGATTTTCCAGAGACACGCAGTATACATACATCGCTTTGAAACAATTAATGCTTGCACTCATGTGACACCATCGACTTTTGCGTGTTTATTTTCATGAACAATCGCTTTCGACTGTGAAAAGTAATGCCACAAGCAAAAGGTGATCGGCCATGCTCTCAATTGTGCGCGCATGTGATGTACTTGTGCGTTAAAAATCTGTTCAGAATGCACGAGTTTTAAACGTGTCGATGCTTTTGTCGCAGGGGAAGGAACTTGTATTCACAGGAAAAATAGAAATGAGGCTAAATGGCAATTCTATGCATGCCCACCAAAGTTGCGAACAGGTGGGATGCTAATATCATTCATAAGGCTATTTGCACGGTGATAGCAGTTTTCTTTTATCGTTTGCGTAATCAAAGTAATTTGTTAAGAGCAGTGTTTAGTTGTTCCCGGCACTTTCATGGATCCCCAGGGGGTGCATGCACTGAGGCAACGACGGAAGAAAAGCAGCAGACAGCAGCCAATATATGCTGAAATGCCACAAGTTTCGGTTCCTGGTGCCTTGAGGAATATGGCACTCTACATTTTTAATATCCCCTATTGTGCTGGCTGGCTTTAGAATAAGAAATGAACAGCCAACATCTGGTGCATCAAAATGCAGCATGCTCTCTGAGAACTTGTGACCTGTGGCTCAGCGTTTATTTAATGTGGGCTAATGAATATTATGTATCAAAATTATAAATCTATTTTAGTGAGTGTCCTCTATGCATAACTTTGTTTAGAGTGTTATTTCTCTTTTTCTGATGGCATTGCTCTTGCATCTTTGGTATGCAGCATAGCATAACGATTGAATTTAATGACCCTTGTGTTTATTAAATAAAATCTTGTGTTTTTGTCAGGATTGGCTTTGTAAAGTTCATGAACTTCATGAAGACTGGTTACTTGGCCGCTCAAAGTTTCCACTACCACCTAAAGTTTTGGTGAGTATGCTGAAACCATATCTAGTGGTGGCTCTCAGAAACATTACCAAGTTGTATGAAAGAGGGAGAGAGTAGGCCTCAGTTGGTTTTCTTTTCTGTAAAAATAAAGTGAAGCACATATTATGGCATTATGAACATGCACTTATTAAGCATGTGCTACATCCTTTATTGGTAGAGGCACAACACTGACTGGCAGAAAAGCATGAACACATCGGATGTTGCTTAAAGGGCCCCTAAACAACCCCGAGGTCCAAAATTTGCTTTAAAGATATAACTGCGCTCCTGTGCGATGTGAACATGCTCCCGCAAGAATTTTGCGAATAGGTGCAATAATAAAGAAGTTACACGGGTTTAAGTGGCCGCTTGCGTCGGTTTCGTTTTCTCGGTCGGCCTCCCCACCCTTCTCTGCCGAGGAGAGGGTAGGCGCGGCGCGCCGTCGTGACTCCGCCCACTTTTGACACGTGACATGACGTGAGCAATTGACGTCATTGACGCTTGCGCTGCAGTACCGGTTGCTCCGGCCAGCGCTGCTCCTGCGCTCACGCTGGTGGGATGGCCAGAGGATCTGACAATAGACGTTTCGACCAATCAACGAGCTGCAGCTACACAAAGTTGTTCGCGGTAGAACTTGACGACACCTAGTATGCGAGCGTGACTGGGCAATCGCAGGAAAGAGGCGCGGGAATTGTTTTTTGAAATACGGCGTCTGTGTGGTGCGCAGCGCTGTCATATTCGCAGAATGTGATCGCCGCAACCTTCTCTATGATTGAGTTAGCTTGTTTGGGCGGCTTAAAAAAAAAGTTGGAGCCTGTTTAGTAGCCCTTTAATAGGTGAGACAGAGTTGCTTAACCTCTTGTATGTACCATCGTAACATTCCACCCCTCTACATTACGAAGTCCTCCAGGTGCGCAAGGCGATTTCATTGACGCCATGGCCACTGTAACTGGTTAACGCACTGCTCACTTCACAGTCCACACCACTGGAAACTCCCTCGGAATTGGGCATGTCAGTCCCATCAAGTGCTTCTCCTTGCTTTTGATCTCCCAGATCACTACAATTTGTCAAAGGAACAGTAGACTCAAGGATTTTTACTGGAATGGTAAACCACGGCTTCTCCTCTCCTGACGTCTTAGAAGAAGGGTCTTCAACCGCACACTTCGCAGAACAGCTTCTCAAGTGGTCAACATGTCGTCACCATTTGCGATCATTCTTGGTGACGACAAAGTAAGACACTGGTCCCATGACCCCCTCTATGATGACACTCACCCACGCGAGTCCATACAGGTAGCTGCACACAACTCAGTCTTTCATATTGAAAAGTCATACTGCCTTATTATATGGTGTTGTGTTACCTGTTCCTGCTTCTGCTGCACACTGGATTTTAGGTCAGGATGTAGGTGCTACAACACTGCCGTCAGTTTCCTGCCCATGAACAGTTCAGGTGGGCTCTTGCCTATTGTAGCGTGATGCTGGATATGATGGATCATTAAAAATGTTGCAAGTTTAGTGTCAATGTTGTCTCCAGCCATGCACTTGAACACATCCTTGGTGTTATGCACCATTTGTTTTGCTTGACCATTCGAAGAAGCATGGTGTGGTGCAACAATCACATTATGTATTTGGCTGCTGGAGATGAAGTTCAGCAACGCCTCTGAACAAAAAGCAGTTCCAGTGTCAGAGATAATTGCTGGAATGCCATGGGTGGTGAAAAAAAAAAAAAAAGAGCTTATCTCAAACTGCAGCTGCACACAGTTAAGTCTCAATATAATGGACTTCAGAGGACCACCGAAAATTGTTCATTATTCTAAAATAATGTTATAGTGAAGACCGTGAAATTGTTCATGATGAAACATGTTACTTTTGCAACAGCATGTCCAACGGCAGTGCAGCTGCCGTACGCTGCCCAGCAGCATTTCTCTAACACATCTGACACACCACATCTCAAGACAGGCCAGAGTCGACAAGAACCTGCGCATGCGTGAGAATTGGCACTGGTGGATTGTCTGCGCTATTACTGTCGGCACACATGATGCACAACTCGATGACACAGGGCTTCACTGTGGTGAGGGAGTGCGCATTTTACTTTCCCAGTTAGCGATGTCAACATAAGCTAGTATCAAGCCCACATAATCAGATAATGGTTGCACCTTGGTTGCTGCATGAATGTGGTTACTACTGGTTACAATCACATGGTTATGTAACAACAAAAGACACACTGAGGTCAGTGCATGAATTGTCGTAGCAGTAGCCAATCGGACATACGCATACATTGCGAATTTCACCCAATTCTTGACCATGACAGCTTGCTTTTTCAAGTCGTCTAGTTCCTCAAGAACATCCCCTTTGTCGGCAAAACATTTCCGCCTCTCTCCATGGGAGAAAGAAAAGAATGAGCTCACGACAACACACACATGGGCATGACACACAGTTGCTTTGCAATCGTTGTAATTACACTGAAAAGAACAAGACGAAAGGCTAACAGCACATGCACAAGCAACGTTGAAGGAAGTGAGGAAAAATTGAGGCACTGTATGTGTGCGTACCTCTGTCGCAGAAAAGAAAAAGCACAAACAAAAGAGGGAGAGCGAAGTCTCCTCCCTTGTTTTTGTTTTACCTCGCACTGCCTCAGGTTTTTGGTGGATCAAGGTTCGCTGCAGAGTGTCACCTTCAAGCCCGCTCCTGCAGTTGCGGTGACTGGTTCACTTAAATACAAGCATTTGCAGACTTCCAAATAGGAGTTCGTAGTAGTGAAGCATTGTTAACACGATGCAGAACTAAACCAGCGATCGTTATACTGAAAAGTACAGTATTCTGAAGTACGTTGTAGTGAAATAATTTTACATTGGAACTATACAAAGTCACTGCAGGATTTCTGAAAAGTTCGTTAATATAAAAAGTTTGTTGATGTGGTGTTTGTTGTAAGGACACTTCCAATCACTTGGAAGTGGTTGGAAGTGTCCTTACACTTCCAACCACTTTGAATGCGAGTCCTCTGCAATGAGGAAAATGCGAGTCCTCTGCAATGAGGAAAAGAAAGGCTACCTTGTAAGAGCCCAGCAAAATTGGCATGTTGAGATCGTAGAGCTGGAGACAGGTTAGATATTTCAAAGATGTTTAGCTGGTTCCTCAAGCTTCGCTTTTGCCGCGCGCTTTTACTTTTGCCGCGCGCGCCGCGCGCGGCAAAAGTGTGCATGCACCTTAACTGGAACCAGGTGATCCCAGCCGATGCCAGTTGGCAGCTCATTTTATACCTTTTGATGTCCGTAGATCCCTAGTTAGGGAATATGCCTTAATAATAAAGGTCTAGTCGCACGAATGTCCGTTTTAAAGGGGCCGTTCCTCTGATGCCCGCGGTGACTGCCTCCAACTAGATGTCAACTTCACCCCCTCTCCATGTCTGACTCGAGCGGAATGGGCGGTGTCCTTTGTGGATGCTGGCTGACAGGTCTTTGATGAATAGTGCAATTAGCACACACCTTTGGATGATTCTTCGCGAACACAGGTCTCACGAAAGTGTCCCCGGTGCAAGAACTCAACTGAACTTCTTGGTGTGCAAAGTTGAAGTGTTTGTGAGCACATACATACACACACATGTAGAAGAAGCAATGTCATTTGGCAGTGCCACGCCGTCGTGGCCGCACCTCGGCCAGGGGAAGATGCGACGGGTGCGTGATGAATACGTTCATTGCGTGCTGGGTTCCCACCATTTCCAACAAGCCAGAAAGGCTGTTTTCGGATGGTTGGCAGGAAGACTTGTGATAGCTTTTTAGCAGTGAACATTAAAGAAACCCAGGTGTTTAAAATCAATCTGGAGTTTCCCATTGTGGTGTGCCTCATAGTCATATTATGGTTTTAGCATGTAAAACCCCAACAATTATTATTATTAAAGTCGCCCAAAAGAATTGTTCATCCACCTTGCAACTGGAGATGAAGTGTGGCTCCATCACTGTAACCCAGAATAAAGTACCAGACTGTGCAATGTAAGCATTCTTGAACACCCCTCTGAAAAACATCACAATTTGGGGGAAAAGCGATGGCAACCATTTTTTGAGGTTTGAAGGAGATCCTGCTGGTTGATTAGCTGGGAAGTAGTAGTACAGTAACAGGAGGGCTGTTTGTCAACATTCTTCTAAAAATGCATGTAGCCACCACGAAAGAATTACAATTAGTGAAGAACAGGGAATGTCACTAGAGCTAACATTTTTGACAGGCGGACCTGTCTTTGCCATGGCAGCAACTGCCTTCTCAAGCATTTATTTCTATAGGCTTCACACTTCCTTCTCGCCCTTGGAAGAAGAGGATGCGAGGCGTATAGGAACACTTAAGAAAGCACTTGCTGCCCTGACAAAGGCAGGTCTGCTTGTCGAAATGTTGGCTATAGTGACATTCCCTGTTCTTCATAGTTTTCATTCAATGATCTCTTCAAAAATTCAAGGAAGCCGGGTTTGATGACGTAAAATGGACTGTGAGTTATTATAAAGCAGCAATTTGATGACTGAGATGAAAGTTCTTCATTTTTACAATGCACGATAAGCCTCAAAGCTTGTCGTGCATTGTAAAAAGGAACAACTTTCATCTATTTGTGTGTGTGATCTCGTTTTTGCTTGAAGTGTGGCTTCGATGAGAGTAAAGGCATACAAACTTGTACTTAAAGTTTTATTTTTTTTTGCCGCACATTTCTGTTACACTTATGTAGCAACCTTATTACGATCAATAGTGTAGTTCCCACTTGCTGTCAGTAGTGTCCAGATATGATGCAGCGCCCTTTTAATGCAAAAACAGAAGTCACGTAGCTTGCTTTGTTGTGTGTTGACATCAAGGCTGTCATCTAGTAGTGTATACTGTTTGCAGATTGAAATTTCTGCATCTTTATGCCTTCAGACGTTTCATTACCCAGCTGTGGAACGGCTTTTTCTTCTGAAACAATAGGTCTGTTTTGTACCCCATGTGATTGCTACCTAATAAGTAATTTCTCAGGCCTAGCGTAATTTTTTTTTCATGATTGCTGACAAGTTCTTTTGTTGTGCGCAGGTGATGGATGCTAACCAGGACAGTGTTGATATCCTGCAAGAGTTTGCACAGCATTTACATGACATTGTGGACCAAGGCCACGTATGCCATACCCCGGTGACTCCGCAGCCTATCTGATGTGCCACATTCGTTGATTTCACATTATCTAAATTGGCCAGGCAAGTCTTAATTGACTCACGGTGGTCTAGTGGCTATGGTACTCGGCTGCTGATCCGAGGGTCGCGGGATCGAATCCCGGCCGCGGCGGCTGCATTTCGATGGAGGCGAAATGTTGAGGCCCGTGTGCTGTGCGATGTCAGTGCACGTTAAAGAACCCCAGGTGGTCGAAATTTCCGGAGCCCTCCACTACGACGTCTCTCATAATCAGAGCTGGTTTTGGGACGTTAAACCTCACAAAACAACAAGTCTAATTGACTACTGTGTTGCATTTTGCATTGTGTGTGTTTGTCAAGATGGTCTAGGTAAGCAGCTAAGATGAATGTGGAAATGTATGTTAAAACTCAGATGGTAGGTCGAAAATTCCTAAGTTTCATTTTGTGGCGTGTACATGATGGTGCATGTTCACAACCAAGTTTTGCTAGCAGCAGTGTATCTTACCTACTGTGACTCTACATATGCTGTGTAGTATAACCTGTAAAGCTGCTCTTGATCATTAAATAAAAAGTATCCCTTGTAGCACTATTTAAAATTATTCTCTAAGGCAGTGTTGCATGCCACATAACTATCATCACAGCATATTTGGAGGTGTAAGGCACGAAGATAAGTGCAGACAGAATACACACGAGTGCACACATGTACTGTCGGCCGCAAAAGTTTGCGGGATCTCCAGCGCGTGGCAGAGCGACGGAAAAGTGTATTGCACCTGGCGTCACAGAGCCTGGTGTCGAGGCTTGCTCGCCTGGCGCGGTTTGCGCACGCGTGTCCTATTTTCACTATCGGGCATGTCTAGCTGCTCCGTTCCCCGTGATGTGTCTTTGGCGCTTGCGGTGGCCGCTAAAAGCGCCGCGTCACTGTTGCTGCTCGTCTGCTTCGGCTGCTGCGATGGATGACGAAGCTCCCGAGCCTCTTCGGCGCACCACGCAACACTGTCTGAATAAACGTCATATTCCACGCAGTGTGTCGGTATGCCAGTCGAGGAGCAAAAGAATCCAAGCTTTTCATTTTTCAACTAAGCACAAGTGTACGTGCTCTCATTTACAAGGAGTGCACCTAGTAGACGATACAGGAAAAACTTTATACAAACTGGAATGGTGGATGCAACCGATCCGAGTTTTCTTTTGCGTTGTATGGAGGTCCTTGGCGGTTTTTTAGCGTCATTATGTATTGCGTTCCGACTTATCTCATGCTACAGCTTCTTTTCGCGTTCCGCAGTCTAAAATGTGTCAGCCGCCACAATAATTTATGCACTACGCTCGGCTGCGTAGTGCATACGTCACATAGCGTCTGTAGCGGTACCGGATGTGAAATGCTAGGGTCTAATTTTCATAAAGTCATATCAAGGCATGATAAAAATAAAACTGAAAGAAGCACGCATTCGATGTTGGAGGAAATGTTATATTTTGAGGTTCCAGTATTCCTGAAACAAATGAAATACGACTTTGACAGCTGTCAATTAATATCCTATGTAGTGGCCTTCTGCAGTGATGACTTGGGCTATTCGCTGGGGCATCGACTCATAGAGGCCTCTCACTGTTGCAGGCTCAGCTTTCAATGAGTCCCACGTTTCACGAATCTTACTCCAAAGCTGATCAGCGTTGCGGATAAGCAGCTTTCGGCTCACGAGGCACCTTTTCATAAGACCCCACAAATTTTCTATGGGGTTAATGTCGGCGCCGCTTGGAGGCCACGGTAGCCGTAGCACACCGCAAGAGTTCAGAGTTGCCTCCGTAAGGCGGGCAGTGTGTACTGGGCTGCGGTCGTGCTGCAACCAGTAAAGACCGTCAGGGAATGGGCCGTCTAGAGCGTACGGCACCAAGGCCTCCGTGATGATGTCGCAGTACGACGAGGCATTGAAGGTCCCATGAACCCTCAGTAACTGGCCAAGTCCCTCTTTACTTATGGCCCCCCAGATGGCGACGCTGCACCGACCGCTGGACAACACTTTTTGTGTGTACTCCTCTCGATACCTAAGAAAAAAAGAGAACAAATTATTGCCGCTATAAAACTTCCCGTGCCTGCGGCAAGTGTAGCTTCTGTCGCCACAGTGAATAGCGTTTCCTTAATATGAGTCGGCTCGCGCGAATGAAACTTTAGGCAACCTAAAAATTTTAATTCTTTACCTTTTCATCACAGTGCTCTTCAGTAAAATTTCGCACTTAACGAAGGATTTCAGAACTCCTCATTGACGAAATCGCATGGTGACCGAGGAATTCTTCAAATGTATAGCAATAAACTGGGTGAATTTCTAAAATATAGAAAAGTAGTTTCACTCCATGTTGCGCAGTATGGTAACCAATATATCGGAGACACGGGCTGCAGAAACGTAGTGAAGATTAATCAGAATGCAGAGTACTACAGGTAACCCTTAAACTCCAGAGAGTAGAATATAGACTGCAAAGTCAGGTGTTCGGGAATGAATGTGGATTCCTGTTCATCTGACAGCTACTGTTTTGTACATAAAGATTAAAAAAAAAAAACATTACTTCTTGCTGAATATGCCAATTGCAGCCATACCTGGTGTTCAGAGGCCGCCAAACACCCAGTCGCTGGTCATGCCGTGTAGTGAACGTCGATTCATCCGTGAATTTTACTTGGGCCCAGTCTTCAGTTGTCCAGTGCTCGTGCGCCTGAGCGAATTCCAATCTCTGACGGCGTTGCTGGTCCGTTAGACATGGCTTTCTGGCCGCCACACGATTTTGCTGCCCTGCCTCCTTCAAACGTCGGTGAATGGTGTTGCAGGAGGCGTCAAGTGCAAGCTCCTCCTTTATTTCACGTGCGTTAATGAATGGGTTCACCACGGCAGCAGCAATAATTTGCTCATCTTCCACTGCTTCCGTGACCCTCGGCCGGCCACTGCGGGGAGCGTCGGCAATCCTACCTTCACTTCGGAAAGCTTTAACAACTCGTGTTACTGCACTTTTAGACCTCCCCGTTCGACGGCATATTTCCTTTTAGGATACGCCTTCCACAAAAAGGCGTGCTATGTATTTTCTTTGATCCTCTGGAACGCGAACTGACATGGTGAGTGAGTGCGCGTCGCTTCAACAGCAAGGAGCGACGAGCGCAAACTGAGTCACAGTGGCAGGTTCATAATATTTGCGTTATCAATCCGAAATGCAATTCATGCTCAACGGGCACACTGCGTGGAATATGACGTTTATTCAGACAGTGTTGCGTGGCGCGCCGAAGAGGCTCGGGAGCTTCGTCATCCATCGCAGCAGCTGAAGAGCGGCAATGGTGACGCGGCACTTTTAGCGGCCACCGCAAGCGCCAAAGACACATCACGGGGAACGGAGCAGCTAGACATGCCCGATAGCGAAAATAGGACACGCGTGTGCAAACCGCGCTAGGCGAGCAAGCCTCGACACCAGGCTCTGTGACGCCAGGTGGCGCAGCAATACACTTTTCCGTTTCTCTGCCACGCGCTGGAGATCCCGCAAACTTTTGCGGCCGACAGTACATACACACACAGAGAGGGTGCTCTGTGTGTATGTTGTGTATGTATCTACCCTCTGTCTGTAATCATCATTGCACCTTACACCTGTGCATGGGCTAAATGAACAAACCCCGTTGTCCATCCTAACAATCTCACAGAACAGGGGCTTAATTTTTACTTACCGTATGTTCCGGCGTATAAGACGCACCTTTGTATAAAATGCACCCCCCCCCCCCCCAGTTTCCGCAAGTTTGCACACAAAAATTAACATATAAGACGCACCGGTGTATAAGACGCACCTATATTCACTCACTTCCCGCAAAGAAACTTCATAACGTGGGGTTGAGCAAGCATTGTAAAATGCCGTACTTACGTTTCTGAGCGCTAGTCCATAAGAAAACTTTACTACGCCAAACTTGCGAGACAAAATAATGCGCACCCACTGAAACGTTTCGCATGACTGCAGGAAAAACATTTTATTCGTCGAAGCCCTCAAAGTCCTCGTCCTCCAACACGCTTTGGAATAGTTCAGCGAGCTCTGGCGGCAGCGACGCTGGGACTTCCTCTGCTTCCTCTTTGGTATCGCTGCTGCTGCTGTCATCATCGAGGTCAGGGGCTGAGGATGCTTGCAAGCCCTCCTTGCGGAACCCTGCAGTTACGGTGGCCTGTGATACCGCACACCAGGCTTCGCACACCGCACCCACTTAGCGACCTCACAAAACGAAGTGCGCCTCATGCATCCGGTTGCGGTATAGCTATGCTTGCCGTCGGACATCCACGACGCGTATTTTTCGCACAACCATGTGCCAGAATCTGCCAGCAGACTTCAAGGACAAGCTTGAGAGATTCCAGGCTTTCGTTAAGAAAGCCATTGAATACGATTGCATCGGCAACAGCCATATAATAAGTATGGACGAGGTGCCACTTACGTTTGACATTCTGATGGAAAGGAGGGTGGCACCTAAAGGTGACAAGTCCATCACCATAAAAATTACCGGCCACAAAAAAGCGCACTTCACAGTTGTGCTCGCATGTTGCGCCGACGGGCAAAAACTTCCGCCAATGATAATAGTTAAGCGGAAGACGATGCCAAAAGAGCCCTTCCTGCCTGGCGGCGTCATAGAAACGAACGTGAAAGGCTGGATGGACGAAGAGATGATGGGCAAGTGGCTCGAAAAATACTTTTCTAAGCGACTAGACGGTCTCTTTCATGCGAAGAAGGGCGTCTTGGTCTTGGATAGCATGCGGGCTCATATAACGGAGCTCACTTTGAAGTGCATCAAGGCAAAAAACTGCACCGCTGCGGTTATCCAGGCGGGATGACAAAAATGCTTCAGCCGTTGGACATCTCAGTGAACCGCAGTTTCAAGGCTCTCCGGATAGGTTAGGGAAATACGCTCAGCGTGGACCAACCGAGCAAATGAAGTTGCAATTCGCGACTAGCCCAACTCGCTGAACAACAGCGTGGGCGGCGTAGCGGCCGAAGCCGAGCCGAACCCGTCGCGCACCTATCGCCATCTTACACCGATTTCACTAACTGAGTACAACTCACTATGGCGCAGCCTCCGAAACTCGCGCAGCTTCAGTGAGCTGAGAACTTGCACGACGACATACTTTTTTTTTTTTTCCATTTTATGTACTTTGGTTTTGTTGTAGAACTGTAGTACCGGCACGTTGAGTCTTCGTTATTATAGTTATGACGCATCATTCGCGTCGGACTGCTCTAGTCGTTAAAAAAAAGACTCATCAGCAGCAACACGAGTTTCTACCAAAATAACTACAAAAAAAAAGTATGTATAGGATGCACCGTTGTATAAGACGTACCTCCGAAAATTTTGGAAAAAAAACGTGTCTTATACACCGGAAAGTACGGTAATTGTGACTCACTGTGTCAACTGTGATTTGCAAGCCTTGTGCCTTACTACACTGAAGGCCAGTTACTGACAACCATGTTGCTTCCTGTCATTATGGGCCCATCCATTTTGTTTTGGAAGCGACTTACTGTATTTTTGGTTTACAGAGTCTAACTAGTGCACTGAATTGGTATGTTACACCAAATCGACTTTCATAAGAAGTGTTTTCATTCATAAAGTACTTTCAGTTCACAGCGTGTAATAGCCAACACTGCGCGATTGGAATTGTAATCTCAGACATAGTCATCCAGAACAGCACTTTCTCTGTGGACAGTGCCCTGTATCCTTTGTGTAGCTTTAAATAACTTCAGTGCAAATTTATGGAACTGTAATTATTTTGCTTGAGGCAGTTACAGGTACAGGAAAAGAAACAAAATAAAATATGGCCTTATAATGAACTGCCTCCACTAAGCAGCAGCTAAAGTACAGTTGAACCTCCTTAGAGCAAACACTTACATAACGAATTATCGGTTGCACTGAGCTAAATAAGAACTTTGGTTGATCACGCTTTGTTTCAGTGACATTAAATTCTTTTTATAACAACACCGAAAACAGTGAGGGCTGTCTCGATATCACCTGTAGTGAAGCACTCTGTGGTTCACACAGGGCTCTAAATTTGAAAGGTTAAAAAGCAAAAGAAATGCTGAAGAAAAATTCATAGCCACTTTTGTGTGTGTGTGTGTGTGTGTGTGTGTGTGCGTGTGTGTGTATTTTGACTAGCACCACACAACAAAAAAAAGTGCATTTGAATGGTTGTGCCACGTCTACCGTCATATATGAAGAGAATGAAAAAAAAAACTTTGGAAGCCTGTGTGACATAGGGACACATAGCTCCCCAAGGCTCTTCTCACAGTTCGCACATGACCTTCAGGCAAGTGAGGGTTACCTTGTTTATAGTTAGGGTTTTTTTTGGGGGGGGGGGGGGGGGGTTTATAGTATTTCGAATTCAGGGGGCAAAAATTTAGTGCTATTTTTCAGTGTGACAGTTGGGAAGAAATCTTTCTCTCCTTCGTGTGCTTTGTTTTTTTTTTCTGGAACCAGACTGAAATTCAGAGTTCTCCAGGTTATAGTTGAAAATTTAAGTTAAAAAAACAGATGTGGGATGTCCACAGTGGAGCACGCAGCTTGTGAAATGAACTGCATGACATGGGCATTCACTCTAGCAAGTAGGGTGTAACTTGGTTGTCCCAAGGTGGGACAGCTGGGGCATGTGCACTGCAAACTCTATTCAGCATTTAAAGAAGAGGTGGGTATGTAGTAGTGAAGTTTGAGGAGAAATCGGGTTTAACCCAATTTTCCTATACACGTTGGGGGTATTAGAATCGGGGAAAATCGTGTTTTACCCAGAAATGAACAACCCTGTAGTAGTATGTAGAGCTGTGCGAGTAGCAAAATTTTGAGTGTGAAGCGAGTTCATATATTTATGTTCAAGTGCAAATCGAATATTTTTCGAATATTTTTAATAATACAATATCTATTTATAGAGAAATGTACTGTTAAACATGAGCAAAACATATATTGTGTGACGTGTATGCCCACGGTGGTGTCATTCCAAAGTCCTGAAGAACAGTCCAAAACTGAACTGTGCAAAGAAACATGAGGTAACTTCGCCGCAGTACGTGAGTGTAAACTTCGCTGTAGTAAACGGGTGTTAAGTTCGCCGCAGTACACGGGTGTTAGCTTCGCCGCAATACGTGAGTGCTAGCTTTGCCGCAGTACAGACGTGTTAGCTTCGCCACCGTACACGAGTGTTAGTTTCGCCGCAGTATACCGGTTTCATGCGGCGAAGCGCACTGCTTGCGGGAATATGTTACTTGTCATGAGACATAGCATATTTTTTCCCCTTAATTACCAACTTCTTGACCAAGTTACTATTCGAATTATTTGTTCGAATAGTAAAAGTGCAAATCGAATCGAATAGCAAACGCTATTTGAAAATTATTTGAAATTTTGAATATTTGCACACCTCTAGTTGTGGGTCTGAAGCCTAGAATAACTTTTACAGCGTAAGCTGTTATGGGTTCATTACAGTGGCCGACTTTGGTGACAATGGGTTTTGCCATCGGCGTCCGTACATGCTATCAGCATCAATGTAAAAAAAAAACTCCATGCCTGTTGTGCAGGTTTGAACCCAGCTCAACAGGAGTGGTGCCACCGCACCCCTGACTGACGCTCACAACTTGGTCGGGCATCTTGCATTGTCAGCCATGGCTTTGGTATGGTAGGAACAGTGTTTCATGGGATCATATTGGATCCCCTTTTAAACATGGGCAAAACATTTATTGCATGATGTGTATGCCCACAGTGTTCGAATAGCGTTTGCTATTCGATTCGATTCACACATCACTGTTACAATTCGAACAAAAGGTGGAGGCAGAGGAGGAGAGAAAGATGATCATGAAGAGGAGGAAGGAGGCGACGATGAAGTAATGGGGGAAGAAGATAACAATGAAGAAGAAGAGGGGAGGACGAATAAGAAGAGGGGGAAAACAATGACGAAGATCACGGAACAAAGGAAAAGAGGAAGCAAAAAAGAAGACAATGGAATTCTGATTATTCGATTCTGATTGGTATTTCATAGTGCCTATGACTCGACTCTTTCAACTTCTCACATCTTGGCCCATCCCCCAGGGTGGGTATGTGCCAGAATTGAGGACAACAATAACAACAGCAAGAGCAGAGGGGAGAAGAACCAGGAATAAAAGAAGACCGTAAGAGAAGAGTGAGAAAGTACACACCGAAGTCCTGCTTGTGGGGGGACTGCGCTGCGTCCTCTGTGTGGGCCTGGAGCTCTTTTGTGTCCAGGATTTTTGTGCAAGACAGACTGCTGATTTGTTAGAGCTGATCTTTATCTCTACTGTTACAACAAATATTGGACATAAGCTGTTTTATGGTCCCAATGCTACTTCGTTATAACGAGGTTCAACTGCATAAGGGGTGTTGTTTCTGTGTTTTCATCCTATTGATGTTTTAGTAGATAAAGTAAACCCTCATTAACTCAAACATTGATATTACAAATTATCGGATAAGTCAAAATATTTTTATGGCACGTTGCCAACTACATTGGTTTTTCACCCCTTATCTCGAAACGCGACTGCACCGAAGTCTAGATATCTCGAAACTTAGACTGTGAAAATGCTGGAAAATAGGCAGTACCGAGACGCCTTTTGTACTTTTTTCCACAGCTGTGGTATCGCCAAAAAGTTAAACTCATGTGCCAGTATTTTGTAGCAATGCCTTTTCGTACTCGTTCAGTGGTCTGTACAAAGGCCTGCTCACATTATCAGTGGGATCAGCCAGGCATGAACCGTGGATGATAAGACTACCATAAAATAAAGCATAGTGTATTGCTGCAAAATACCGGCCTAGGCTTGTAATTTTGTCCCAGTGCCTTTTGCTTCACCCTCAGCTGCAGTTGTTGGCCGGCTGATACCATTCATAATGTGGCCGGAGCATCGCTATGACTACTGATGGACATAAAGAGTGCGAGAAAGAGTAGCGTTGGGAAATGCGTCGTGGCTATGCTGCATGCTTGCCGCAGTGATTTCCCATCAATGCGACAATGAAGCTTGGTGCGTGCCTGCATGCCAGAGGCTGTTGCGCCACAACTTGAAGACACTCCAGCCACGCACGACGCGATGCTCGGAGGCAGCTGTTATATGCGGCTGCGTGCTGTCCTGTGGCAGCAGGCATTTTTCCTTGGTGTTTGCTCGCAACACGCAGCTTGGAGGTTTCAAGGGATGCAAATCTTTAGGCCATTCTTCTGCTCAACGATTTCGGAAACCAGAAAGCCATCATAGATGTCAAGCTTTGGACAGCATGCGAGCCATTCCAGAAAACCCATTATGGTGGCACCCAGTCAGTCGCTCACGTTCATTGTGGTTTTGGCGGCCCGGTGGCCTCTGCTGTAATGCCTGTCTGTGAAGTGATGACTTATCCAAAGCAATTAGTTTTCACGCTTTGTCAGTGGTCAAAACGGTGCTCCATGGAGGTTATCCCCGCTTGGAAAACTCCAGGGAAGCAGTACGTTCGTGAGCTTTTCAGTGTTTACGCAGTTTTGAACACGACGTCAACAAGCATCTGCATTTGCACTTATTGTGAAATTCTCCGTGGCCTCTGTACTACCAAAGTGTTGCTTGCTGGGTCGCACATAATATAGAAAGAATGATCTAAAAGTACCCCTCCTGGTACATCGAGTTTTTACGAGGGTGTGGGCCGTCACTGGTGCCATATTGGAAAGGTGTCATATTGGCTTCGTGTGGTAGTTATGCTGATATTTTCGTGTATTTGGCTATCTCAAAACTCCGCTTATCTCAAAGTTTTTTTTCCAGTTTTTATGACTTTAAGTTAACGGGTATTGCTGCACATCTTAGCCATTCAGCATTATGTACTATCGGCCAAAAAAGTAAATGGACCACAGCATCAGCAGCTGGGAATGGCTGTGGGGCCACAATGTGGCACTGCCATCTCGCTCCACAGTTCGAGGCTCACTCAGGGCCCGGTTCGAGACTGCCCTGCCCTGAGTGATGGAAACTTCACCCGCGCTCTCACTCAGTGCCTTGTTATGCTTGCATTATTCAGTTGCTGTGCTGCTGACGTTTGTGATGAAGGGGACCATACATACGTGGTAGTCCAGCACATGGCACCTTCATGAAGTAGCCAGCAGCTGCAACATATCAAACTCCAGCGCTGTGAAGGAATCAAGACCCGTTCTGATATTTATTTTGCTTGTGCTGCCCTTACGTTTTATACTAGTGTTTGTTACTTGTGTCCACTGCTGCTCAATTTTATATTGCCCAAGGCGCCACAACAGCGGCTGAGGCACGCTCTTGCATGCTGGCAGGATAAAGGCAAGTTCACATTAGAAGGACAGTGACTTTCCATGCACCATTTGACATTCTCAGTGGCTTTCCATGCACCATTTGACATTCTAAGTCTGACATGTGCAGGAGGTTTTGCTCGCTGACGTCAGCCTTTCAAGCCACTGAATGCCATTTGTAGCTGGTTGTGTGAAAAAAAACTTTTTACAACTGACTGTTTTTTCTGATTTGCCTTCCGCACTTTCTCTTGCTGACTGTACTTTATAGGAAAGCTTCACGATAAACTACATATTGTAGTAGCCAATTGAAGCAGTTCACAAAAGCGCTGCTGATAAAAATATTAAACCCACTAAAAAAAACATTGCCAGCGCTGAGCTCTCCTGTGGGTTTGACTTCTCTAACCTATTGCACTACCATGAAAGAACTCGCGTCAGCCGCTGTTGCACCGCCTTGCACAACGTTGCCTCAAGAATCAAGAAGTAAGGTATGCAGGAGATGCACATTAGTAGGTCAACAGAAGAAAAGTAAAAATCGGAGCTAGTCCTCATTCCTTCACAGTGCCGGGGTTTGATGCCCTGCAGCTGTCGAACACTATATGAGAGAGAGCCATGTGCTGGGCTACTAGCTATGCATGGTCCCCTTAATCACGACGATCTACAGCAGGGCAACCAAATGACTCACTGAAAATTTACCAAGCATGACGAGGCACTGCGCGAGAGTGAAGGTGAAGTTAAACGTTGCTCAGGGCACTCTTGAATTTGGCGTACGGAATGAAATAGCAGTGCCCCATTGTGGCCCCGCAACCACTCCAGCTGCCGAAGCCATAGTCCGTCACTTTATTGGCCAATAGTACATCAAAGAAAAAAAATCCGCCATCTAATCTATCGTTACACTGCCACTGTAACTGCCTGCCCAAGTTATTAGACGAATGCACGATTCTGTACAGGTATAAGAATGAAAAAACACATTTAATGGTTGAGGCCTGCCATATCAATAATAGTGGAAGCGCGTGCGTAAGTCAGCCGTCAATTAGCTTAAACAGAGAAAAGATAGTGTTCCTTAACAGTTGTCTCTCGCCTAGGCTGGCACGTGTGCCCACTTGACAGGTGGCGCCACCATTCCCGAGCATGCACATATAAGTTGCATGTCTTCTTTTTTTTTTAGCCTTAGTGCTCTGCTTCAGTTGACAGTCGGCATTCGTGTTTTTCACTTCTCTTTCCTTGTGTCTGTGTTTTACATGCCTGTTCTTTGCATTTTGAATCCTTACCAATTTCCTCAGCTTTCTGCCCTTTTGAATAAAATTGTTTTGTAATATGTATGAGCAGGCTTGCCTGAAATCACCCTCTCTGTTTCTTTTTCTTTAAGTACCGTATTTACTCGAATCTAACGCTCATCTTTTTTCCGGTAAAACGGGTCTAAAAATCGTATGCACGTTCGAATCGAGTGCGAACGAATGACTTCGTTACAATATCGCAGTTGGCATCAAAATGACTGCCTCCTATAAGGTTTGGGCGCTGCCAAACGGTCACCGGCGAAAAAAAACTAACTAGCAGCGTGGCGGTCTTTGGCGCGCATAGCTTATGTAGTTTTTATGTCGCCGCCGGTCCCGCGCTGAAAGACGCCATGACACACATGATGCGTAGGCCGATGATACTCGCCGCGCCGGCTTGGCTGTCTTGCGGCCAACCATAGTCGCTACGTCACCTATGCAATCTCTGAGACACCAGCCGCACCAGCTTTCGGTAGCGTTCATGGGTAGCCGTAACGAGAGATGTTCCCCATCACCGCATGCAAAACGGCTCATCATTGCATTTCTCCCTCGTATGTGTGCTGAGCCTGAGCCACCTGAGCCTCTCAGTCGTGCGCTGCATGAAGTTCAAGATTGCATCGCGGCAATCTCTGGGACCACACCCCGGTCATGCTTAGGCTTATCCAGCTTATCTGCGCCAGCCTGCCCAGCACGTATGGCAGCACGCGGTAACGGGCGTGAGGGAACTGCAATAGCACGGATGAATGCAGCACTGCGAGTAAATGATGTTATCGCCCCTTGCACGTGGCTACGCCCAGCAACGTGTGGCAGTTTTATTGGGACACAGGAGTTATGAATCAGCGTGCCGAACGTGTTCGAGACACTGCGGATCGAGTGAAGCAGGAAAGCCATAGCGCGGCTGTTCGAGGTCCTGGGGTGTTCAAAGTTGGCTGTGCGTTTATTATGCAAGTGCGTTCATTACGCGAATACGGCATTTGTTTTTATAAATGTGAGAAGGTCGATTACTCTTTTTTTTTCCGTGTCACGAAAAATGGGGGCATGTTACAATTGTTGTCTCACTTTAAACTTTATTTTATTTTTTTGGTCGCGGGAGCCGGGTGCACATTAGAATCAAGTAAATACGATATATATATATATATATATATATATATATATATATATATATATATATACGATACAATAATTCCAACTGAACTTCACTGCTTAGTATTGTACGTTTAATTGTTGATCTGTATTTGAAGGAAATTTGGTTTGGTAAAGTGGCTTATGCTGATATTAGTGTGATTGAGCACTAACGTGATATTCCTGTAACCTCTTTTTCTTTTTTTCTTTGCACCAGCATTTCCTGTAGCATAAATTAAAAAAGAGGGTACGAGTCTATGTCCTGGATAGAGCTCAGAAGAAGCCGGTACGAAGAACACTGTATATCCCGCATTTTAGGTCAGGTGGTTGACCTGGGTGGTAGCCAAGGATGCGTGGGTGGCAGCCGCACGCCCACTGAAGGCTTGATATGTCCCTATTTGATAATTTGTTGCAAAACTTTGGATACATTGATGAAAGAGAGAGAGAGAAAGAAAGTGAAAACCCAAAGGCAGCCTAGTACACACGTAAGTAAGCTTGTGTGCTTTGTTTATTCGGTTACTTGTTTCCACTAAAGTAATGTCTTGTGCTTTGTTCGATGACCTGGTGGCACACTCTTTGTACGCAAGTTTTTTGTGGCTAGCGCATCGTGTATTCTGTGCATCAAGGTGAGGCATTGGCGTTTTGGTGTAGAAAGTCAGTCATGTGTGTTGAGGCTAAGTTTTGTTTAATATGCATTTATAGTTTTTTTTCGCCTGTATTAACTGAAGGGCTGGAAACCATAGATTAGATTTTGTGTATTACAATGTGATGTTTCTTTTAAAAGCACTCATGCAGCATAGTAAAAAATAATCAAGCCATATAGCATAAACATTTTACAGTTTATAAACATTATGTCAGAACAGCGTTATGTGAAATATCACGCAGGGTCAGTTATGTGCATGTGCCAGCAACACAGCGATATTCAAAAATGTACTGACATCATGGTGGGTCGCTAAAAGTGGTGTTGATGCCCTTTAAGAAATTTGTATATAATTCCAACTTTCACTGAACTTTACTGCCCAGTATTGTATGTTGAACTGTTGATCTGTATTTGAAGGAAATCTCTCTTTATTATTTGCTCTTTTGCTGCATATATTGGTATTCTTGGTTCTATTGTACACTGCATTTTAATTTTGTTCGTGCAAATATTCTGATGCTTCAAGTATTCATCAAACATTACATTTTCAACATTCGTATTCAATTCAAAAATGAGGTATTTGAAATTTTTTAATATTTGAGGTGAACTGAATATTTGGAAATAATGGAGATGCTGTGTAGTAATCTTGCCAAAAATGACTGATTTTTTTTGCTTACGCAAGGTGCAAAGACCAGTAATCTGTATGCAAGTAATCATTGGCAGTGCATGGAGGCGTGATGGCAGCCAACCATGAGTGCACCAGTGCGTACGAAACATCTTCAGTTACCTGCTAGGTGGCGCTGTTGGTGCTCATGTTAGCATGTGGTGTATTGCGTGCTTTTAACAGGCCACGGCCGCTCGATTAGCAATGCATGAGGTGCGGCCTGCTAGGTCGCGTGGCGAACAAAAGCACAGCTGTGAGAGGAAAGTTGACAGTTTTCGCCGCTTTTTCGGAGGGTGCGCCACTGCTCAGGACAACTCTCCCGGCTCTCTCCACGTGGGCTTCTCCGCGAATCAGTACAGGACGAGTTTTCTGTGTGTGTCGATGAAATTCTACACTTCACTCGCACGCCCTGTGACTGCAACGTGTCGACGTGCTTCTTGTATTGTGTCATTGCCTCCTATAATTTTGGCTGTGCGTGGCATAACACCGCACAACTGTTGCGCACTGCTGTGTGGCACAAGCGCAAGGAAGTACCCTCAGATCCAGTACCACAAGTTTCCGTGCGACGTAGATCGCCATAAAGTATGGCTAAAAAACATTTCTCGACAGCGAATAACTGGAAAAGGAAGCGCATGGGAGCCAAATGACAGGTCGCTGGGATACTCACGTCACTTCACTGCTGGGGACTATAAGAAGTCCACGAAGCTCAAGCTATTGCTTCCAATGGCTGTTCTGACGGCTGTTCGAGTGCTTGGCATCAACACCTCTACCACATTGTGTGAAATGGCGGGAACTGACGTGTGACAGGCATGACCAAAGCCACACTGAGGAGCCCTGTGAGGTGTTTCTGAGCAAACTGTTGCGGAAAACTGGGCCGGAGACCTGAATGCAACTGCTGAGCGGTTCAAACTCGCTTACAAGCCTCTGTCACAGAAGGAGCTACGACTTTGATGCAACGAGTCGCTTTTCTGTGGATATACATGTTGTAACTTGTAAATAAAGAAATGAGCCTGACGCCGCATTCATCAACCTTCTTTTTTCTTTTTCCCCTACCATTGCAATTACCCGATCCACTCCCAACCAGTTCTTCACAGCATCGTCCTTACATAGAAATGCAAACACATCTACGAAGTGGTTGAATGTTCGTTCGTTCCCCAGTTGTAGATATCTGCCTCATATTTATAAAAAACGAACTAAAACACTCTATAAGAAAATTATTCGGCCAATCCAGTAAGTCGTATGCATGCATTTGTAAGAATGTCTAATAAAACAAGATCTTGCATTTCTGCCACTAGAAGAACGCCGCGCCATTGCTCTATTGTGTTTGTTTCACAGGTACAGTTATAGTAACAAATTTCACCGTTTGCCGCTTCATACTTCTCTGCGCACATCTCGACGCATTCACAATGCACGTAGTTTCATGCGAATTCATGGTCACACACAGGCACTTAACTTATCACCACTACCTATAGAGCCATTGCACATTGGAACGATCTTCCTGATCACATTGTATCATTCTATGATAACTGAATTTCGTTGCGCTTTAGCATTGTATCACGTTGTTGCACCTTACTGTTTGCAATATTTGTCTTGTTTCTTTCTTTTATTTTTTCCCCTTTCCTTTTTGTTATTTGTTTAGTTTGTGTATGTTTCTGCTTTGTATATCTGGATTCCCCCCTTACTCAATGCCATTCAATGGGCCTGTAAGGAATATTGAATAATAATAATAGTAACAACAGGTTTTTCTTTCGACAGTGAACGAGCACATAAAGCGAAGCAAATAGTCAAGCAAGCGATAAGGAACTTGCCAGTTATATTGAACGGTGATCGCACCTCGAAACCTGCGGCAAAAGTGCGCGGTTCGGGCTCGTGCGAGTCCATTAGCGGCCCAATGTTTGTACCAACCTCCTGGGTATAGTATGGTATTTATGTTCTTGCAGGCCGCGTAGAGATCTTATTTTGACAAATTAATACACAGTCTTGCGTGAATAAAATGCATTCTCAGCGCGCCGCCTCGCGAAACATGCAGAACCAGCGGTTCCTCTTGCGCGCGCTTGTCCCGTAGCAGTGGCTCCGCTGTGGCGCTGCGGAGAACTAGGTTTGTCACACCGGTTTTGGGCGACGTCGCAGGCTGCACCACGTGCGTTTTTATCGAGCGGCCGTGAACAGGCAATGAGGACGTACTGTGCTGCCATTTGTGGCTGCCTCCTTGTGCGAGATCTCTTGAGCACGCATTACAGCAGCCTGACTATATATGGAATAACGAATATTCCTTCATGATAGCCTTTCTTAATTGTTGTCATTTGCTTTATGCTGTGATAGTTTATGATTTCACGAGCTACTGTAGGCAGTGTGTGCCTGATGCATTTACAGTTGATTACTACGTTCACCTAACACTGTTATATTTGAAATAAAGTATTATTTCAGAAAGCACATTTATGTTTTAATATTTGCACGCCCCTAATTTTCATGTATGCTAGTTTATTAGCCTAATGCCCTCAGTTTACATAACACAGTTTGGTTATATTCAGATATAATACTAATAAAAAGCTCTTATCTGTTGCTTGCATTTATTCTGTTTTTAACATGTATTTCATTTAATTATGGACTCTTTTATTGCATAAGTGATAAGTTTTCATGTAAAGGCTTATGTAGAATTCATATTTGTATTACATCATCAAGGATGCACCAAATCATATGAAGTGGCAGCAGTTGTTTGCTCATTTAGTGTGGTTGGTGCTAATTTTTTTATTATCATCAGTCATTGTTGAATGCTTGCTGCTGGACTTCATGTCCATTCTCTCCATTTTAGGTTTCTCTAATGATGCTTATAGCATGCCAGTTTCTTCCGAATGCAGTGAACATGCACTTGTTTGCATAGGAAGCATAGTTCACCGCCCACACTAGTCTTTTGATACTGTGAAAAAGTGCTGGTGTCTAGCAAGTTTTTATGCAGTCACGGTTGAGTAAGTCACAGTTTGGGCTGCTATTTTGTAGTGATACCTTTGCTGTTGTAAAAGGCCCCTGAAATAGTATTTTAAAATGGTGTCACTGTGTAGGCTGTACCATTATCAAATCACGGACATCATAAATTAAGTGGAGCACGGGCATTTTCAGGATTTTTCCTGTCACCCTTCTCCTCAGTACTGATGTTCCTTCTCAACTCGCCTAGGAGCTGGATTCATACTAGCAATGGTTGCATCTCTTGTGGCATCCCCAAAGAGGCCTTGGAAATCAACAGGTGTAAAGGCACAGTGGTTATTGCGGACCCCCTAGTTGCAAGTTCATGGTTAAGCTCTGTGCAGCCATGTGCCATGATGATCCCAACACTAGCTGCAAGCATTTTCATTAAGTGTGCCAATAATCTGGAAATGCTATGAAGTATCTGGGCAAATGAAAATTTGCAAATGAAAGATGATTGATGGGAGTGATTCTCCCTTCGGTCACCTGAGGCAGAGGGGGGAACCTGCCCCATCCTTTTACATTGTTCTGCGTTTTGGCTGAAATGGCCCTAGTGGGATTGACTTAAGAGAGGAGGGCGTGCTGCAGTGAACTTCCCCCTCCACTGTTTGGAGAACCCTTCACCCGCCTATATCCCCTTGAATGCCCTTTGTGCTTTATCAGTGGCAGTCTGCCATCGGATTAGCTGGCCATGAAAAGTGGATGATAAATCTATAATAGATTGCAGTAGAGGGCATCAATACAAAATAACAACCCTGTTGCTTGTAACTTTCCCAACTGCGATACATATTGACTTGCTTAATTGTCATTGTTTTTAACATAATTCAATGCTTATGCTGTTCATTTCTCTGTGTACTTTTGCACTAGTACTTGTCGATTGCCTGATCATGGATGCTTGTTGAGTATGCTTTTATTGTGATACATAGCTGCTGAGCTGTACTTCAATAAACAAGTGGGTACATCAACTGCTCTTGGTCGTTGCACAGTGCCACTGAGCCTCAGCTGCATGACATTGTGGGAAACACATTATGAATTGATGATAGTCTGCAGTTGTGATAGTCTACAGTGTTTATTATTTTAGGGGCGAAGCTCCTCTTAGTCTCACCTTGTCACGCGTCAGTCGTCAGGCGTAACCCGCGTGCCGGGAGGCACGCGCTCGCCCTCGGCGCATGCTTCCCGGCGCGTGCCTCTCTCTCTCTCTCCCGGCGCGTGCCTCTGCTGTCTTGTGAGAGAGAGAGACAGAGAGAGAGTGAAAGGCGCGCGTTGGCTATGGAAACGCTCTTTCTTAGAGGAACACTACCAGCTCGCAAAGGAGAACGCGCCCTCACCCGCGACAGACAACGTTGGCGCAGGCAGCGTCTCCTAGCGAGTTTCTTGATTGAGAAATACCGACTGCTCACGTTGGAGAAGCGTTCACCGGCAACCCATATATATATATATATATATATATAGGCACTGGATCTTGACTTGCAATGAAGTGCCGGTGGGAGATTTTCACTTGTGCATAGTTGAACCATGAGGATTCGTAGCGTGCGCGTTAACTAAATTAATCCGGAACTCGGCACGATCTACGATGAACCTCCCAAACTTCGCCCACTCATCATCATTCACTCCGTGGATATGCTGTAATTTTTTTTTATTGTACCATTTTGTTTGTGCACATGTGTCAGACTGAGGGACAGGCACATGCTTAGAGGCGTAGATTCTTATGCCACCAAGAGTAACATGCCTTTGGTACACATTGTCGATCCCTTTTTCTTGAGCTATGAAATACCGTAAACAATAAATCTCACTAATTTGCCAGTGTGGTGAAAAGGCATTTTAAGCCTTTATTTAAAGAAGCATTTGAGGCTGAAGATTGTCTCTCGTACAATAGCCAAGAGGATTTCTGACCAAGGCCATAACATTAAAGATTACATATTCACAGCTCAGGTGGAGTACCGCAGAAATAAGGAAACCAGGAAGTATGTAAATTTAACAGAAATATAAAGCAGACTATTATAAGTAGCTCTTACATGGAGTGAAATTTTAAAAATGAAATGCTGTAGTGTTGATGTACTACATAGTCCAAGGTTCGACGAAAACTCGTCAGGCGAGGGTCATTCATGGTACGGAATAAACAGGCACTCGCCTTGTCACAAAATAAAACAACAAATAATGACGTTCTGGGGCCACTACGGGTCCCTTGTTCACAATGAAGAGGGTGCAGAAGGGGCGCGACTATTTATGAGCTGGGTGGCGCAGAGTGCGCATGTATATCTCGGGGAGATTACCCCGCGTCCGGTTAATCGCGTTTTCAGTCGTCTGAATATGTAATGATTCTAAAAGTAGCCGGGTCGATGGGTGCTTCTCTGTCGCGATTATGGTTGCGGAATCCCAATCAATGTCGTGGTTCGTTGTCATGTGATGATCGCCAAGGCGTTCAAGCTTGCATTGCCCTTCCTGACATTGTTCCGGTGCTGCTGAATTCGCCTTTTAAAATTTCCAGTTTCACCTATGTAGGATGCTGTTGTTGTTGTTTTGTGGGGTTTAACGTCCCAAAACCAGCTCTGATTATGAGAGACGCCGTAGTGGAGGTCTCCGGAAATTTCGACCACCTGGGGTTCTTTAACGTGCACTGACATCGCACAGCACACGGGCCTCAACATTTCGCCTCCATCGAAATGCAGCCGCCGCGGCTGGGATTCGATCCCGCGACCTTCGGATCTGCAGCCGAGTGCCATAACCACTAGACCACCGTGGGGGGGCTTGCGTCACAATCTTTGCAGGGTATCTTGTAGACAACACCTGGAAATCTTGACTTTTCCAAGGGATCCTTCTCGCGCACCAGCTTCTGCCTGAGTCTATTCGTTGGCACGTGCGCAATTTTTACGTCGTACTTGCCAAACACCCTTGCAAGAGCTTCGCTGATACCTTTTGCGTAGGGGACGGCCGCCCGTTTTTGTCTGGCTTCTTCACGAACCACTTCGGGATAAGCAACTGATGACCGCAACTGTTGAGTCCTCAGTAGCTGTGAAGGGTATCCATTTTTGCGAAGGTCATTCTTAACGACGGCTAGTTCTTGCTTGCGCAGACCAGGCTCAGAGCAGATGCGCTGTGCGCGTGAGAAAAGTGCAGCGGAAACGGAGCGTTTTTGTCCTATAGGATGTGCCGAGTCAAACCTCAGGTATCTACCCGTGTGGGTCGGCTTCCGATACACACTAGTTGTAAATCCTTTGGCAGACCGTCTGATGAGGACGTCGAGGAAGGCAATCTCTCCATTGTTTTCTTGTTCCATGGTGAACTGGATGCTTGGAACAAAGGAGTTAAGATGCTCCAGGAAAGGCATTACGTCTTGGCGATGCATCACACAGAAGCAGTCATCTACGTAGCAGACAAAGAATTTTGGGGCCGTCTTGTACGAACACAGCGCAGAATTTTCAAGTGCTTCTAGGGCGATGTTCGCGCAGACCACGGAAACCGAAGCTCCCATCGCTGTTCCGAACTGCTGCTTGTAGAATTGTCCGTTGAAAACGAAATATGTGTTCCTGAGGTTCGACTCGGCACATCCTATAGGACAAAAACGCTCCGTTGCCGCTGCACTTTTCTCACGCGCACAGCGCATCTGCTCTGAGCCTGGTCTGCGCAAGCAAGAACTAGCCGTTGTTAAGAATGACCTTCGCAAAAATGGATACCCTTCACAGCTACTGAGGACTCAACAGTTGCGGTCATCAGTTGCTTATCCCGAAGTTGTTCGTGAAGAAGCCAGACAAAAACGGGCGGCCGTCCCCTACGCAAAAGGTATCAGCGAAGCTCTTGAAAGGGTGTTTGGCAAGTACGACGTAAAAATTGCGCACGTGCCAACGAATAGACTCAGGCAGAAGCTGGTGCGCGTGAAGGATCCCTTGGAAAGGTCAAGATTTCCAGGTGTTGTCTACAAGATACCCTGCAAAGATTGTGACGCATCCTACATAGGTGAAACTGGAAATTTTAAAAGGCGAATTCAGCAGCACCGGAACGATGTCAGGAAGGGCAATGCAAGCTTGAACGCCTTGGCGGATCATCACATGACAACGAACCACGACATTGATTGGGATTCCGCAACCATAATCGCGACAGAGAAGCACCCATCTACCCGGCTACTTTAGAATCATTACATATTCAGACGACTGAAAACGCGATTAACCGGACGCGGGGTAATCTCCCCGAGATATACATGCGCACTCTGCGCCACCCAGCTCATAAATAGTTGCGCCCCTTCTGCACCCTCTTCATTGTGAACAAGGGACCCGTAGTGGCCCCGAAACGTCATTATTTGTTGTTTTATTTTGTGACAAGGCGAGTGCCTGTTTATTCCGTACCATGATGTACTACATGGGTCAGCTGCAGTAAAGTGGTAGATATGGTTAACAAGTTCAACTTCAGATGGTTGAAGTACAGTGACTGCTCCAATCACGCACTGCATTTGTGGCAATGGAAGCAAGCAGAAAAGGGAAAGACGCCAGAACAAGTTTGTCACAAAATGCATGCTCGACAAGACCGCGCTTCTGCGCCCACGCCGCACTGCCTGGAGCACACGTGGGGAGGCCACAGGGAAGCATCGTCCATGTTTCTCCCGGCAGCCCCCGGACCAGTGTCTTCCGATCGCCAGTGTGGAAAGATGGGGAGAGGAGGGTCAGGGCGAGCTGACATGAAACCACGACCTCCTCTATAAACTTAAATTTATAGAGGAGGTCGTGCGTGAGACCTGCCAGAGTTCGTTGGACAGCGGGAGTAGCCGGTCGGTCTAGCGGAGGTGCAGGTTGACGGTGGTCAGCAAGCCAGCAGATTGTACCCGGGCCCACGGCTTGATTTCATGACACCTCCAAGCAAGAAGGCATGCAGCCGGAGGTCCCGCTCAACTTTGGCCACGGTGTACAGGGTCGTCCACTCTTAGGGTGAACACGGCACAGCGTGGCTGCCTTCTTTAGAACGCCGGCGCTCGCGATGGGACTGCGCATCGACGCTAATCTAGTGCAGGCATAGAGGGGCTTGGATCACTCTGTGCGCCTGCACATTATTAGCTTCGATGTGTGCCCACGTCGCAAGCACTCGCGTCCCAAAAAGGAAGCCACGTTGCGTCGTGTTCACCCTAAGAGTGGACGACCCTGTACATCGACGGACCGACAGCCCGGAATATGACCGCAGGTCATATTCCAAGATGTGTAGGCGATAATATCGCTTTGGTCTTTGGAATCGACAAATGTGGGAGATGGCTGTGTCTCAGCCCGGAGTGGCCATCCAGTGGAAGGGTGCCGCGCATACCCCCCCTCCCCTATCCCCATTGTGCGAATCCCTAATCCTCCATTTTTATTTTCCTTTGCTTTGCTTTATGGCTGCTCTACTGGCAAAGAGTGGTGGCTTTATTCCGCTTTAGGTATTTCAGGTCTCTTGGGTCCCTTTTGGCCATGTGCTCTTTAGTACTCTCCCTGCAAGTGCTGCGAAGGCAGGGAGACAACAAAAGAACACAAGGCCATTGTGTTCTTTCAGAGGAACCACAAAAGAACACCCCTAGCACTTGGGGCCTGCAAGGATAAAATTCTGGAATAGAGCTCTAGTGGGTGCTTAATGGCCTTGTGTCCTGGTTTCTTTTGTACTCTCCCTGGTGGGGAGACGACAAAAGAGTGCAGGCTCTGCATTTCTTATTTTCTGTATTCTGCACACTGCTGCACTGAGGCAGCGATGGCATAACGAAACTTGCAGCAAGATCAATCTAACTAGAAATTAATAATCAGTTATTGGAAAAGTGAATACGCAATAGAAACGAGAAAGTATTGAAGCACTCTGCGAAAAACTGCGCCCTGATTATTGTGTAAATATGCCATCCCTGTTCAGGTACTGCGTTAAAGGGGCCCATCTAACATTTTTCAAGCAGCCATATTTTTATTTGTGTGTTGCATAGACTGAAGGATGCACAGACAAAACCTGCAAGAAAAACAGTGACTGGAGGATGGAGTATGAAGTTAAGCTGACAACATTCAAAACACAAGTATTATGTGTACCCGCAATTGTTTTGCGGGGTCAGATGACACTTCACTCGCAACATACGACACAGCACACAGCCGATGGAATCATCTTGAAGCACCTACATGAGGAGTTCACAAACCATTGCTTCTTGTTATTTCCAGTGTACTGATGACGTCGTTGCCGTAGCAATAAAAAACATAGATTGTGGTCATGTCGTACAGCAAATTGTGAGCTTCTCTGACGTTCCGGCATTAAATGAAACACCACACAAGAGAAAAATAAAACAAACAAAATATTATCCCATTTTCTATTCTAGTGTCACAAACATATAGTATATAACATTACTTTCATCTCATAACAGCCTTGCGTGCTGTGTCATAACTTCCACTAGAAATAGTTCTGGCGAGTGCCACAGTGCAATGATGGTGTCAACAGTGATTTGGTGATTTAATTACGCAATAAAAATATTGAATAAATTGATATGGGTCGTTTGACCCTCCAAAAGTATTTCCAGGCTTCTTCTACACGACCCACACTTGTGCAAAGAAAGTGTTAGAGGGCCTCTTTAATCGGCATGCACCACTTGGTCTGCTGTGAACTATATGCCTTACTGAAGAAATAGGTGTTGCAAATCTGTTGCACACCACTTACTGCATAGTCCTTGCACTCTTCTCATGTTCTGTTTTCTAGCCTCGATTTCTGTCCATGGGCATTCTCCATGCACAGGGCCTGTACCAGCTTGCCTGACAAACTACCATCATGAATGCACACAGCCCATTTCAAGACAATACATATATCCTTGGAATAATTTTTGAAGCACATACTACAATGTTTACTTTCCACATTCCTCTTTTCCATTTCCATAGTTCCTAATGTATTGAAGGAAGGCACATTTAATTTCATTTATTCGTCCTTCAAAGCTGCCCTACACATTGTGCACCTTAATTCCATAACATAGCGTGAAGGCACAAATACAGAGACAAAGTGCACAGCACTTGTTGAGAGACCAGTCAAACAATAATTTATCAAAGTTTTACAACGACTTGTGGTGCTACCATCATGTGGTGCTGCCGACAGTGAAGTTAGCTGGCCACAAAGTGAATGCACTTATACTGTTGGCTGGTCTGGTCGCCGCAGTTTTCTGCTTTGCTGCAATGTTTTCATAAAATAAATCTGGGGAAAACAACTTGCCATGCCAGCTGTTGTTACATTGTTCCCCTGCATTTGGTGACTTCAGACATGGGGACAAGTGACTGGCCCCTCACCACTGCTACCAAACACTGCCTTCACCTGTCGATGAACAGTGGCACCCCCAATGCTGGATACCTTGGTTCTGCTGTCCAAGCATACTAAATTTAGGTGTAGCTTTTTAGGAGCTAGTTGGTGAATACTCATCTTTAAAAAAATTTTAGTGCAACCTAAGAAATGGAAATGAATGGGGATGGATGCCAGCACTGTGAAAGTGAAAGTTAGGAAGAGGAGCAAGTAGGTTACAGCTAGTCTGAGTAGACGTACGAGTGTGAGTGACTGCTAAGGTTGAAGACAGGGCATTTTGGTTTTTCGAATATTTCTTTACCAACACCATGTCAAGTTATGGAGAAATGTTCTGGTAAACATGGGCAAAAAAGATTTACTGCATGACTAGTGTACTGTCATACTGTCATTCCAAAGCCCTCGGCAACAGTCCCAACAGATAATTTTGTGCAACAGAAAGCTGAGGTAATTTCGCTGCAGTACACAAGGGTTAGCTTCGCTGCAGTACATGGTTGTTATGCGGTGAAGCGGACTACATGCGAGAATGGGCCACGCCAAATGGCATAGCGTATTTTTCCCCTTAATTACAAACTTCCAATAGTTCGAATAATAAAATTTAACCGCGAATTGAATAGCAAACGAAATTTATTCGAAATTTCGAATATTTGCACACCCATAATGATTATCATTGCCTCATAACTAATGGTTGGTTGGTGATTATAAATGGGTTAAACGGGACACAAGCACGAACTTCTAAAATCCAAACCCAAAACCTTTGCAGGAGCTGAACGCAACACCTTGCTTGGATTAAAGTGTATTAAGATGTATTTAGATGGAATACAATTGATTAAGGCAGATTAACATAACGATGGACTAAAACAGATGAAGATGGATATGGCAAATGAGTGCTGCAAAATTACACAAGGTGGAATAATTAGGAAAGGAAAAGGAACTATCCACCCATTTTGTAGCTCTGTGCTATGAAACAGGTGGATGCTAATTCTGCCTTTCATAAGATTAAGATGGATTGTTCTTCAGGTGGATTAAGGCAGAATAAGGTGGATACTAATTTTCCCTTTCATAAGATTAAGATGGATTGTTGTTCAGGTTAATTAAGGCAGAATAAGGTGAATTAAAATGGATTACATTGGGCCAAGGCAGAACCAGGGTGGATTCATAGCTATTAAGACAGATTAGGATGGATTATGGTGTAAAATACATGCACTGTAGGTGAAGACACTCTTGCAACGCGATCAACCAGATAAAGTAGCAGCGCAGGGCGTTCATTTGCCTACTGATGGCAGTGGCTACTTATTCGAGGTAGCATGATACTTCAAGACATAAGGCTTCATCTCGTGTTGTTGTAGCAACCTGTATTTACGGGAAGCCCGAATTCAGAGACAGACAGTCACGTGCGTGCACATCTGACCAACTTTTGTACCCACAGGAAATGGGTGCTTTCCTCCTCTGCCGGTGAACTACTTTTGCCTAGCATTCCATCATTTCATATATGCCGTGAAGCATTGGCCGTTATAGCAACCGGTGCAAAAATCTTGGAAGTCTTGTTATAACATCAATAGGTATCTGCTGCCATCTCCAGGCGGGAACTTGAGTTGTTGCTACTTTATATGGTCAGTTGTGTCTTGCCAGTAAGCTGTGAATTGCTCCCACCTAGAGATTATATACCTTATACCTCTGGGACTCGGATAGGCCGCCATTGGAAATTAAACGTAGCGACTTTTAACACACGAACTCTTTCAAGCAAAGCCAGATTAGCGGAACTACTAGAAGAATTAAGGGGTATTAATTGGGATATCATTGGCCTTACCGAGGTTAGGAAACCAGGAGAAGGATACTTATCGCTTAATGAAGGACACATTCTCTGCTACAGAGGACTACCAGAGAAGCGCGAATACGGCGTGGGGTTCCTCATACATAAAGATATAGCAGGTAACATTGAAGAATTCTGTAGCATCAACGAAAGGGTAGCAGGTGTCGTGATAAAATTAAATAGGCGATACAAACTCAAACTAGTACAAGGTTACGCACCAATGGCCAGCCACAGTGACGAGGCTGTAGAACAGTTCTACGAGGATGTAGAAACGGCAATGAACAAGGTACACACCCAATATACGATTGTTATGGGGGGCTTCAAAGCGAAAATAGGAAAGAAACTAAGAGGAGAACGTGCAGTCGGTAATTACGGAGAAGGAGACAGGAATAGCAGAGGGGACATGCAAGTGGAATTCGCTGAAAGAAATCACCTCCGTGTAATGAATACTTTATTCAAGAAATGTAAGAACAGGAAATGGACGTGGAAAAGCCCCAACGGAGAAACGAAAAACGAAATAGACTTCATAATGTGCACTGATCTAGGTATAGTACAAGACACAGAAGTGGTTAATAAGGTCAGAATTAGTGACCACAGTCTAGTAACGGCGAAGATATCCCTCAATCTAAAGTGAACAAGGGCAAAGCTAATTACACGGAAACAGGTCAACCCCGATGGCATCAGGGTGAAAAGAGAAGAATTTAGAATTGCATTTAAGAACAAGTATGAGTCTCTAGGAGAGGAAGATAATGAGGATATAGAGAAGATGAATGAAGACACTACTAAGCTGATCACCGAAGCAGCAATCGAAGTAGGGGGCAAAGCACCAAGACAAGTTGTGAATAAGCTCTCGGAATCTACTAAAAATCTAATCAAACAACGCCAACAGATGAGAATAACTAATGCAAGAGACAAGATAGAATTCGCCGCGCTGTCTAAACTCATCAACAAAAGTAGAGTCAGGGACATATGTAACCATAACGTGAAAGAAATAGAAGCAGCCGTCAGAAAAGGAGTCAGCATCAAAACAACTAAAAGGAAGCTTTGTGCGGGAAAGAACATAATGCATGCAGTGCAAGATAAGCAGGGCCACACCGTTACTAACTTCAGTGATATAGCCAAGGTGGCCGAGTATTTCTATTCCGAACTATACAGCTCAAATACGAGTCTCCCCACCATGAGTGTATTAAATGTCGAGCAGGACTACGAAATCCCATGCATCACTGCGGACGAAGTTAGGGAAGCAATTCAGGGCATGTCCCGCGGAAAAGAGGCTGGAGAAGACGGCATAACCGTCGACTTGATCAAAGATGGCGGAGACTTCCTAACTGGAAAGCTCGCGACACTATACACACAATGCCTCAAGACTTCAAATGTACCAGCCAGCTGAAAAACGCAAACATTCTATTATTACATAAGAAGGGAGATGTAAAGGACTTGAGGAACTACAGGCCGATCAGTCTACTCTCAGCACTTTACAAAATATTCACAAAAGTTATCTCACAGAATAAGGGCCACACTTGAATTTAATCAACCAAGAGAGCAAGCAGGGTTCAGAAAAGGATACTCTACCATGGACCAACTGCATGTGATCAATCAAGTAATGAGAAACCCGCTGAATACAACAAACTCCTCTATATGGCTTTCATAGATTACGAAAAAGGCTTTCGACTCGGTAGAGATACCAGCAGTTCTGGAGGCACTACGTCGTCAAGGAATATGTGATAGCTACATAAACACAATAGCCAACATCTATAAAGATTCTACAGCCACCCTACTCCTCCTTAGGAAAAGTAGGAAAATCCCAATACAGAAAGGTGTCAGACAAGGAGATACAATTTCTCCAATGCTATTTACTGCATGTTTGGAAGAAATCTTCAAAAGGTTAGACTGGGAAGAGACAGGGCTCAGGATTAACGGCGAATATCTGAGTAACCTGCGATTTGCAGACGACATAGTACTCTTTAGCAATGATGGCGACGAACTGCAAAAGATGATTGAAGACTTAAGCCGAGAAAGTGCTAAGGTAGGATTAAGGATGAACATGCAGAAAACAAAGGTAATGCTAAGTGGCATGGCGGAAAAACATCTATTCACGATCGAAACCCATACATTGGAAGTCTTAGAAGAATATATGTACCTAGGACAGGTACTAACAGGAGAACCCGCCAATATTAAAGGAATCCACTGTAGAATAAATATGGGATGCCGCGCATATGGGAGATGTTCCCAACTCATGAACGGAAACCTACCACTATCACTCAAGCGGAAACTAACTAATGCATCTTGCCAGTACTGACTTACGGGTCAGAAACCTGGAGAATTACAAAGAAGCTAGAGAGGAAGTTAAGAACCGCGCAGCGGGCGATGGAACGAAAAATGATAGGCATTACACTAAGAGATAGGAAGACAGCCGAGTGGGTCAGAGAACAAACGAGGGTTGCCGACATAATGAACAATATTAAGAAGAAAAAAATGGACATGGGCAGGCCAAGTGATGAGAAGGCTAGACAACCGATGGACAGTTAGAACGATGGAATGGATACCAAGAGAGGGTAAGCGCAGCCATGGACGGCAGAAAGTGAGATGGGGGGACGAAATTATGAAGTTCGCGGGTGCCAAATGGAATCAGCTCGCGCAGGACAGGCAAGGATGGCGAGGATTGGGAGACTCCTTCGTCCTGCAGTAGACATAGATCGGCTGATGATGACGATGACCATGGAATGGATTAAGGTTATTCCACACGTTACCTGCCCTAATCTATCTGTAATACACTTTATTCTGCGTTAATGCACCTTAAATAATCATAATTACAATAATTCGCCTTAAACCACCTTAATCCAAGAAAGGCCTTTGGCCGAAGTCTAATCGAGGACCAGATTAGAGTCGTAGAAAGTGTTGGGTTGGAGGCCTGGTAGGTTTTGCATTTGACCCCAGTTAAGTATTTAAACATTCTGCAATCACTAATCCATCATTAACAAACTTTGATAACTGTGCTGCCTTTCTTGATGTTGAGATTGGAGACAAGCAGTGCACTGAGGTCATCACTGTATGTGCCTTCCAATCACAAAGTGTGTGATGAAGGGAAACAAACAGTGGGTCAAAACACCGAAAAATGCAGTGATCATTCCAGCTCATGACCGAGTCAAGGTGCACAGTGATCACCTGGCCAGAAATTTGTGCTGCGAAAGGCAACTGGCAGCACTGCCAAGTTGTATGCCCAATCAGCTGTTACGACATTGAAGCTTGGCGATGTGACGCTCCGGGCAGGGCACCTTTTTCAGTGCCGCCCACAAGAGCTGCACTCTCTTGAGTTGAGAAGGATTGGGAAAGGAAGATATTACACTTGTAATATCTTGGCTTCCACCAAACCTTTTTGAAAATTTCTTTTGGCTGTGCATCCCTGGTACACGATTGTGCAAGCATCCTTTGGTGCTCATGCTGGTGCTGGTGGCAGCCATTTCTGTGGGCAGGTCCACAATAAGCGTACGTCACACTCCTGTCAATCATTAAAGAAGTGTGTTCGGAAAAGCGAGATGCTTATGCAATCAAGCACCTGAGGGGCGTTCAATACCTGCCAAGTAATTTCTAAAACCAAGTGCAAGGAGTGGTTCAGGACCCCTTTAAAGGCAGTGCATTTGCCATTACTATGCTTCCAATAATCAGCTATACAGGCAGTGCCTGTTTAATGTTCTCACCACCCTGTGGCACCACTCACTACAACTGTAAATTTGCAAATAGTGATAAGTTTGTGGAATAATGAAGATTCTCTAATATTGAAACAGACTTCCAGTAGAGTATGTTCAGTTGAATAGACACTGACAGTGCCTGGTCACAAAATTTTGCTCTGGAATTGCCATAGTATGCCAGTGACCTGCAGTTACCAGTTTGATGAAGACGCAGCGCTATCCATTGGCTTACACTGACATTATTCCCTGGTGAAATGGGTCATGCACTTTACGTTATTTCTCATTGCACTGCCATACACTTCGAGTCGAGGCAGACTGCCACCAGTATGCGAGTGCAAGTAATGGTTTCTTAACTCGGAAAACAACTTCATCAAAAAGGTGCTGTGTAAAATGAGAATTATGCACAGCACACATTTAAGAACATTCTTTCAGATAAGAAACCAGCATTTCGGTCCCCCCCTTTAAACAAGCAAACACTTTTTCCACGTAGGATGTGGTCTACTGTAAAAGGGAATGTGGCAGTGCATGGCAGCCGCTTTCCGTGCAAGAGTGTCCGCGTGAGGTGGCAAGAATATGCCCTATCACACACTGGTGCTTAAGTGTAAGATAGTGTGCCAATGCACATTGTCTGCTGCAGAGCTCTGCTGCCATTAGGCACGCTTTTGCAGCTTGACAAGCATACTTGCTTAGAACCCTTTCACAAAACATCAGTCTTGAGCTTTTTGTTGCTGCTGCGAGGGGAGTGTTGACATTTATGCCTTCCCATTGTCAAGCGTAAGTGAGGTGAAACATTGAGGCTCACTGTGTGGTCATTGAATGTGAATGCAACATTACATGCTTTTAAACGTGTGTGTCATTAGTGGAGTAATATTTCCAAAAAGGTGCAGGAAAGCTTACTGGTGAAAAAATTGAAGTTGTTCCTTCTGGCACTCATTCCTGACAAGGAGATTTCTCTAATCAGAAGTCTAAAACCACGAGGCATAACTAACAACGCTTACCCTACACTAGTGACAAATGCCTTAAAGGGCAACTCTGGCAATTTTTCACTATCCACTTATCTCAATGAAATTTTCAGCATGTGTTCTCCTTGGCACTGCAATAATTTACGCCAAGCCAGGCAGTTGCAAGTCTTTCCTGAAAATGAATTTTAAATTTTTTTAGTGGATTCGCACACAGCCACCCTGTGTGTTTGACGTCATTACCTGCAATGCAGCCTACCCAAGCAAGCAGGCCGTCTAAAGCAAAACGGTGACACATCAGCGCTCAAATTGTCGCTGTCTAGTTCAGAAGAGCTGGCATAACTGAATACATCGTTGGATGACATTTTCTGGCAACAGATCCATATTTTTGATGGCAGGGAGGCTATGATGTCATTGCATACACTGTACAAAGCATCTACCTGTGTTGGTTTCCCTACACCATCATTCATTCGGTTATTTAAATTTATTCAAGAGATTCTGAGCAAACAATCACCCTGACTGCTTCAGGGTTATCAGTACTATTGGAAAACAGCTACAACAGAATATGGCGAAAAAACTGCCGGAGTTCCCCTTTAGGATGAACGCCTTAGGCAATGGGTTCCACGCGAGTACACTCGCCAGGAGAAGGTGCACCTTGCCCTATCGCCTTGCCACACTTGCAGCCTATGCACGTGGGGGGCACAGCTTCAACACCCTTAATGCTTTGCTTAACAGCAGACTCCACTGAACTTCTCCTTGTGCCATTTATGCAGTCTTCTCTCTTCCCCATCTGCCCAAAACATACTTTATTATAAAACCGTAAATCATGTTTCTTCATTCTCCCACTTTTTTCAAAGCCCAATTTATAGTAAGGTGAGCCTCATAGTTCCAGCCTTGCTCTTAAAGGATTATTTCATTCTTGTAGCTTTGCGCCAGGTCCTTGTGAGGTAGTACAATAGAATTGAGCACAATGACTTCCGCAGGCACACTGACATGGCAACCAAGCACCGTGATTGAAGGGTTGAGGCGACCATCGGCATTAAACAGGGGCACATTCTCCATTTTGGCAAAGGGCCGGTCTGGATTGGGGTCACAGGGGGTTCCTTCTACACGGCTCCAGGCTCCAACCGAACTTTCTAGGCCCACAATGGAATGCAGAACGAGCGCGTGGTCGCAGACAGTAGCGTTAGCAAGCACCAACGACTCGCGAATGCGCACACCAGCTCCAATGCGCGCCCCGGGTCCGACGGACACATTAGGCCCGAGTGTGGCGCTAGGGTCCACGCAGGCTGAGGGGTGCACGAACACGTCACCCAGTATTGTGGGCCCCTCAGGCCGTGGGCGTGCTAGGCGCTCCGGGTGCTCCAGGCGGTAGAGTTCGAGGTAGTGTCTGTTAGCGTAAATGGCCGAGCCGGCTGTCTTGAGCTGACTCCACCAGCGATTCGTCTGAAAAACGTGCAGCTGTCGGCCGGCAGCGGCTAGCGGTGCCAGCACGTCATGCTCCAGGCTCAGCGCGTCGAGACTGTCACCCTCCCGCGCGTGCCGGTCGCGCAGTGCTGCTCCAGTCCTCTGAAACACGTCCGGGCTGCAGAGGTAGACGCCACAGTTTATGACGGCGCTGACGAACGTGGAAGGCTTTTCTACGTAGTGTAGCACCTGATGCGTGGCCTTGTCCTCGACTATGCAGCCGTAACTCAGTGACTGTTGGCGTGTTGCTTCAGTGGCCAGTACGGTGACCAGGTTGCTTTTGGGGAGCGACCGGTGGAATTCTAACATTTCCGACAACGGAAAATGACCGCATACATCACCGTGGATCAGCAGAAATGCCTCTGGATCGCCCCGGCGAATCTGGTCACGGAAGTGGTGGATACCGCCCGCCGTGCCTAGTGCTGCGTACTCCTGGAGATAGCGCACTGGCAAGCCGTACTCACGGCTGGCACTTTTCACGAAACCCGTCAGGTCCGCGTCGTCCGCCGGGTAGAAGCCAATGAGCAAAATTTCGCGCACGCCTGGCAGGCCACAGCACGCCTCCACCAGATGTTCCATCATCGGGCGGCCAGCGACCGGGAATAATGGTTTAGGAATGTCGAATGATAGCGGTCGAAACCGGGTGCCCTTTTGGGGTCCTCCGATTAGAATTACGGCCTTCAGCATTCCAGCCGTCCTCTTTGGTGTCGGCGACCCTGGCATGCTGGCAGTTTCTGCTAGACTTATCACTGAACTGACTCTATCAGCGTGAGAACACGCAGCAGCAGCAGGCATGTGCTAATCGGGCTCTCGCGGAAAATCGCGAGATGTGTCGCGTGGCAAGCGCAGCAAACGTACGCGAGTTCTCTTAGACGTGGCCTCTCCATGAAAGGTCGTGGTGGCTGTTCGAGAAATGTTGGCGTGGCGTTGCTATCACATTCACGGTTGGCGCATTTTTATATATATACATATATACCTCTTGCGGAAAAGCAAGCATAAGCGCACTGATCTGAAAGGTCTAGAACCACCGTATCAACAGAACCATGGCCGCTCGATCAAACGAACAGACCTTGATTTGCGTTGGCTACATGTCACAGCGGCGGCAGCGATCGTAACGGCGGCGCTGTAGTCGTAAAATCCCTGTATATGTCAAAGGTAGCGCAGACCCACGACCTCCTCTATTTTTATAGGAGGAGGTCGTGCGCTGACCATTGCCAAAAGAGTAGGTGTTCTCTGAGGAGATGATGTCGGTGGGCCGGTTAAGGAAAGGACGCTAATTTCTGCAGCCCATGTCAGGACTCAGGAGCACGGCAAAGCGTCCGAGGGGGTAGGGGAAAGCGACTGAAGGATAGGAGAGAAAAGCCATAGTGGAGGGCTCCGGAAATTTTGACCACTTGGACTTCTTTAACGTGCGCTGACAACGCAGAGTACAAGGGCCTCTGGCATTTTCAACTCCATCGAAAATGCGACCTCCGCGGCTAGGATCGAACCCGCATTTTTTTGGCCGTGGCTGCCACCCAAAAAACTCGAGCGCCGTAACCACCAGTAATGTAGGCTCCCTAGTAATCACTAAACCACCGCGGCGGACAAAGACCATAGACAGAGGTCCATTAATAAACTTTGATCCCACCTCATCCCCAACAGTGGCCAAGAGCCGTCCCCCCTTTTTTTTCCTTTTTTTTCCCTTTTTTTTTTTCTCTCAATAAAGGTCACATTCCATTCCATTCCAATCCAATCACCTTCGCGCCTGCGACAAACTGCATCTCGATTGTCATCGTCATCAAGTTTTCGAAGACGCGTCGGAGGCGTTTCAAAAAACCGGAGATTGAAGAGAAGGCTGTTCCATTCGTAGTGCGCGTGCCGCGCGTGCTGTGCCAAAGCGCGGAATACGTCGACTACAGGCGTTTGTGCTCGGACGGCAACACATCGAGCGTCTACCCTTACAGTCAAAACTGCGTAAGGAGCCGCCATTCGACTATGGAGAACTGGGACTTTGACTGTCCGAAGTACGTCAACTTGGCCTCGGGATCAGACGAGAGCGTTGAACAGCTAGAAAAATACTTCGGTGCGTAAAGTTTCTGCACATTTTAGCATTTGCAAGCTGCGAACGAAATTTTACGTTTACATGTGGCAAACTGCAAATACAATGATTTGCCACACGTAAGCAGAGGTACAGGTGATGCAGATATCGTTTCAAATATGTGCTTCCTGCAGTGATGTCTTCTGTTTACCATCTGCGTCGTGCTATTTGTTTCAAGCGCAGGGGCTCGGTGTTCGGTTTACCCCATTCACTAGAGGTGTTGTAACAAGAAAGCCGATCTAGTGCACTCCCAAATGACAGTCCGCCGCCGTGTTTGTGCACCACGGGAGTGCAAGCGCCTACAATGCGCTTGACCTTACGTAATCGTGGTAGCCATGGCGGCGACTTGAGATAAGAGATTTGTTATGACAGAATAGCAGATCGGTCGGGCTGAATCAGTGCTGTGACCTGCTACTCGGGCATGTCCGTGGCATGTGAAGCAAAGTAAATGACTGTCGAGAAAGGAGATACTGGGCGATCAAGCTTGTTTGCATTCTAAAGGTGTGCAGTGTGATGCTTCTGAGAGACCATTCAACACACAGATGTAGGCTGCCGGTCCAGTATGCCTACCGAGTGATAGCTTGCGTGGCTCTGGTTACCTTTTTTTCCCTCTTTATGAAGGGATTTCGACGAAGATGTGATTGTTGCTGTCAAAAAACCAGAATCATACTCGCCTCTTCATATCCAATTTCCTGCCATGCTTGTGGTTGTGCTTTCAGGGCCTACAGTGTTATTCGCGCTTCAAATGAAAAGCTGTAATGCGTACTTTCAGCAACAATGCACCAAATATTTCTAACGTAAAATTTTGTGGTTTTGAGAGCGCTGGTGCCATCATTGTTGAAAGTAACTTGAATCGTTGCTGTTATCTCGGGGTCAATACTTAATCAAATGATTGCTAGAACTTTGAAATCAAATGACAGGAATATTACCCTTATCTATGCACTTTACTTTAGTTCATGTGTACTAGACTGGGACGAAACAGGACTCAGGATTATAGGTGAATATTTGAGTAACTTACGCTTCGCTGACGACATACTACTCTTCAGCAATGATGGCGACGAACTACAGAAGATGATTGTAGACCCATGCTGGGAAAATGCTAAGGTAGGATTAAAGATGAACATGCCAAAAACAAAAATAATGATCGGTGGCACAGCGAAAAAACGTGCCTTCAGAATTGAAAACCGGAGATAGAAGTCGTACATGAATACACTTATCTAGGACAGCTACTGACAGGAGAACCTACTCATGTAAGAGAAATACACTGAAGAACAAGCATGGGATGGTGTGCATGCGGGACATAATAGTCAAGGTAAAGAAAAAATGGACATGGGCAGGTCACATGATGAGAAGGCTAGACAATCGATGGACAGTTGGTGAGAGAGAAGAAAGCATTTAATGAGAGGAAAGGAGGAGATGTCGGCCTGGAGAGGGACAGTTGGAATGGCGGAATGGATACCAAGGAGAGGGTAAGTGCAGCCATAGACAACAGAGAGTAAGATGGAGTGACGAAATTAAGAACTTAGCAGGCATCAAATGGAATCAGCTCTCACAGGACAGGAAAGGATGGAGAGCATTGGGAGAGGCCTTTGTCCTGCAGTGGACATAAGATGGGTTGATGATGATTATGACATTCTCTATTTGATTCCATACTCAAGGTTCATTTTCTCATATATTTGAATTCATATGCTGGAATTTTAGGCTGAAACATCCCTAATTTTACTAGAATTCCTTTCAATTTTCCCACATAACCATGTGCCCTGACCTTTATACGTGCAATAACGTAATTGCTTTATTGACAAGTATGTTTTTAAACTTTCTAGAAAGTTATGTTTGTCTGGTCCAATAATTTGTCTTAGTGATGTCAGTGGAGCAAATATAAATGCATGCTAAAAAAGTGCTTGAACTAAAAAACCTATGTTTTATAAGGAAAAGAATGCAAAGGAATAGGATTGCCCCCTCCTCCCCCCCCCCCCTTTTTTTTTTTTGTCGTGAACTCACTGATACAACACTAAAATGGCAGCCCATAATTTCAGGAATTTTTACATTTACATTATTTCTCCATGCATTCACTACATGAAGATTCCAAGTTTTATGTGCCACAGCTAAGGTTTAGTATGTAGAAAGAGCAATGTGCAGTTTCACAGAATTCTTAATTGTTTATTAATGTATATTTACAATGCAATCCATTACGATGCATTTTAACATGAAAGTGTTTTATGCCGGGCTCCACCATGGCTTTGCTACGTCAATATACGTCACTACCATAACGGATATGATGCAGAAAAATTTACAATAACGCGGCCGGGATCGAACCCACGATTGCTCGAACCGCGATCAAAGGTGCTCGCCGCGCTACCGACTGAGCTATCCTTGGCCACGTTTGAGGCAGCACGAACGCGCTGTTATAATCCTTCATTTAAACTTTCTCCTTCTCACTGTATTCTCAGTTGGCTGGGGCCGTGTCGCCACCTAGAATCGCTACAGCGAAATATCGTCATAGCACCAAAGACCACCTATAGTCCGGCCTGGGTAGGGTTGTGTCAGCGCTCTCGCTGTGGCTATCTTACCCCGAAAGCACAGTTAGGTCATTTCACTTTTGTGTTATACCGATTCCTGTAAGAGGGGGATCAGCCACTTTTTTTTTTTTTTTTTGCACAATAAGTGAACGATGGGAGGTCCCGAAGTGACAACTGTGAGGGGGACCTCCTAACAAAACATTAGCCGTAAGATCAGTACATCATTCAGCAAACAGTGTAAGATTAACAGCAAAATATGCACAAAATGATGTATATAAAAACTAGGGCAACAAAAGAATTCAAGTTACAGGCTGTTTAAGATAGTGAATTCAAAATGACATACTAAACAGATAAATTATCTAGCAAATGAACTTGAAGACGTTGGCAGAACGAATGGACTGTACATAATTTTAAGTGAAAAGGTAGCACGTTCCACAGCATTATGCACATACTTGCTTACAAAACAAAGGCTGCTAACTTTCTGCATTCAATGAATAAGCTATCAAAATATAAACTAATAAAGAATATGTATACTTTTTCACAAAGAATTTGTGTTTGAAGGTGTTGATGGTAGTTGTTTATCACAAAGGTCTTCAGCTCTGTGCATCTTTCGCTTATCTTAAGTTCTGAACTCTGCTCCACTGTAATTATCTTTAGGGTTTTACTGTTCCATATCATGTTGTAAACATGAAATCAGTCATGCAAATAGTATATTTTGTTATTTTTCTTTTTTGTTTTATTCCTTCTTCAATATTACCCCTCTTTGCCCGAAGGCGTTGCATTGGGGGGTGGGGGGGGGGGGGGTGGCTGCAACGTTAAAGAAAAGAGAAAAAGAAAACCCATCTTCTTCGGAGCAGTAGATTTAATGATTTTATAGGTGATTCCATTCATGGATAGAATGAGCAAAGAGGTAATTAGCATACACATTAGACTTGGTGTGGCATTCTAAAATCTTGAAACAATGATAATTGTGTGAAGGGAGATAGGTGAGGCCTGTGTAGGTACATTTCTTTTCGAATGCCAGTTTTTCCATAAAATATTGCATGCAAGAGTTCTAGGCGTGGTTTTTTTTATCGGGATGGAAGAATTTCCCATCCTGATTCATTTTCGTGCAGCTGTCATTTCCCAAGTACTGACTCGGAACAGACCTTTCTGCACTTTTCTGGATTTCTCAACCTTATTACGTAGTAGTGTTTGCCAAGGGACCCACAGGGCACAAGCATATTCAAGCTTGAGCGAACATATGTTAAGTATGCCATTGCTTTGAAAAAAGGCGACACATGTCTTAGGTCTCGCTGTACAAAGTTTAAGGCCCTGGAAGCTTTAGCAACTACTGCACCGTGACCATTCCATGAAGAATTGTCTAAAAGTGTCACACTTAAGTATTTACACTGATTTTGTTCACCATTATATAATTGCTGGTAACATGCTCAGTCATTAACCTGTCTTTCTTTTCTGTAAATGTGTGAAAGTAACATGGACACATTTTTGGTATTTAGTCATTCTCCATCTTGACCACATTGCAGGACACGCAATAAGTCACTTTGTAGCTACCCCACCTTCACTTCTGCTTTTCCTGTGTAAGACAATCATGTGCAAGCAACTGCATACTACAACCAGTTCTTGAGCAAATGTAATTTATATATATTAAAAATGAAAGAAGCCCCAGAACTGAGTTTTGTGGCACTCTTGGTGTGATATGCATGAAATTTGGTTCCTTGCCATTCAGTGATACGCACAGTTTGCTACCGGATAGATAGTTTTTGATTCATACTAGAACTGTACGGTTAGTGTTTAGCGCTGTAGTTTAATTATTACCTAAAGGGGCCGTGAAAAGTTTTCTGAAGATTTTGTACCAAGTGCGTATTTGGGACCTTGACCCTCCAGCCAACAATAAGCATTGTTTGGTTGCATCGTATGGGTTAATTTAGTGCAATAAAAAACACTGTTTCGGCTTCACTGCATGCATTCCCTTGAACTCTGCAGCTGACGTCACCTTAGTCGCCAACAGGCCTCCGAGATTGACGTGCCCTCGGAGGCCACAGGAAAACAAACCGTAGTGCAGCCTTTCTTCCGAATGGCCGCACTGCACGGTTTCTGAGTATTTTCTTTCTTTCTAGGTTTCAAGTAAATGAATTCTTTTATAGTAGACTCGAGTTCACTATACCTTTACGCTTAAAAATATCTTATTGAATCGTCACCGAATAGTACCATGCCAGCCTGCAGTTTTGCATAGATGTTTGGGGATCACAAAAATGCTGGGGTTTTAAATGGGCATTATTAAATGTGCACAGAATATTTCGCCAAATATTTTGTAATTGGCTTGTGGAATGCATATTGAAGCAGTAAAAATTACAACCGGGCATATTCATATTCTTTTCACGGCCCCTTTAAAAGCAAGGAGTGTATGGTGTCTGCACACACACATTATCTTGAGACCTCTAAAATTCACATGGATGGTAATGAGAATTATCCAGCTGTCATTATTATGCACTGTGACACCTTTGTTTCTCATTTATCTGAACACTCTATTTTACAGAGGAAGACCATGAGCAAGTTGGCCACAGGTATGTGTCCAAGAAAAATAGTGAAGGCATGCCAGCAGGACTAGCCCACTTAAAGGGCCAGTAAGCAGACCCAAACTTTTTTTGACACATTCCAAATGGGCTTGCATGTTTGCAAAGGAACACACGGTGGTCGCTTTTCGCAAATATCCCATCACTGCATCGCGCAGGAGCTCTAATTCAAAAACAATTCCCGTGCTGCCCCCAGGCACTTGACCAGTCCTCTTCGCTCACAAAGTGGCATCATTTCTCCCATTGGGAAAGTTGAGATAGCACCTAGGTCCTTGATTGGTCTAAACAAGCACTACGAAACTGCACCTTGGCCCCGTGACGGTGTGGTATACCCATGAGGAGCGTTGGTTTGTTGACGTGCCATGAAGCCAAAGCGGACATAGCGACGAGGATGGGCCACCCACCCCTCTCCACAGATAACGTAGAGAGGCCAAGCGAGAAACCGAAACTGGCTGGAGCAGCCACGAAAAGGTTGTTTTATCCCCTGTGACTTCCTTATTACAGAACATATTCACAAAATTCTTGTGCCACTCTGTGAACACAGTACCACAATACTTTTAACTTCAGGTTTGTTTACTGGCCCTTGTTTATTATTTATAACGGGCTGCAACAGCACAAATTAAAAGTGAAACAAGGAGCTGTGTTACAGTCATACACAACTGCGTTTGCATGTGCATGTATTTAGGAGGGAATGCTAAATTGTGCTCAATTTAACATTTATTCCTGTTGTGTTAAATGTATGTGAGTTGAATGATGCATTTGTGTTGCAAGGGATGGCAGATTTGTTTGATGTACTACCAACACTGACAGTTTTATTACATTTAAGGGCTTAACCAGCCATGTGGGTAAATTATTTTCCAGATTGAGTTATGTAATGTTTATTCCTGCTATAATAATTTTTAACAGAAGAACGAAATATTCTTTAATGGTATTTTGTTCGAAAGAAACTCGTCAACCTGCAATGATTGGCGAATACACGCAGCATCGTGATTATTATTGCTATCCTGGCTCCTGTGATATGTTCGGCAAGGAAAGGCAGGGAATGTGAAATGAGCGTGCAACTGGCTATAACCTGGAAGCGAGTTACAGGCCTTCAGCAAAGGTAGTTTAACAGCTGTATTCTGGGAAGCATTATTGATCTGACTCCAGATGCTCTCGAAGCAGCTTGGATGCTTTTCAAAATCAGCTAGGCTCAATTGACATTGTTTGCTTGCTGGAAGTCCTTGACAAAGAGCCACGTATTTCAATAAGCATGAATGTGCAGGATGTCTGGGGAAAGTGGACAAAGTGGCTGATGGATCTGTACATATTAATGCAAGTAGTCCTTGGTGTGCCATGGAGCCACCCAGGTCAGCATAGTTAAGGGAAAGAGGGGGGGGGGGGGGGGCATTCTTGGCGCTAAGTTTGTTGCATTGGAACAGTGGTCTTGCATTTTGGAAAGCGTACTTGATGACACACACCTTATCAGCTCATTTTCAGTCCCTTCAAGGGGCTCTCTAACACTTTCTTGCACCTATTTTTTATTTGCTGGTCACATACACGAATGGCTGGGTATATAGACCTACTCCACTGCCCTACATCACGATAATGCAGTGGTGCTATCGTCTGGCGTTTTAGTTTCGCATGGTTGTCATCTACCGCCATGCCTACCATAGCAGCCGCAGTACTATCATTGTTGCGGGTCATGCTTACCACCGTGCAACGAAGAAAAGATGTTACACGGATGAGCTGCAAAGTCCGCAGCGGCAGACAAGAAATGTACGATAGGTTTTTATCAGTTTTTTGCTGATGAACATCTTAAGGAATCGGACGAAGCTGTAATGCCAACTCATTGGTTATATGCTGAACATTTCGTCACAGCTAAGCTTGTGTGTTATTTAGAAATTAATGCAGCTTGTTTCATCTGAGAGAAATATCATTTTCATAAGTTTGTCAAATGTAATGCTCGACACCAAGTTTCTTGGCATGAGCAAAGTGTGGAGACATAGTGATGATGCTTAAATCAGAGTGCTGACTGCATTGCTGTTGTTGATAGTTGTCATATGTATAGAATCAATTGTGGTCATCATCTTTTTATTGAAATAAGGAAGTTCTGGATGATCTCAGACAAGTACGAAATGCTGATTATGGCGATGCTTTTCCAAATATCATACGGTTGCAAAGGCATACCACAACCACAAGTGCCTTGAACAAGGTTGTAGTGACTGTGATGTGCTTTACATTTTCGTGATTGTCAGACTGCACAAATGAAATTTGTCGCATTGTTTCAGGGCTTTATGTGTTTATGATCACAACTTGAGTGGCCCCGCTGTGGTGGTCTAGTGGCTGTGGCACTCGGTTGCTGATACGAAGGTTGTGGGATCGAATCTTGGCCGAGGCGGCTGCATTTTGATGGAGGCGAAATTTTGACGCCCGTGTGCTGTGCGATGTCAGCGCACGTTAAAGAACCCCAGGTGGTCGAAATTTCTGGAGCCCTCCACTACGCCGTCTCTGATAATCAGATCGTGGTTTTGGGATCTGAAACCCTAGAAATCAGTCAATCAATCAATCAACTTAAGTGTACAGGTAGATCCAAGAGCCGCAGTTACACGCGCCTATTCATGAGCCTCATCCTTGGCATGTAAACTGCCTTTTTTGCATTATCGCATCTGTATTTATATGGGTGATAGCATCACAAATATAACTTTTTTTCGTACACTTGTGTAACTAATCCGATCTGTTTGTTCGCGCACAAGGATTGAGTGTAGCAATTAGAATCTTTAGTTCATAACAGTATCCTACACTCAGGCATTTCCGAGTCCTAGTTAACCATGTCTCACTGCGCTGGGTGGTTCATCCTTGCGCTAGTTACTGGATTAAAACATAAATGACTGACCTAGACGACAGCGCTGTCAATATTGTATAGCTTGTGGATCGTTCACATCCATGCTGGCAAGATGCTTGTCATTTCAGTCAGTTTCTCACAGCTTGTCATAGCTGAGCATTGACGGTATTTTTTCTATATACAGTAAAACCTGTTTATAACGATCCCATAAATAACAATCTATCGGTTATAACGACCATATTTTGGTGCACTGATTTTCCTATGCCAGCCATTGAAACTGCGTACAGATAGAGTGAACACTTTTCTAAGCGTCCTACTTTGACAACGAACATTTTAGACGCGATCACGATAAAAATATGGTGCATATGAAGTAAAAAAAACAAACTTGCGCTTCAAAGCACGAGAGCAGTGCACGCTCGCACTTTGCTTGCAGGTTACATAGTTGGTTTTACTTTGAAAATTTTTATGTGGCATTGATTAAGAGAGAGAGAGGGAAACAGCTTTATTTGTGGCACAACTTATCAAGTTAGCATACCAGTATCCTGAAGAGTGGTGGCAAATTGCATGCCATGACCGTTTCGGCCCAGTTGACTACATCTGCCTGAATTAGGTAGTCAGTCAATGACAGAAGTGACTCGCACACTTCGTGGGAGGGAGTTGGCAGTATTGTCTTTGGGGGAGGGTTCCCCTCGCATTCCCAGAGTACACGATTTTGAGTAGCCTTCATGCAGTTGCAGTGTAGGCAGTTCGGTTTTCATCCGGGTAAATTTTGGTTAGTCGATGGGGGCTAAAAATGCAATCGGTTTGTATTTGCCTCCAGATTGTGGTCTGTCCCCTTGTTAATTTTGTGCGTGGGTCTGCATATATCTTGCATTCTCTCTGTAATAAGCTGTAATTTTGGTATATGTGGTAATCCCTTCCTGCAGATAAGACTGCAAGCTTGTCTGAGTGGTCCAGTTATTTTCCGTTATTGCCCATAGAAACTTATGCGAGGCGACATCCAGCCGTAGGCTGTTTGCTTACTCACATCATAGGCTTCAGGTGTGCACAAGGACACGTCACAGCTATCTTCAATGCACTTCTTTGGACATTAGCTTGATAATAAAAGTGGCGCATCCCCGGTGATGGTTCTCAAGGTCAACGGTGGTGGCAACAGATGTACAGTGAAGGGCTGGCAGACCAGCTCAGGGCTGTCCAGAGGGCCCGTGTGGTGGCAGAGGGGCTTGGCCTCTGTCCTGACGTCGCAGCGCCCTATATCAATCTCAGATTGATCCCTTATGACTTAATAAAGTTTTTCATACCCATTTGTACTTAGTTCGGAGTAGATACGGTGCACAAGGGCCACAGGTTAGCACGAAACGGACAAATGCGAACTCGCTTCAAATGTGATGTACCGAAATTTTGCAGCGGCGATGTTCCCATAGTTCCACTATTGGCCTCGAGATCGACATGTAGGTGGCAGCACCATCACCGCGTCAGTGTGGATTGGCATTTGCCGGCGCGCATTGAAATGTGCACAGAGGCGCTCTGTTGTGAGTGGTTTGAGACATTTGTTAGCTAAAAAGAAAGCATTGACTGGCAGTCAAATGGTGATACATTTGTCCTTCAATCTCGCATCAGTACAGGAAGTGCGTGAAGGATGTGTGATATGCCATTCAATGTGGCACCCAGCCTCACAGTTTGACTTCCTCAGTGGTTTGACTTCCTCCCCGTCTATTTTTCTTTCACCATACTTTTCTTTTCTGCTCACATCACTGTCATGTAACTGAAAGAGTTCAGTGTTGTATTCTCGCTCATTTTTCCCTATTGGCTGCAACAAAAAAGGACTGTTGCTGCACATTGACTTAATGTAGCAGCTTGTGTACTCGGGAGTATTACTTACATGTATACTTGCGCTTAAATGCCTTGTATGTAATGTTCCATGAAATGCAAGGCAGTTAACTGGCTCAATATTCAAGCTACGTGACTGTATACGCCACTTGAGTACTATCACAATATTTGACACATGCCTATATTAAGTAAACATTCTAATACTCAAATACATCGCTCTCTTCACATGATTACTTGCATGACTGTGACAAGAAAAGGTTTATTTTTTTATGCACATAAAAAAAAGATGTGGTTCTTCAAATAAAAAAACGTCTGCCATTTTCAGTCATGCTCACAATCACATATCGTGAGATGATATCGCTGCAGCACTGCGTTTATATGTTCATGTTTTCCTCTTATTCAGAAGGACTCTAATTGCACTTTGCCATATACTTGAAATGTACAGCAGTAGCCATACTGAAATAACTGTGCCGAACTGGAGGTGCGGCGATGACATAGCACTCTCACTACACAGGCACTCAGTGATTTTAAGAAAGAGAAAAGACTGCAGTGCAAAGCCAAGTAATACTATTACTTTTATGCTTGGATGAGAATATCATAAAAGCATTCAATACTGCACCGGCTCAGATAACAAACATATTGGAGGATATGTGTGACGTACACGCGCATGTAAAAGCTCAGTGGCTAGCAGACAATGCAAGGAGCTATCCACACTTGGGAGCTTCGTCCACCCACCACTAGGCGCCGACTGTGCTCGATCTCAAGGCCAATAGTTGCGCATCTAGCGGTTCAGATGGGAGCAAGGATGGGAGACTTGCCAATGCCGCGAACGCGGTTTCGGTTTCGTACGCTATGCTTACGCGCAGTTAATTCTTTTTTGGCTTTTTTCGTCAGGGAAAAAAAAAAGGTGCGTTTTAGATGTGAGTAAACGCAAATGAATCTACGAATACTAGCTTTCTGCAAGCAGCCATAAATGTTCAGTACGCCACTTCATTCCTATTGCCGCTCAAGTGTTGCTATCGCAGCGGTCGATCATCATGCAATTCGAGTCGGCGAGAGCACGCTGCTGTTTATAAGCTGCTATCGGGAGAGGTAGCCGACGCTACGTTTCAGCAGTTGCTGTTACGGGATCGTGATGACGTGGAACCTTTCGAATGCCATGCCTTCCGGTCAGAGCCACACAACTGCCGGCGCGCTTAGCCTGACGCGGGTTGATGAGTAGCAAAATCAAGGGCCGGGGAGTTGGGGTGGGGGGCAGTCATTACACGAGCTTCGATTTCAGAACGTGCGTGCGTGTGTGTGCATGTGTTTTCCGGCGACTATGCCACTATGCACTCTTCGGGAAGCGGCAGATACGATTCGTAGCAGACGCTGTTTAGTCCACTCGTTAGAACGCACCGGCTGTCTCTTCACAAAGTGAAAAGGCTTAAAGGGCAACTCCGGCGATTGATCACTGTCCACTGATCTCAACGAAATTTTCCGTGTATGTGTTCCTCAGTACTGCAGTAATTTATGCCAAAACAGACGGTTTCAAGCCTTTTAGTTTTCCTGAAAATTACTTTTAAATTTTTTCAGCGGATTCCCGTGCGAGCCACCCTGTGTTAATGACGTCATTACCTGCAATGCTGCCTACCCGAGCAGGTTCCCATGTAAAGCAAAATGGCGATACTTCAGCATTAAAATCGTCGCTGTAAAGTTCAGAAGAGCTCAATACATAGTTGGATGACATCGCCACTTTCTTTTTTTTTTTTTTTTGGCACCAGCTTCATATTTATGATGGCGGGGAGGCTGTTACGTCATTGTATGCGCTGCACGAAGCATCTACCCGTTTCAGTTTCGGTATGAACATGCCTTTCATTTGGTTATTTAAAATTATAGGTGAGTTTCTGAGCAAATTGACTTATCGTGGCTGCTTCAGGGCTATTAGTACTGTTGGAAAACAGTGATATCAGAATATGGTGGAAAAACCACCGGAGTTCCTTCCTGCGGTCTTTTTCACTTTGTTCTGACATTGATGTTTTCAAGTGGTAGTGGTAGTTCTGGGGAGGCCACAGTGGTTCATATTGCTCAGAAATGCAACAGTAATTTTAAATGACCGACTGAACAGTGTTTTCAAACCGAAACGTAGACGCTTCTAGCAGCTTATTGATGACGTCGCAGCCTCCCCGCCATCAGATGTATGTAGCTGGTGCAAGAAAAATGACAGTGGCAAGGTAATCCGGCTATTTATTGAGTTATGCCAGCTCTTATGAACCTGACAGGAACAATTTGAGCGCTGAAGTATCGCTGTTTTGCTTTAGACAGCCCACCTGCGCGGGTAGGCAGCGCCGAAGGTAAATACATAAAAAACACTGGGTGGCCCACGTGGTAATACGTGAAATATTTTTAAAATTCATTTTCAGGAAAACAATGACTTGCGACTGCCTAGCTTGGCATATGTTATTACAGCACCAAGGAGAATATATATATTGAAAACATCATTGAGACAGGTGGACATTGAAAAATCGCTGGAGTTGCATGTTAACTTTTCACCGGACGGGTAGTTGGTGCTTTGTGATATAACTGGACAAAGAAAAAAACGACTTAGTAGCTATTTTCGCACATTTTGGAGGGCAAGTGCACATGCAATGAACTATTGGTATGAAGACCATTTTTCGCAGCACTTTCGAGTTCGTTATGAACGGATTTGACTATATTCATTTAATACTTCCTACAGAACTACTGCTACGTCCTCTCTCGCAGCTGCCCCTCTCAAACTTCATTGTAAACATGCCGGTGGCACTCCAACATGCGGTGCTCGGAGACGACTATCTCACGTGCTACACAGACAGCTGTGGCGCGACCGTGCAGGGCGGCGGCGGGTGATGGTCGGAGCAACCGCGCCACAATATCACTACAAGCACCTGGGTATATTGCCGGTGCCTGCCACTGTTTACCAACATGGAATAGGTCTGTGGGCTCTGTCCACTGACCAGAGGGCACTACGTAGCCCTGATTGGACAGCTCAGTGTCACCAACACTGGCCACTAGAGGCGTGATTATAAGACGAGTGCACATTTGCCCATAGTGCAGACAAGGTGGAAGCCGGGGCGACGGCGACGCGTGCATTTCCTTAGGGGCGAAGCTCCTCTTAGTCTAACCTTGTCACGCGTCAGGCGTCAGTCGTCAGGCGTAACCTGCGTTCCTCCCGGCACGCGCTCGCCCTCGGCATTCACCTCGGCGCGTGCCTCTTTCTCTCTCTCTCCCAGCGCGTGCCTCTGCTGTCTTGTGTGAGAGAGAGACAGAGAGAGAGCGAAAGGCGCGCGTTGGCTATGGAAACGCTCTTTCTTAGAGGAACGCTGTACCAGCTCGCAAAGAAGGAGAACGGGCCTTCACCCGCGAGAGACAACGTTGGCACAGGCAGCGTCTCCTAGCGAGTTTCTTGATTGAGAAATACCGACTGCTCGCGTTGGAGAAGCATTCACCGGCAACCGATATATATGTATATATATATAGGCACTGGATCTTGACTTGCAATGAAATGCCGGTGGGAGATTTCACTTGTGCATAGTTGAACCATGAGGGTTCGTAGCGTGCACGTTAACTAAATTAATCCAGAACTCGGCACGATCTACGATGAACCTCCCGAGCTTCGCCCACTCACCATCAATCACTCCGTGGATATGCTGTAATTTTTTTGCTTTTTAGCCATGGTACGAAGAAAAGCACATACACACACGCTTGCACCCATCTCTGATCCAGTTCACTGCAGGTTTGGAATGCGCATCTCAAAGAAAACCAAACAATAGAAAGTGGGACACACAGCATAGACCTTCTGCTGTAGAGTTGGAGATGCATGGGTCCCGTTTGTGTATTGTCCGGCCACAGTTGGCCCAATTTTGCTTCTTCTGTCCGCCAGGTTGTGCATTCTGGCACTACTGTTCTGGCACTGCTGCACGGAGCCTATAGTTTTGACACTGGTCAGACCAGCCATATCAACCGATTTAATATTTTAATTGTGCGATGAGATCACCACATTTCTGCCAACCACATCAACGAATAATAGCGCTCACTAAAACTGTTTGCGACGGAAATTACATAATGTGCAAAACTGTGATTCGTCAAAAGTAAAATTAGAAGTGGTTGCAATATTAGATTGGAAAACAGAATATTTGGTTTTGTTTTCTTCTTGCATGCTATTTGATTAAACACCAGAACCTCAGAGAAGCATATAATTTAAGTCGCGGCACAGTCGGACTCCACATTTTTTGTTGCTATGATAATGGCTTTACAAATACATTCAAAAGAACCGGCCACAGCTGTGTGTGAACTTCCTCTGCATGGGCACTTCAAGCCAATGCCATTGGCTGAGCATTGCTCCATATGTGGCGAGTGAAATCTAGTCACCTAACCCCATGAAGCTCGAGTTTCTTGCTTGCATTTTGTGCATTGTCTGCTTAACTTTGAACTTCGTCCTGTCACTGTGCAGCAGCAGTCTGCCCATTCTTCACTCTGCGTTATATGCAAATAAAGGATGCATGCTTGATAAGTCGTGAAGGCCCCTTTAACTCAAAGTATTCAGCATGATCTAGGAATTCATAAATCACTTATTAAGAAGAATAAGTATGTTTCTGTCACTACACCGCTTCGAAAATTTGCATAGAAGGGGAAACCATTACAAACCATTATGGAATTTTTTCGTTTTGTTTTGTATTGTTTCGAAGCAGAACTGGAATGAAACTTTCGTCATTCGAATAAAGCTAAAGCCACAGTGAAAAACATTTCGTTCTGACACCCTGCTTGAGACAGGTAATGGAAGAAGCATCACTGAAACTATTTGGTCAAACACACTCTTATGTAACTACCAGTCAGAGAAATTGCAATGAAAGCAGGACAATCTTGTGTGATCTGGAGGGATTCACCATAGCTGTAGAGAAACAGTGAATATAACAGCTGCAGGTGCAGCTGACATTTGATCGAGATGGGAGCACAGAAATGCAATGTTGTTGGCTACTTACCTTTCTATGAAGTTTTTATGGCCGTTTCCTTTGGGTAACCCAGGTAACCTCCTGGTAGGAATGAATTGTAAAATAAGCAAGACTATCTTCCTATGTAACTTGTGAACCTATTATCATTCGTGATATTTTTGTCGGCTACCTGGATAGAGTCGAGTTCAGTCTAATGTCAGTGTGCTAGACAGTTTCAGAGGGTGGGCCATACGAGCCCTGGAGGCTTCTTGCATTGCAAGCCTAAGGCAAGTGAAATTTGTCTTCTAGGCCGAAGACAAGAGCAGCCACAGCTGCACAAGCAGTGCTGAAAGGTCAAGAAGATATCAAGTGCTACCAAAATTCTCAGCACATAGCTCCACCTTCAAGTGCAGGGGCTTGTTCAAGACGACAGGCTAGTTTCAAAGAGTCTGACGAAGCCAAGGAAGCTGAAGGGCAAACTACCGATGTAATGATATCCCTGTCCAAAAAGGCGTGTGTCAAGGTATGTTGCGTGTACTGTGTACTTATACATAGCCAATAACGTGTGCTCATTAACTTGAAATTGTTTGCAGTGTATTCAGTTGATTTAAACCATATTGTGTGAAAGCAGGCAGTCTACTTCAGTAAAGTTTGTGCAAAGAGTGAAAATTTATTTGAGAAGCCATGTGCTCATGTTGAAGACATAGAACAGGAGTGAAAAAGTGTATTATAAAAGTGTAGTATTGTGGGCAGTTGGTTTTAGTTCATAGTATATCGGTAGTGAGAAGCAGTGGTATGCAGAAAAGTATTAAGGAATATGTTACACCATATTACATTCGTACTTCAGGGTAAGACAGGTGCTCATATTGCACAGTTTTGAGACAAATCTGTTTTCCTGTTCCGAGCTGCTCCAAAAGCATGAAAATTGGGGAAAACTGCTTCGAATTGCTCCAAAACGGCTTGGAAAGCAAGTATTTTGGTGCTCACGTCAGTTTCAATGGGGAAAAAAAGCGGTGTCACGCAACGTACATCGCGTGATTGAATCTTGGGCGTTCGAGATTTGCTGTGGACGCTTCGATCTTCGTGTCAACGTAATCAGGACATGTGGAACTAAGATGTGGAATGCCATTATCTACATGAAATTGGAGTATCTTCCACGATTAGTTGCCACCACGGTATTGCATTCTTACAATAGAGGGCAATGCGCTGGTTAAAATCTTGGATGAGCTTCTTCGTAATGGTGTGAACCATTCGGTATGAACCATCCCTCATACTTCGACTATGTGGTCGAAGTATGAGGGATCTTTCTTTTTAGTTATTGTAATCATGGCAGATTTTTTTTATGTTAATTGACATCTGCCATAGCCTACACCACTCGGAGATTGTGTGAAGGGAGGCACTCAAGGCTAGGTGGTCTGTATGACTATTAATTTCCTGGTATATAACACAGTCGTCATATGCATATTGTATGCATATGTTGTGAAAAGAAAAACATTCTTTGCTGGCTCAAGCACCACCAGCTTATTTTGAAAGGCATGAAACTGTCCTTTATGTGTGGTATGGCCTGAAAGCTCTTCCTATAAAAAAAAAAAAGTATGACTAATTTTTTTTGCAAGAATGAAGACAGTCCTTGCATATAAAGTTGCACGAAATTATTAGCTGTCCCTTTAGTTTTTATGTAAGCTTAAAATGGATAGGATTGTTCTTATTTTGGAGTTTCTTATGTGCTCTATTTAAAAACACTTGATGGTACCAGCCATGTTCCCATGACTGGCACTTTGCATGGAAAGTATTGTCCAATGGATATGCTTTTTTTTTTCTATTATAATTAATGTAACCTTCAATAATTCATGACTTGTAACACAAATCTATTTTTTGCACTAGATTATTATTATAATAATTCATTTGAGAGAGCAGTTTTTTTAATAAAAGAGAAACGACAAAGTGCATTTTATATAGCCAACGCCCTAGAGTAATGATAGTGAAAACGGGACCATCACTTAATATCAAGTAAGGTTTTATTCACTCATAAAATTGGTTGTCTTAGTGCAGTTACAATGTTTTCTCTTCACTGCATCTCATTACTCTCGTACACCTAGTTATATGTTGTAAACCCATTGATGTAACCTGTCATGGTAGCTTGGTGGCTGGGGTGTTGGCTTGCTAAGCTCAAGGTTGCAGGTTCAATATCTGGCCACGGCAGCTGAATTTCGATGGGGGAGAAAAGCAAAAAACACACATGTACTTGGATTAGGTGCACATTTAAGAACCTCAACGGGTCAAAATTAGTCTTCCATTACAACATGCTTCATAATCATATTGTGGTTTTAGCACAACAGCAGTTAATTGGTGTTTATGGACTTTCCGATGCCATGAGAAGATGCCAAAATTGAGATGGAAATGTTGGTCCTTACGTTTAACATCTGCCACTAAATTCAGATTTTTAAAGCTTGCGAATGTTACTAAGCTACCAAGTGCAGCGCTGTTTCATGTTTTGGTTTATTTTTTCTACAAGTGTTGTGACATCATCATGTTCTGTCTATCTCTAGAAGAAAATAATTAAGAAAGGCTTTATTTACAAGCATTATACAACAAGAAAGCTTCTACAAGGGATAAACTGCAAGCTCAACAATTACTGGTAGGAAATAGTGTCGTGAATCTCTGTTTATAAGTTAGGACAGTTAAAACATTTTAAGGTCTGTGCTTAGCTCGTTAGCGAGAAGTGAAATGTTCATTTTTTTTTTTTCAAATGCAAATATTGTGTCATTAGCATGCAGAATTTATTTCGTAGAGGACCGATGGTTAGGTAGATGATTACTATAGATAAAAAATAGGAGTGGTACCAAGATGGATCCTTGAGGGACACTAATGTTTGTTTGTTCTCTGGAATGGACATTAGAAACAGATAAAACTTGAACTCTGTTATGTAAGTAGCTTTTCATAGCGATAGGGCAGGACCATATACACCGATTGCCTCAAGCTTAGTAAAGAGAATACTGTTGTTTAAGCAGTTGAATGCTCTTTTTTTGTTAGATCACTGAAGACTGGCCCTGCAAATAAACTTTGATCAATTGTACCTTTAGTTCGTTGGTTAGATGAATGAGCACAGTAGTTTAAGTTGGTTGGTTAGATGAAGGGGCACCAGATCTGTAGAGGATCCATTGCAAAAACTGAATTGACAAGGAGAGGGAATATTAAATTAACAAGGTATTTGCAGAGTATGCTACTGGGTTGTAAAACTTGTAGGCGACCCTAATCCTTGACATAGGTGTCTGTCAGTGGCGCTCGCACCTTGGTGGTGTTGTGAACTTTGTGTCATTTTATGTACTCTGCTCACAAATGCAATGTGGATATTGAGCTACCTGGGATTTATTTGTCTCTTTCTTGCTTTCTTTCTTTCTTATGTGTACCTCGTACCCGTATATCCCTGACTCGTATCCTCATATCCAATGCAGGTATGTGCCATACGTTGACTTTAATTTTCAATAATAAATTTTCATTAACCCTTTCGGCCCTGGTGGTGTCATTTGACACCACAAGAAAATGTTCGTTAAGGGGCCTTGAAAACAGAACTACAACTGTCGATTTTAGTGGCAAGATGACATTTAGGTATCCCTACTGCCATCCACATGATTACCTGCTGCGTGTTTTTATGTGGACAGCAAGGAAGAAGAAAATGCCGCCGCGAAACCCTGGCACGCGATGCGCCACATGAGATCTGAATTTGAATTGTTCTTTCTCAATAAATATAGGGATCCACGCAATCCAATTTTTATATGCTGTTTGCTATAACTGCCTTAGTGCACAGCCGCCTGAAGTTTTGTTATGGTTAGCGCCAATTTTTGGTAAAGCCTCGTTTTCCATATGTGCGATTTTGACACCGTCAGGGCTCAACGGTTGCGAATGAAACCCATAGAGTTACGAGAAGCGCGCTGTTTTTTGTTCGCTGCGTCTGTTTCATCGCATGTGTGTTCGTGCCAATAGTGTTGTTTCACAAAGAACATGAAAATGACAATATCTCCAGATAAGCCAATGTAGCCGCTATCGCACTGCTTCAGAAGGTCGGTCAGGGAAGTATGCTCGATGTAAAAGGTGAACGGGATAAAGATAAGGAGGCCACGCGTCTTTTTTTGACCATCACCGTGGAAGAAAGAGCGGGTTGTGATTATAGGCACGGTATAAGAATACAGTGGATGAAAAATATTTATTATACAGTGACAGTTTTCCTAGAGAATGTTTACGAAGTGTTCCATTAGATTTCAATGCGGTGACATGCGGCAAGGGCAACCACCGTTTCAAAGGCGCGCAAGAGGGAAGGATGAATGTTTTTGATGTTTCCTTGCATCCATCCATGTACACTCGGCTTTATGGAACGTGCACACATACACACAGGCATTCATATGCTCATACGCGCTGGTTGCCGCCCCCACCCCTTACCTGACCCAAGGTCTGGAACCATGGCTGGGACCCATGGTCCATTTGTGTCCGTAATTACCAAGGAGACGCTTCACAGTGTTAAACGCGTGCATGTACCAAATATATGGCTCAAATAGGCCCTCATAAAACTATGGTCATATAGCACCAACGTGTGTCATTTTACAGCCATTGAGCCCTGATGTACGATTTTGACACCATAGTGCTAACTCGCTCAATATATTCCCCACAAGGTTCATATTTACAAGGGATGCTATTTAGCCCTTAGATGCACGAAAAATCACATTGAATAAATTCTGCTCTGAAAATAAAAAATCCAGAGCTGAAAGGGTTAATTGTCCTGGTGGTTAAATACCTCTTTAGTACAAAAGTCTTTTAAAGAATTTTCAGGAATCACCTCCGACTTCCAGTGCGGTTGCTCTTCTTGCACTAGATTATGATAATTGACATGAGAGAGATTTTTTAAGTAAAAGAGTAATGCCAAGAGGAATTTATACAAACACCCCGGAGTAATGATAGTGAAAATGAGCTCTTTAGTTACTCTCAAGTAAGGTTTTATTGACTAGAAAAATTAGTTATGTTATTGCAGTGACAATTTTTTCTCTTTGTTGCTTTCACTACCCTTGCACAGATAGGGATATGTTGTAGACCTATTGATGCAACTCGCTGCTAGCCTCTAGGGTGTTGGCTTGCTAAGCTCGAGGTCACTGGTTTGATTCCTGGCCATTGAGGCTGCATTTCAATGGGGGGAAAATGCAAAAAAAACACTTGCATATCAAGATTTCGGTGCACGTTGTAGAATGTCTGGTGGTCAACATTAGTCTAGAGTTCTACACTACGATGTGCCTCATAATTATGTCATGGTTTGGGCACAAAAAAAAAAAAAAACCAGCAATTGATTAATTGGTGTTGATGGACCTTCCCGGTGCCATGACATGTTGCCAAGATTTATATGTAAACATTGATCCTTTCACTAGACATCTACCATTAAATGCAGATTTGTAATGTTTGCACATGTTACTTAGCTACCAAGTGTAGTGTTCTTTCCCTGTTTTAGTCTATTTCTTTCACAAGTGTTGAAGCATCATCATGTTCTGTTGGATCTAGAACAAAAATGTCAAAGGAAGGGCTCTTTCACAAGCTCAAAATGTTCCTACGAACAAGAAAAAAGGTTCTACCAGGAATGAACCGCCACTGCAAAATCCAGCTCCGTCAATGGTAAGGAGTACTTTTAAGGCTATTTCAGTGAGAAAGGGTGCATCCACTTCGAGAGTAAACAACACCATTGTGCCTTCAGCAGTAAAGAATTCCATGCCTCCTTCAGTTGCGAAGAAGCATATAGTTTCTTTACTGGTGCAACAACATGTACCTCCTTCAGCAGTTTGTGTGAGTGGTGCTGCTGCTTTACATGTGAGGAAGGGCGCAGCAACTTCAACAACAAGCAAGCCCATTGTGCCTTCAGCAGTGAAGAAGTCCATGCCTTTGTCAGCTGCAAAGAACCGTATAGTTCCTTTAACAGTGGAGCAGCATGTGCATCCCTCAGCTATTTGTAAGGGTGCTACTTCTGCCTTACGAATGCGGAAGCATGCTACTCCTGCAGTGCGAAAGCCTGCCCTTCCAGCAGCACAGTGCCAAAGTTTGGCTGAGTTTGTGGGCAAATTCCACAGCAAGACACCAACAAGGTTTCGGCGAGTTCCAAAGGACCCAGGTGAGTGATTGGCATGTAATGTTGTCCGCCATTCTTTAAAAAGTGCTTTATTTTTAACATACATTTAAAGATCAAACTGAGCTTTATTCAGTTACGCTTTACTCCCCTTTCTAAAAAGTTTCTTCCTCTGCTGCTATAGCATAGACTTCACACTTGTAACACTAGTACTTGGGAAAGAGCACCTTATGGTGTTTTGTACCTGAGCACCAAGTCATGTCCGATTAGTAGTTGCTTGGGCCCATTTTGAATGAGGAATGTTGTAAAAACAATCATGTACTACATTTTAGCCCACATTAAAGAGCTTAAGACTACCTAAAAGTTATGCGAGGCATGCTTCTTCTTCGAACTGCTTCTCAGTCCTAAACTTTGTACATTACCTTTCCAAAAGGCATCTTGTTCCCACTACAGGGTTTTATTAAATTTGTTTGCTGATGAATGCTATTATAATTGTGCATGTATGGCACCTATATCATGTTGGCTGTTGATCAACTTTATATTTATGCATAGCACATGTGATGTGCATTGAGGGAGAGGATATAGTGAGGCTTGGGATGGGGTTTCAATATCAATTTTATTTCCATAAGTAATTTTTCCATATTTCTAATTTATTTCCTTAAGGTTCGTCATTTTTTCTGTTTTTACACTGTGTTATATTCTTTACCATGAACCACATCCTGCTGGCATAACTTGGAGTTCTAATTTGCCTTCATCTCTTCTGTTTCATTTTTTTTTTGTTTCTTCTATATAAAGATAAATGACACTTGAGAGAATCCTGTAATGTACAGAGAAAACTTGTTGGTGGCATGATAGCACCATCAAAGCACAGTGACATTGCACGCTTTGTGCAACGGATGTGATGTTGATCTGTGGTGCTGTGATCATTGTCTAAATACATAATGAATGTAATGAATGATCTACGTTCACATAATAGTGGAAGTACCACGAGAACAGTATGACAGTACATTGCATAGATCTACCATGACAGCACGAGGAAGATGAAACCATTGAAACAGGATGATCAACATGGTGTATCACCACGAACCTTGTAGAAGGGCCATTGTAAGTGTAAAAGCAGTGCCATCAGTGTGCTGAGCAGGCTTGGGAAGCATAATATCCTAACTTCCTTTTGGTAACGCCAATGCAGCTTTTCAACACAGGATATTAGGAGCTTGTTCAACGGATCAAATTACATAGTTGCTCCTTAAAGCTTTTGATTATTATTTGCAGTCTGCGTAAATGATGCTGTCTGTGTTAGAGGGGCACTGAAGTTAAAAACAATTTTTCCTGTAACATAGGTTATCTTTTGCATAGTACCAAAAACACTGTTCTTGCAAGGAGAAGACTTTCTGTAAGCTAGAAAATGCGCAAAAAGAAAATAACCATGCCACTTTGAAGTTCCAGCACTAATACGCGAGATGTCATGATCTTTGACAGTATCTGTTAAGGCCTACATAACTATTTATTGTTAAGAAAGACATACATTGTGTTGTAAAAAAGCCAGGTACTTAACACAGGGAGTTTCAGAACATCTGATGGAGCGAATTTGGCAAGAATACAAAAAAAAAAGGGAAATTGGCCTTCTGATGTCATGAGGCCAAAGTTACGGTGCAAATTTCGAAACTAGAAACTTGACATTCTATTTCTCTTTAAGTATTAAACATATAATGGTAAAATGAGTGACAATACAGTTATCAAAATATAAGTTATCAGTTTAAACCACTTCACCTTCTCACTTTAGTGTCTCTTCAAGTAGCACTCTCGTCGTGTGCATATTGGAATGAAAGGTCGATGTGCTAATAAGATTTCTGAAGATTTTCTTCCACCAAGTGCGCAGCATTTCTGAAAACTTGTTTTGAACCTTCTTTACTATAAATTGTAGCTGGGAAGGTTCTAGCAATGGGCATTCATTTTCTCATTTGTTTAGTCACTCATAAATTAATTATTAAATAATTAATCCTTGATATATCAGAGGCCACAGGCCCCATTGAACAGCATTGGGCGTTAACAGTAACTACAAAACAGAAGGAGAGTATTGAATACTTTAAGAATTTTTTGTTTCAGCTTAATTTGCATGGCATCCTTCAACATCTGCTCTGTATCTCAAGATTCGTAGTTCTATGTGTCGCGTGGTCTCACTGCTAGTTCTGCTCTGATCAGGTGGACATTACGAAGACATGCGATTTAAAGCACCTACGATTCCTGTGTCCCCAAAACTGTCTACACGGCTGCGATCACGCACTGCTTCTGTAAGAGACCAAAAGAGAAAAGCAGATCAGTAAGTTTTTTTTTTTTCCTATTCCCTCTCTTTGCTATGTCATGCCCAAAACATGACATGGGTGGTTGGGTGACGGACTTCAATGTGACTTAAGTTCGCCAAGAAATGCTTTGCATTTAAAAGGCTCACATGCTGTGCCAGTATGAAAGCACCCAATTTGGCAGATTGTGGTATCGAAAGAATGAGACCAATGCATGCCATTTATGGAAGGAAGACTAGTGATGATGGTTGTACACACAGGGAAGCATTGCATGTGTCGAGCTGTACAATAACCCTAAAAGGGCGTTCACACGGGGGATATCTCCCCGCCGCAGAAAGGGAGATTGTGGATCACATGACAACAATGTCACGGTTGAGTGAGGTAGCGTGGCTTCCCCGGGGAGACAGGGGACCTTTTGACGGAGAGGAACGAACAATCCCTGCTTGGTGGGGGAGTTAGCAGAATTTCAGGCACGTGTTTGGCAACAGTAGCCTCGTGGGTGCGCTGGCCGTAGCTGCAGCATGGAGACGGTCACGGCAACCTTTCCAAATATATGCGTTGACAAAGTTGAGCAGTGATGCAAGTTTTGTTTTTTACTCAAACTATGTGCAAAGATGATTTCCAAGCAGATAATGGACCCTTACCACCACTAGTGGTGTTAACTTCATCATTTATTTATTTATTTATTTATTATTTATATATTTGTATCGCATTGATGACTTTGATAAGCATCTGGACCTCACCCATTTTGTTTCAAAGAACATTTAAAAAAGCATGGGAGTTATCGAAAGCCGACCAACACGGAAAAATACTTCATTCGATTTTTAAAACGCTGTGTACAATATTGTCATCAGAGAGAACAAAAGAAAGAGCAGGTGCCAACAACTTCGGCAAAGGTGCCTCTTTACACGACCCTGTCTGTGAAGCTAGAAAAACACGGGAACTTCTGCTGGTAAGAGCTGCGTCTGCATTTGTTGCGCAAAAGTTGTGTATGAGACATTTTGCGAAAGGCAGCAGTGCGCACGTAAAATCCTGTATACATGATTGGCCATTCCTCTCAGGCCCAATAGACAAAATTCGAGTGTTTATGTCGTCTTCCATTTCGTTTAACCGCACAGTACGCACTAATTTCCGCATGCTCAAAGCGTGCTGTTGCTTTCGTGGTGCCGTGAGTACAGGGCACAGGGTAGTCTGGTAACACTGGCCTCCCCTTCCGGTTGCTTTGCCCGCGAGAGACTACTACTCCCCGTTGGCTGACATCACTTGGCTCTGCCGTCACCCCCCCTGTGTGAACACCGCTTTACAAGCATAAGAGGACTGGGCTAAAATGGGCTTACACTTAGTGGCAAGTACCATTTGACTAAGTCAGAGGAAGCCAAGTAGGCAAGATATTCCATTGATTATAATAGAATGTTTCATTAAGAGCTAAAGAAATAAGGGAATGTGTCAAGAGCTCGTTTATTTGTTAGAAGCAACCTAATGAAGCCAACAGACAATGAAGCCAGCATTATTTAAAGATGCCTATGAGCCAACATTATATATTTCTTTTTCTTTTTGTAAATGTTTTTATTCAAGATTTCTTGTACAACTCAAGTGAATTTACTTGTCACTGCTTTGTTGATTACCTTATGAGGTTTTCAAAGTATGTTTGTTGATGTTTGCAATTTGCACATACAGTCCTACGCACTTATAACAATATATCGGTTATAACTTATTACAGTGAGGGAGCTGCTGTACCATCAACATGTACGTTTTCTATTGAGAAAAACCCCACTTATTACAATGCCCCCATATGGCATTATTGGTTGTGTACTGTGAATGAATGAGTAGTGGGCAATGGGCAACCTAGTTGCCTAGATTCAGGAAGACAATGACGAGACTGTCCCTGGACCTTGTTGCAGTGTAACTTGAACTGTGCTACATCTCGCCACCAAACACTGCTATTCGAGGAGTGTAGTCAACCTGAACACTGCTCGACAGTTATAACAATGAAGTCAGGCTGCTATATGTTGCCTGAGTTGGTGCAGACAGGTAATACACCACCTTGAAATCCTTCAAAAACCATGCCATTGTCAAGCAGTAGAAATAGGTTTTTCATGTAGGGTCCCTGTCACCCTCCAGAATCAGCCCCACCCTAAAAAGAGTATAACCAGGGATGGAGGTTTGTCTGGCCTTGAGGAACTCAGACTAGCTTTCCCAGAGGGGCCTTGGTGCTGCCCCTCTGGCCACTCAAGGGTGACCAGAGGAAGGGTGGGAAAATAGCACTGCCACAGGGAGGGGAGAGGAGTGGGCATTTCTGTCCAGCTTTTCAGGATTCCCCAGGGATGAACAAGGATGAACAAGGAAAATTGTTCATCCCTGGGGAATCGTTTTCAGGATTCCCCAGGGATGAACAATTTTCCTTCTTGTGGCACTGCTACCATGTGGTGTCCATTGAACTGAAGTGTCCTACAGCTTTCCTTTTCACTATATCAATCCTGTGGCAGAGCTATTCTTTAAAAGTCAACTTCACTACAGTACATTATTATAGTGTGGGGAAGTGCATGTTGCATTGGAAAGGGTTGTTGTCCGTCCTGGCGCCCACATGAACAACTAAAAGGCTCAGTTAGTTTTTTCATGCAGCCCGGGTTTAACAATTATCTGTTACGGAATTTTTATGGCACTTCAAGATTGTCATATGTTGGCTAGACCGTATACACCTTGATAGGCAAAAGCTCCAACAGCAATAGGAGTAGCCTCATAAGTCCAATTTTGTACTGCTTCTTCCATTTACTCTAGTTATTCATTCAGCAAAGAGGATAAACTGTAATGCACCTCAACTGCATTTTCTGACATATGTGAAAGCTATATTATTCTTACCTCTCATAAGTGGTCTTGCTTTTAGCGCACAACCTAACGGGTTGTGCACTGTTTACAGGAAATTGTGCTCTTATTTGTGTCCAGTACTGAAAGTCTTAAGCTTTGGCTGTCAAGCTCTGATGGTTTTCCTGAAATACTTTTAGTGCCATGCAAAGTAAACTTTAGCTTCAGGCAAACCCTGGTTTCCATATTCAAACTCACTGATGGCTCTCTTCTGAGGCTAATATTTAGCTGATCTGTATAAAATTTGTTCCTTCAGACACATAGCTAGGTTTATAAGCAGAATTTTACTTCATGCACTCTCTTCCTTTGCTCGCTTTCTTGTGGCACTCATTCTCACATGGAATCAAAGATGATATGCTCTGTTTAAATGAAAGCCTGATAAGTAAACTTCTGGAAATTGATGAGGGCATGAATGAAGGACATGCACGTTTTATGTGTACCTCCTTAGTGCGTGCTATGGTTGTACTATTCTCTTCCATTCGAACAATTGTGCACTGTCAAAGTTCCAGTTCTTATAAGTAAAACTTCCTTTTAAAGGGGCCCTGTGACACCAATCGAGCATGCTGTTTTTATTGCTTATTCTAGAACTGCAACATGTGGGGATGTCGCAGCAAGAATGGAAGCACCAGAAGTAAACTGGTTATAATTTTATTTTAATGAAGAAACTGCCTTCTGCAGAGTTCTGCTTAAACTGTGGCAACACACAGTGGTGAAATTTATTACAGCAAGTGATGTTTGATTTGTGGCAGTGATGATTATGGTTGTGCATTGTGGCTGGTTCGACACGCTGATTTGCATTTTACATTCATTGATCCCTGCTAGGCCATGCTGTTGGGCACGAAAACCATAAAAACTTATGTTCAGGGATGTCCTCAGGCTATAAACGCATACATTAGTCGCAGTGGTTTAAAAAGCATAGCCTCGAATAGGGTGAAACTTGTTTATTTTCTGCCTTCAACGGCAGTGGCAACCAAAGTGGTGCGGGGAGGCATCTGTTGTCTCCCCATGCCACCGATCGAGAGCAGAAGCTCTGTCATAACCTAGTGCTATGTAGTGGTTCGCTGGAGCAGTTGAAAGTATTGAGGGTTCATTAGGGACACAACAGAACCATTCCTGACATGCAAAGGGAAATTTTCTGTATCATATTTTGACAAACAACTGCCTCTCCTGACTGGCACACATGGTTCATTGTCCCTGTTGTAATGACAATGACAACGCTGTCTAAAAACGCAGTGGCAAGGTAATTTGCCTGGGCCACCTTGAGAAGAAATTTCCAGTACCTCTTTATAAGAGGCACGTGTCGTTTGGAAGCAACCATGAACATTGACAGGAGAGTGAAATGCGAAAGGAAATGTTCTTCATGGCCGTCTGCTCGTTTAGAACTTTGAGGACTAATTTCAGTTCTTGTGCACCAATCCTCATAATTAATTTTGTGTTTATCTTAATATTCAATACTGCATACACTCCACTGCTCGAAAAGGCAGTTGAAAAAATGTTGCAGGGCCCTTTTAAGAACACAGGTAGGTAGTAATTTTTATTTTAGTTGATCTTGATCTCTTTGAGGGTATACTGTGGACTGTAGCACTTCGCAATATCCATAGAATTATGGCAGAAAAGAAGTTTGAGTTTGTTTCTGTGCCTCTTTTTGATGGAGCATTTGGTAGACTGCCACAATTAATTCTTTTTGCTTGGCTTACACAGTGTGAACATATGTGCGAGTGAGCCAAAGAGGCCAATGGTAGAAGCTGTGCAAGTCGACACACAGGCAACACCAGTGTCAAAACCAGCATTGAATGTCGAGAAGGACAGACAGGACCCCTTGGCTTTGAAGCTGTCAACAAAGCCACCACAAGAGAAGCTTGCCAATACCGTGAATAAGTTACCTTTCTTTGTCTTGTTTTATTTGCAGTTCTGTACCCAATGTGGCTAAACTCCTGCTATTGCCTCAGTTTCAGTTCAGTGCCGCCCACTAGTTGTGCACTTCTTTTGCCTACAAATTTGCCATTTGCCACTGTGATGTTCCTGGCTGCAAGTGCTAGTAATGTCTTTATTACATTGTCCTGTGTGATAGAATTTTCTTGTTTTGGCACATATCAGCAGTTCAGTTATCAGGGCATACGAGAAAGCCGCACTATTAACCCTACCAGTTGGTGGAAACAAACATTGTCATGATGCTGCAGTTTTGCTGGCACTCTTTGTGCTAACTTTTTTCTGATGTGCTTATAAATCCTGGTTCCTTAGGCAGCATCAAGTAAGGTTTTGAGGAGGATAACAGCTGCCAAATCTCCAGCGTTTTCACTTAAGTTACGAAGTGAAACATGGAAACAAAGAAAGCAAATGGAAGAAAGGACTTTGGGCATGGTAAGCTCCACCGTTAAGTGACCTGTATAGTAGCTTGTTTTGTTGTATCTGTCTCATTAAAATTTTAATGTGCTGCAGGAAAGTGCTTGTCATGATTGCTTCATTGGCATGCTAGAATGTTTTTCTCTGAGCATGTGTAGCACTGTGACACTGTGCATTAACTCTATGGCATTATTTTTTCTTCATAGGTAGGTGCATGTCTACGCATCTCTGCTTTTGCACTCCTTTTCTTCTCCAAGCTTGATTGCCATGCTGTATTCATCATTCACTGATGCCTGGGCCTCTGCACTTACTATGGTTTCTGCTTCCCGTCCTCCTTGTTTCTTTCTTTCTTTTTGTGGCAGCTTTTTGCTACAAAAAAGCTGCATATTTCTGAAATAATTGAGAATCCTAATGAAGCCATATACTGCACAACCTGCTTATGCATGTCACTGGTGTAACCACACAAGCCAATAAACTTTGTTTTTTTCTTCCTTGCACATGTTGCACTTCCTTGCACATGTTGTAATGCCTGGACATTAGGAACTCCATTATCATAGAAAAACATGCTTTTCTATTATAGTGATGATAGAAAAATAGATATGTTAAAAGTTGTTGATTTCTTAAAAATGACGGAAAAGATATATAAAGGCGGTTTTGACAGGATCAGAATAGTGGTGCTCTGCACCAGAACCCCAATACTGTAACTTACGCCAGTGGTGCCATTATTTCCTCTGTGCAAGCTGCCATGTTGACAAAGTTGACATGATCAATTCTGGCTGTGGCAGTTGCATTTTTGATAGAAGTCAAAAACATAGAGGCACTCGGTAGTCTGCATTTCTAGTGCTCGTTAAACAACCCCCAGGTGCTCAAAAATCCTGGAGCCTCCACTACCACTTGCCTCACAGTCATATCCTGGATTTTGCACATAGGACCCCACCAATTATCATTATTATGCTTGGCATGCTCTCATTTTGATAAGGGACACATGGGCCCTACCATTTAATATTGAAGTTCTGTTTTGTGCTGCAATGATTCCCGGTGTTTCACCGGTTGACAGTTTGCCACTTGTTGGCCATGCGATCGAAATTACAAGTAATGCTAGCCATCACAAATTCCAAATTTGCCCATGAAGACACCCCCTCCTCAATTTTTGGTTAACTCTCTTGTGCATACCCGTCAAGACCACCTTTATTACACCTGCTTTCGTGAGGTGGTTAGTCGGTAATGTTATTTCTTCACTACTACACGAAAAACCACAGCTACAAAGTACTAGTGTGTTAAGTGCATTAATGCCTTGCAGCTACCCACTGGTGGGGAAATAATACACCTACACATTTGCTTAGGTTAACTTGTGCAGTATGTCTGTGGCCCTCATCTGTTTGTTTCAGTCATGTGCGTGAATCACATTTTGTGTCAAACGAAAGCTCACTTTTCTTTTTTTTGACATGAAAGTGTTTTATGCCAGGGCCCAGCAAGAAACTAGTGACGTACTTCCGTAATGAAAGTGCATCTCTGAAAAAATAAACTTACATTCGCAATGAAAAAGTTCCACCCAGGCGGACTCGAACCCACACTCACCGGGGATTTGACAAAAGGTGCTGGAAGCTCTACCAATACACCACCGCAAGATTGGTCACAGATGGACCAGTTGGCTTTATATGTTCACAATAGTGCTTTACAAGCTGCATTTAACTGCCGTCCGGTTAAAGAAAAGGTGTTTAGTATAGGTGAACTACTGTGCTTAACAAGCAAAATTACTCTTAAATTAACATTGCCTTCTTTAAACTGCACACTTGGATCGCTTAGGTTCGTTGCCATGGTACCGCCATCTAGGAACGATAGATAGAGCGAACCAAACTGTCGTGCGAATTTTTTCCGGTAGTCGGCGCTTCGGTAGTCTTCGTGCCTCGACCCACTGCGGAAGTTAGGGGCGTGGCGGCATCAAGGCATCACGACGGTGCGTTTATCAGGAATAGTGAGAACGCGGGCGCTACAAAATTTCTCCTGCATGTCCAGGTGTGTTGAGTTGTGATGCACACTGCTCCAGGAACGCAAGGATGGCCGTCGACAAGCAAATGATTGGCGTTTCATTGCAGTGGGCTGCGTTCACACAAAACGATCCGCTGAGAACCCATTCGGTTTCGCTTGAAAAGTGTCGGCAGATGTTCATCGTTTATGGCAGGTTTGTGCAGTGCTCTGGCGTGTGCAATTGAGTGTTTCTGGAGCAGTGTGAGTCGGACAACTTTCTTTTGTGTACAACTGTCGAGCATCCCTGGGCTGTGTGGAGGTGCCGCTGATGTCTACATGTAATGTGTTCATATGTTCACAGCACCCAAACCATCTCCCACCCCTCGATTTGCCAGATTGCCGCTTATGCATTCCACAACTTCGCGAAGACAGGTTTCACTTTCGTGTTATGCCAAATCCTATGCAAGAGGGATCAACCACTTTTTTTTTTTTTTTTTTGCTACCATAGAATTCTTGAACAGAGCTGTGTATGTTCCCATCTGATAGTTGTGCTGCTAAAGGAAAACTTGATACAGTCCTTTTCTTCATTGGCTCAACAATACATTTATACCTCAATTTAACGAACTTCAGTATAACGAAGTACTTGGCTTTTTACAGCACGATATTCATAGAACTCCATGTATTTTTTACCTCCATACAACAAAGCATTTTTATCCACAATTTTGATATAAAGAAGTCTCATTGCTGCTGGAGAGAAAGACCAAGCCAATAAATTCAAACTTTTGCTGGTGCCAGTGGTCAGGTAGGCGAGTCGCATACAGGTTTTGTGGGCATATTTTTCAAATTCTGTGCCACGCGACAAAGCAGTGCTTCTCCCGCCTGAGGTCTTACGGGCTAGGGGGATCTGAGTGTTTGCCACAACAGAGGGAGGAGCAGAGGGCATATGTAATAATCTTGCGCATCATATTGCACGTCTTGTGCACTCCAGAACCAACGTATAGCTCCATATTTTGCATTGCCCGTGCTGTGGTCCGATGCCCAATTCAATCCTTTTGCTATCACAAGATGTCAAAAGCATGTTTAGCTGCAGAAGCAGTAGTACTGTATGTAGCAAGCTCTCATTTATCTTACAAGAGATCGCGATCATTAAGGAAATGGAAGTCACCAACGAGGAATTTATCTAGCTAGTGATCCCAATCGGTGAGAAAAAAAGGCATCACTGTTTCTTTGTAGAGCAGCTAGCTATCACCTCATGTTCTTGATATATGTGGCGAACGTGATAACACCAGTGTCGCCCTCTCCATTTGGGGAACACCTGAGGTTTTGAGCTTTTCATATCAAGCCACCATAGCAGAACAGACTACATAGCTCTGCTTGTCACTTATTTCATTGTATTTTGTTTTGGATTCTTTAGGCTTTATGTATGAAGTACGTACGGCAGGTTGATAATGGTTTCAACGGCACATCATCAAGTTGTGGGTGCCAGATCCCCTGTGCAAAAAAATTCGTTATTGAAATAAATTTTTTTACTACCGTTTTTAGAATGTTCTCATGGCATTCTATGTAAATAAGAATCTTTTGGGCGTGCAATACATAGCATAAAAGGCCGAATTGTGATTTAATGAAGTTTCAATACAATGAAGTAAACTGCTGCTCTTACCGACTTCGTTATATCGAGGTTTAACTGTACATGTTTTGTGCAAGAGCAGCTTTAACTGTACTTTCTGAAACTTGCTATGTAAAGTCTGTGGCTTCCTTAGAACAGTGTAGATCATTGTTTTTATGCCCCGCCACGGTGGTTAAGTGGCTGTGGCACTCGGCTGCCGATCTGAAGGTCGCGGGATGAAATCCTGGTTTCGATAGAGGCAAAATGTTGAAGCCTGTGTATAGTGCAATGTCAGTACGCATTAATGAACCTCAGGTGGTCAAAATTTTCAGAGCCCTGCAGTACAGCGTCTCTCATAATCGTACTGTAAAACCCAAGAAATCATCATTGTTTCTAATTATGTGGCCTTTGGGAGGTGCTGTAAAAAAAAATCTATGGTGTCATGGGCCGGACCTCAGGCCAGTGTGACTTCCTATATTTCCTTTTTGTGTGTTTTCTAGCTTACCAAGCACCTTGTCCTCACAAGGGTGGTTCTTTCAGTATCCTGAAAAGGTGATTTAGTAATATGAGAAAAATTGGCTTTCACTTCAGTGTCCATTTAACAAGGACACAGTAGCTTTAGCATTCGAAATCAGTAAAGCCTTGAAATTACGGATGGCTTGAGGCCAGGAGGGACTCAAATTGTTTAGGTCAGTCAGGAGATATCAGACCAAAGCTTTGTAACCCAGCCAACTTGGTCAAGTTTCTAAGTCAAGTTAGGGGTTTCATGGCTTTAAGTCTGAGCCAGTAGAGTTTGCGTGGGGTGACGTGAAAGTGTTCGTCGGCAGTAAAAATGGGACATTCGAGATGGAGATGCTGGTTTGAAAGGGGATACAGCAATTGAGTGCTTAGAAATTAGAAAACTATGTACAACACATTCTAGACGAAAAAGACTCAATAAAGAAACTGAATTGCATGACTTGTCATGATGACAGTCTGGAGTCTGCAGTAGTGAGCCTTGGAGAAACACCACCCCATCATGTTCTGTTGATACCTAGAACAAAGTAATCAAAGAAAGACATTTTTTGCAAGCTGTATACAGCAAGAAAACTTCTACCAGGGATAAACTGCAAACTCAACATCCAGCTGCATCACTGGTAGGGAGTAGTGTTTTGAATCTTACAGTGAGAAAGGATGAGAGGTTAAAGTCAAGGGGTGCCCAGGGGGGCACCTCCATTGTTCAAGGAGGTGCTCAGCCCCTCAGCAGGTGAACCTTAGCACTCCGGCACTGATGCAAAATGGACACATTTGTGCATGTGCATGTGTGTGTGCTTATATAAGTCGCCACCTTATATGGGGTCTCCTCCCCTCAGATGAAGGGAGATGAAGGAAAAGATGCAGCCCATTCAACAGTGAACAAGCCAGTTGTGTCTTCAGCAGTGGAGAAGTCTACACCTCCTTCATCTGCGAAGAACAACCATTAGATTGCTGATATTCTAGATGACACTACGTTTAAAAAAAAAAATCAGTTTTGCCAGAAGGGTGAAGCGATAAATGTGATAGCAATGCTGCATGATATAATATACGAAGTAAGAGTAGTATCTTTAGGGGCAATCTGAATTGTAGTGGACGTGGGCTTATCAAGTATGCGGGTACGTAAAGTACCATGTGATGGCCAAGCAGCAGAGACAACATCCCAGCATAGCTGCGAGCTAAGTCATGTTGTTTTGATGTCTTCTGGCCTGCACTTCACATCGCACGACCGCACTAAGCGACGTGCACTTTGCACCATAGAGAAACTTGACCCAACACAGCGGCATCAAGTGAGCACGTTCCTTTTGGCACTCGTAGGTGCATTTGCGTGAGCACTATCTTGCGAGGGCACCGCCGTCGTTGTGAGTATATGTGAGGTGCCTAGAATGGAGCACACAATCAAAGCGCTGCTGGATATGCAGTACGCTGCACGTTTGATGGTCGCAGGCTTTTACCCACGTGTAGAAGGTACAATGCATTGGGGGTTGTTATCAATTTGGACTTTGTACAGGACATGACGGCGATCCAAAAGCTGGTCGAGACTGTCCATATAATTGCTATTGCAATAAATAACGTAAGCACCTGGGCTGGCCTCTTAATACATAGGACAGATAACCAGTGGTCAGTCAGAGCAGCTGAATGGATACCAAGGAAGAGGAAACCCAGCTGAGGATGGCAGGGAATTAGGTGGGATGACGCGATGGAAAAGTTCGTAAGCATAAAGTGGATTTGGCCACCTCAGTACAGGGTCAAGTGGAGGTCATTAGGAGTGGCCCTCATCCTGCAGTGAACATGAATTAGGCCAAGGATCATGATAACATTGGAAATAGCTTCTTAAAGTTGATGTGTACACTTTTATTTATTGTAATATAGCAAACTTCAACTAATGAGACCACTCATATGACTGTGGTTTGCATGTGTTCTGTTTTAGAAATGTGAAAAACAGCCTCATGGAGAAGCAGGACGTAAGGGGGATAGAAAGCTACCTCTGGGAGCTGCCAAGCATCCCCAGACCAATTCCCAAAAAGGAAGCAGCTACCAGGGCAGTCGCCAAGGGATACAAGGCACACGAAAATTCACAGAGGAGGGAAACGTGAATGTGAAGAAAGGCACATGCAACAGGCACGACAAGAAGGTATGAATCTGCTACTTATGTTCGCTGAGTACTTATTTTTTTAATATTTTTGTTCATTTGATGTGTTTGCATCTCTATGATAGTGAAATAAGTGTACACATTCTCAAACTGTCAAAGAGTGACCCTGACTCGGAAGATGTGTGATGTGCTCCAGAGCCGTCACTTGTGGATCTGACTCAAGTGTTTGCTGCCCTTGTATCATCGTATACTGGCAGAAATACCTTCGGGCTTAGTCACACGTAAGTGGGAATGCACGAAGCAATGCATCGACCACTTCTTCCTAGCCCAGGGTCCCCAAAAAACACAAATAAAACGGTCTTTTTTTTTTTTTTTTGATGAATTAATTTTTTTGGGTATACGATAATTCGGACTTTTGTGATCACTGTGAAGTCTGAATTATAGTTCATCATCTGTAAATAATGCAGTATTTAATTATTTACCCAGAAGACGGAAACGTGTGTCATGCTTCCTGTAGCAGTAAGAAATGTTTCAGACAAATAACGCACAAGCCACAGATGCAATGTCTCAACCCTTTTATGCAACATTGTAAAATTTGCTGAAATATGAAAGCTTATCAGAAAGAAGTAATGCATATTGTAAAGCTAAAAAGAAAAGGTGGTCGCATGACAACAGGCAAAAGGATACGCTGTATAAGGTCTAAAATGTAGACAGTAAAAAAAAAGAGGGGGGGGGGGTGGCAGCATTATGTTCTTTGTTATGATTAAATGGGATATACTGATGAAATAATAGATAATAATCAGGTAAACAGGATTCTCTAGTAGAATGTATAATTGGGCTTGTTGGTACTGCATCTTTTTAGGAAAACAAGAGCGCAACATAGGACGTTTACACTTTCTCTGTGTGTAAATGTCCTATTTCGCGCTCTTGTTTTCCTAAAATAGGATTCTCCTTGAAAGCCCCATAGAGATCAATGCATTTGAAACATCTTTTTACAGGGACCCTCTAACACTTTTCTTGCGACCATTTTTTATTTGTGGGACACGTAGACAGATGGCTGGGTATAGTTTTGGCACAGGTGACACCACCCATATCATCTGATTTAATATTTTAATCATGCACTAAAATCCCCACATCGCTGCCGACCTTCAGTGCGTAGTGGCACTCACAAGAACTATTTGCGGCGAAAGTGATGACTTTCCGTGGTAGGCTGTGATTGAACAAAAGTAAAATTAGAAGTGGTCGCGGCATAACATAGGAAACAAAGTAATATTTGGCTTTGTTTTTTTCTTATGCGATTTTTCATTGAGCGTCAGAAAAGGTGATAATTTACAATACTGCAAGTTCAGACTCCACGTTGTTTGTTGCTATGGCAATGGCGTCACCGCTACAGAGGAAAGAACGGGCAGCCGTGTTGTGCGAACTTCCCCTACACAGGCTGCGTGCTAGGAAGGATGTGGCAAGTGAAATGCAGTCACCTGACCACACAAAACTTGAGTTGGGGGTCAACATTCTTTTGTTTGTATTTTGAATGCAGCGTGTCTACCGACCGGGAAAACCGGGAATCTCAGGGAAAAATCAGGGAATTTGGGCTTCTCTCAGGGAAAATCAGCTCAAGTACGAAAGTCGCGGTAACGCTGGCTCTAACAAAAGCACCTTGCAATTGAGTTTATAGCGCAATTCGCAGTAACTGAAGGGATGAGTGCCCCCCCCCCCCCCTTCCTCATCGCTCTCCGTCGCGCGAATTGGCTGCTTTTTTTTATTATTGGCTTTAATTGCTTGTCGCGTCTTGTTCGATGTAAAGTCCGATGTATGTGTCTGGACGCGCTACGGCGCACACACAGCCCGTGTGTGCGCCGAGCGTGTGCGTTTGCTTGCACGCAGTCTTTTCCACAAATATTGTGGAAAAGACTGTGTGGAGGTAGAGGACGCGCGGCTACACGAAGCTGCGCGCCCTCTTCATAGGGAGAGGACGCGGCGCCTATTCTACACGCCACGCGGTGACGCGTTGTACCGCGTACGTCCGGTTAGGGCAGTGGGTTTGGGCTTTGCTTTCTTGCGGAGATAAACAGAACTTATTTCTAGCGTGGGCGCGCCGTGCGGTCTGCGGCAACGCCGCTGGGCAACGCCACTTCGTGGTTTCGGTTTCTCAGCGTGATTGCAACGGAGGCGCGTGAAACTTGATGTTTGTCTTCATCGGCACGGCACCCCTTTGTGGAGGCGGCGGAAGTTGGTTTTCATCTTTATTGGCCTAGCTTTCAGCTTGTTTATTATCAACGCTGATGATCCGAGTGTCGCGGGATCGAATCCCGGCCGCGGCGGCTGCATTTCGATGGAGGCGAAATGTTTGAGGCCCGTGTACTGTGCGATGTCAGAGAACCCCGGGAGGTCAAAATTTACGGAGTCCTCCACTACGGCCTCTCATAATCATAGCTGGTTTTGTGACGTCATCATCATCATCATCATCAGCCTGTTTAGGTCCACTGCAGGACGAAGGCCTCTCCCAACGATTTCCAATCCACCCTATCCTGAGCGAGTTGGTTCCACTTTATGCCTGCAAACTTTTTAATTTCATCGCTCCATCTAATCTTTTGCCTGCCTCTGTTACGTTTTCCCTCTCTTGGTATCCATTCCGTTGCTCTTACTGTCCATCTGTTATCTTTCCTCCTCATGACATGTCCTGCCCAGGTCCACTTCTTTCTTTTAATTGATATAATAATATCGGCTATTCCTGTCTGTTCTCTGATCCATTCCGCTCGTTTTTTATCTCTTAGCGTTACCCCCAACATTTTTCTTTCCATTGCACGTTGCGTGCTCCTTAGTTTTATCTCTAGTTTTTTCGTTATCCTCCACGTTTCTGCGCCGTACGTTAGTACTGGGAGAATGCAGTGATTGAATACTTTTCGTTGTGACGTAAAACCCTACAAATCAATCAATTACCTACGCTTACGACGGATTCTTGCTGTTCTTGATTACTGAGTTTACTCTGCCCAAGGCAGCCACACGCAGAGAAGACACCGTGTGTGTGCCAACACAGCTGGTTGCTCCAAGATAGAACAGAGATGCGTTTTATGTGCGTAGACTGCGATAAGGCGCTGTGCGTAGACCCGTTTTTCAAGGAATACCACGTTCTAAAATACTATTGAACAATTTGCAGCAGTTTGCTCGATTCTGCCACGCCCTCGATTGTAACGCGCACCAGTTTCCCGCGACAAAAAAAAAAAGTGAAACATCGATTGTAGTGCACACCCATTTTTCGGGACATAGGAAAAAGGGAGACCGACCCGGTGAAGAGATGGAGCCTCTTCGCTTCCAGCCCTGATCCCGATCCCTTTGGTCCTTTCCAATAAAGTTCCTCACTCGCTCGCTCGCTTAGTAATCAACCTTCTCACATTAATAAAACCAGATGCCGTACTCGCGTAATGGAACGCACTCGCATAATAAAAGCACAACTTTAAACCACTGCAGTAGTTGATCCGCGGCATCTCTGGAGACGTTTGGCGCGCCGATTCATAGCTCCTGCGTCTCGATGAAACTTCCGCACGTTGCCGGACGTAGCCGCGTGCAAGCGGCGGTAACATCATTTACTCGCAGTGGTGCATTCCTCCGTGCAATCTTAGTTCCTTCACGCCTGCTACCGCGTGCTGCCATGCGTGCTGCGCAGGCTCGTGCAGATCTCCGAGATTGCATCGCGGCAATCTCGGACGTCAAGCAGCGCGCACGGCTGAGAGGCTGCCTCAGCACGGATATGAGGGAGGAATGCGATGATGAGCCGTTTTGCGTAAGGCGATGGGAAATTTTCTTTCGTTACGGCCACCCGCAAACGCTATCGAAAGTCCGCGCCGCTGGGCATCTCGGACTTCGGTTGGCCGCAAAATGGCCAAGCTGACACGGCGATTATCATCGGCCTATGCGTCGTGTGCGTCGTGGCATCGTTGCGTGAGGGACCGGCGCCGACATAGAAACTACAAAAACTAAACGTGCCAAAAAACGCCGCGCCGCTAGTTCGTTTTTTCGGCAGTAACTGTTCGGCAGCGCCCGGAGCGCGTAGGAGGCGGCCCTTTTCCTACGCGCCTTGGTATGGTAACGGTGTCGTTCGTTCGCACTCGATTGTAACACGCATACGATTTTTGGACCCGTTTTATCGAAAGAAAAAGTGTGCATTAGATTAGAATAAATACGTTATAAGTGATGCTGACACCAAAATACAGCTCCTGATTCTTTTTAAAAAAAAAAAAAAAACAATGTTTTTCCGACCTTACGCACTTCGTATATTCAAAATCCGCAATTTTACAGATTGACCGTTTGGGAAAGCTTATTTCATATTGTTCGTTTTTTTTTTTTTCGTTTTTCTTTATTTGACCCTCAAAGAGCTGAACATCCTTATTAGTGATGACATTGGGTGACATGGTGCCTACCCGCATCGACATGAAAGAAAGTTATGTGCCACTCAGGGAATTTCGCAAAAATACTCAGGGAAAACCTGGAAATCTCAGGGAATTTAGCATTGTCAACTTGGTTGACACCCTGGAATGTTGTCGCCCTAATAATAATAAGTTCAGACTGCAGTCTCCCATGGCTGTTGTTTTTGCTGCATGTCTGTCCGTCTCAGTCTATGCAACACATTAATAAATATGGCAGTTGAAACATGTTAGAGGGCCCCTTTAAAGGGCTAAAATTTTTATTGCCGTGGACATAATGAAGTAAAAAAACATGAAAAATTAGGAAAATAGGTATTCGGGTTCTGGTGCTCTGTACCAGAACCCCAATACTTACGCCAGTGGTGCCATAATTTCCTCTGTGCAAACTGCCATGTTGGCAAAGTTGACATGATCAATTCTGGCTGTGGCAGTTGCATTTTTGATAGAAGTCAAAAACATAGAGGCACTCGGTAGTCTGCATTTCTAGTGCTCGTTAAACAACCCCCAGGTGCTCAAAATTCCTGGAACCCTCTACTACCACTTGCCTCACAGTCATATCCTAGATTTTGCTCATAGAACCCCAGCAATTATCATTATTACACTTGGCATGCTCTCATTTTGATAAGGGACACATGGGCCCCACCATTTAATATTGGAGTTCTGTTTTGTGCTGCAATGATTCGCAGTGTTTCACCGGTTGACAGCTTGCCACTTGTTGGCCATGTGATCAAAATTCCAAGTAATGCTAACCATTCCAAATTCCAAATTTGCCAATGAAGACACCCATCCTCAATTTTTGTTAACTCTCTTGTGCATACCCATAAAGACCACCTTTATTACACCTGCTTTCGTGAGGTGGTTAGTCGGTAATGTTATTTCTTCACTACTACACGAAAAACCACAGCTACAAAGTACTAGTGTGTTGAGTGCATTAATGCCTTGCAGCTACCCACTGGTGGGGAAATAATACACCTACACATTTGCTTAGGTTATCTTGTGCAGTATGTCTGTGGCTCTCATGCTTTTGTTTCAGTCATGTGCGTGAATCACATTTTGTGTCAAACGAAAGCTCACTTTTCTTTTTTTTGACACAAAAGTGTTTTATGCCGGTGTCCACCAAGAAATCAGTGACGTACTTCCGTAACAGAGGTGGATCTCTGAAAAAAGGAACTTACATTCACAATGAAAAAGTTGCACCCAGGCGGACTCGAACCGACACTCATCGGGGATTTGACGAAAGGGTGCTGGAAGTTCTACAGATACACCACCGCAAAATTGGTCACAGATGGAACAGTTGGGCTTTATGTGTTCACAATAGCGCTTTCTTAAAGAAAGAAAGTGTTCATTACACGGAGCTGATTTCTCTCTGCGAATTCCACTAGCATTTCCCCTCTGATATTTCTATTGCCTACACCGTAGTTCCCGATTGTCTGTTCTCCATTTAGTTTCTTTCCTATTTTCACGTTAAGGGGGGACGTGGCAATGGGAATTCTGAATTTGGTCAAAATCTTTCATTTTTCAATTTATTTTTTATCATGATCCTCGGACCTTCTTTTCCCTTGTGGTGGAATATTATAATGAAATACGGGCTAGTAGTAGCGAAAATGCCACTTCATCTATGTGTTGTCATCCAAAACCGCAAGAAAATCGGGCTTCTGAAAGTGCCGCCATCTTGGAATCATCGTAAAAAGGAGAGATTGAACCTGAGCATAGTCACACCATCGAGTTTCTCCAATAAAAAATACAACCAGCAAAAGCGAGCAAGAACTTAGCTGCTCAAAGTTAACATTTGACTGTTTTCATGAAGTAAAACTTTGAGCTCCGTTTTCTCAGCTTCCATTTTTTGAGCAGTTGCTGTCAGTCACCCCAGTGCCATTTCATAACTAATGAAGCTAAATTCATTGTTTTTTTTGTTTAGATCTTGAAACATTAGCGAGCGCCATAAAGCTATTCGTTTCTACCTGCACGTCACACAAACTTTTATAATTGTATTTATGCAAAAGTCGTTAGTAAGAAAATATGTCGAGGACATTTCAAAAATTTTTTCTGTACTCATTTGGACATAAAAAAAATCTACGAACAGCTTTACGGCACACAGTGGGCCTTAGTGCATATGCTTAAGTAAAAATGGTACTGAAATTTTGTCTAATTAACCGATTAATGAGGGGGTGACTGTAAGGGTCTATAAAGTGATGTAACTCAGAAACTATGACAGGTAGCTTAAAACCGATTTGATTTAAGATATCACCATAACAAACTACATCAGTGTGCCAAATTTCATCAGTTTGTACCCATAAATAACAAAGATAGTTTTCATTGCCACGTCCCCCCTTAAAGTCCCCCATTACTAGCGTATATAGGGTGCGTACTTTGTTCATTGCTGTTTCCACATCCTCGTAAAACTGTTCTACATTCTCATCATTGTGGCTGCTCGTTGCTGTGTAACACTGTATAAGTTTAATTTGTATCTCTTGTTTAGTTTTGTCACGGAGTCCTGCTACCCTTTCATTCTTGTTGTTATGTGGGGTTTAACGTCCCAAAACCAGCTGTGATAATGAGAGACGCCGTAGCGGAGGGCTCCGGAAATTTTGACCACCTGGGGTTCTTTAACGCGCACTGACATCGCACAGCACATGGGCCTCAATATTTCGCCTCCATCAAAATGCAGCCACCGCAGCCGGTATTCGATCCCGCGACCCTCGGATCATCAGCCGAGTACCATAACCACTAGACCACCGTGGCGAGGCTACCCTTTCATTGATGCTATAGAATTCTTCAATATTGCCTGCAATGTCTTTGTGGATAAGGAATCCTACACCATATTTGCACTTCTCTGGCTGTCCTCTGTAGCAGAGGGCATGCCCTTCGTTAAGCAACAGGTATCCTTCCCCTGGTTTTCTAGCCTTGGTAAAGGGGCACTGAAGCACTTTTTAAAAAAATTGAGGTTATCATGCTATTTAATCATTTTTCATACGATGAACGCGGAAATCGGGTCGAAAATGGCAATAAACTTGAGCAAATGACCCTATTTAGGCAAAAACGTGAGGCGCGAGTCATGGGCGGCAACGAAAACCGTGTCACTGCCTATGATTGGTTGAGGAGCTTCATGACGTCATCGTGAGTGCCTCGGAGGAGCTGACTGCCACGGCTGTGCTAGTGCGCGCGCGCCGACTGGCCGTGCGCGTTTTATCAGTTCTTTTTCTTGCTGTATATAAGCATATCGCCATTATTATGGCTAACTGTAGCAATTACGCTGAGTTTGTGGTACAACTACATGTGGTCACCCGCATTCAAGTATGTATATTTCATTCAAATGGTGCAGACGACAGGCTACCATCGCAGTCGACTAGCAGAACTGCGATACACGTATCGTTATCGGCAGGTATCCACACCGGTCCAACGTCCAGTGCCGTGTGTTCGAGCATGTGCCACACACCGTAATTAAAGAAATATGCGATGAAGCATCTGATTGAGTGAGCAGCATGTAGGTTCTGCCCAGCAACAGCGCTCATCATGTGGTACATACACTCACAAGATCTCGCATTCTAGACATGAACTACAACACAAGCAACTTTTCATGACCCTCTTTCGTTTTGCACAAACATAAATAAGAGCACCCTTTCACGTGCGACAAGCACACCGGAAGAGCGCGCCATAATGAAGGCTTCGCTGACAGCCGTTGAATATGACGCTGGTGTAGCTAGGTAGATGGCGCGACTAACGCTGTTTTCAGTCCGGCAAAAACTCATCAGCGCGTACATTTGCAACATGATTAACTCAAATTTTCATGTTGTGCGTCCATATGTGTGACTAGTTTTGGCTTCCTCAATGTCGCTTTTATGCAAAAAAAAAAAGAACAGCACAGGCGGTGTCCCTGTATATATATATATATATATATATATATATATATATATATATATATAGTCGCTTAATTGGTCGGCCGAGGTAGGCCACGGGATCGGAGTGGTGAGAACCGCGGTCGGCGATCTCTCTCTGGAAACGTGAAGCGTTTGCCCCGCCGTTTTTCTTCCGGCGATATCCTCTATATGCGGACACACAAAAGGGGCCGCGTAGTGGTTCAGTATTGTATAACTTCATCAACGAGCTTACCGATTATATTCGAGACTGTTTTTGTACGTAGTTGCTGTCTAGAAGGCGCCTCGAACATAGCATACTTGCTCTTGTAGCACTGAAGTTCATCTCTTTCCTAACAGTGATGACCCACTCAGTGGATGTCTAACCTTGAGGGAATTTGTGAAATGCTGCTGCTCCGCAAATGTAGATGTTGTCGCAGCTGAAGGACGCACAGAAGCTCGGTATGGCAAGTCCACTTCGTCAAATCAGTACATAGGCCGCAACAAAGGCAATATTGTGACATAACCAGTGAACTTGCTACCGGAAAAATCTCCAAGCATGACAAAAAAGCAGTGCGGTGCCCAGAAACCAGCACAAGCTCCTCTACTGACACTGCGCTGTGCGCAAACGAAAGCCGCAAACCAATGCAGCTACCCTGCTCGCCCTCACGATGACATCACTCCTCCGCGTTTCACTCTCTGCCATCCTCCTCACCTACTCTCCGCGCTCGCCGTGGGGCGTTCCCTCAGACCAAGTTTGGGCGCTCATATCGCTGTTGTTTAATTAAATATCGCGGAAAAAACCACCGTAGGTATGTTATAAAAGGTCGCGGATTCCGAATTTTCATTAAATTCGAAAATTTAAACCCGCTTCAGTGTTCCTTTAAGGCCAATGGTGTCCCAATTAATAGCATTTATTTCTTCCAGTAGTTCAGCTAGTCTGCTTTCAGTTGATAGCGTTCATGTGTTGAGAGTCGCTATGTTTAATTTCCAATGTCTACCTGTCCGAGTCCAGAGGCATGTTGAGCCTGCTGTTGCCATACCAGTCGGTTGAATCCTTGTCTAGAGGTTCTGTTGCTGCTGCTGCTACTGCTGCTGCTGTTGCTACTGTCATCGTTGGTACAGGGTTTGCTTGGTAGGGTCATTTGGGAGACGCTGGCCGTGTTGTTTCTTTTAAGGGCCTCTAAACCACGAAGAGGTTGAAATTTAGTTGTAGTGTTGCTTTTGTGCCGGTGTCCGCAACAAACACGTAGCCACAAGAATTTTTCGAAACGGCGCCGAAATAGCCGAGTTACACGTGTTTGATTATTAAAACGCGGTGCTTGCTTGTTTCGCTCTCTCCTACACCCACCGGCCGCTTGCCAGTGCCACCTCCTCGCCGAGTGCTCCTCCGAATGTCATGTGCCATACATCGCCGTCGACGCGCATCCGGTTGACGCGCTACCGCCGGGCTCCCGCGTTCACGCAAGTGTTCTGTTGGTGCTGTGCCAACGCTCTCTGTTAGCGCTATCCGTCATGTTCTGACATTTTCTGATGTTTCTAGTTGCCTGTACCTCACTTGAACTTGCGTAGAGTAGCACATTTGTAAATTCACATGCGAACACCACACGAACGACACACGACAAGGAAAACAAACAGGCAGGGAGCAAATGTATTTGCTAGCAGACTAACCAGAAGTTGACGTTCTCTCTCGACCAATAAGCGGAGCTCGGACTCTTCTGATGTCGCCAAAGACCACGTCTTCGCGGCTAACTTTGCTATGCCGGAACTGGCCGGCGAGGCGCACGGGAATGTTTTTCAAGTTTGTGGCGCAGCCGCGGCGCGTAGCGTTGCCGCATTTCACATCGTTCATCGTGACAGCATTTTCAACTCAAAGGGCGCGCCCGCGACCCGCTGCTGCCCCGGCTTTTCTTTTTTTCCTCCTCCATTGCAATTAGTTGCACTTTTCTTGGGCAGTGCACTTCCATTGTGAAGCCTGCTCGCTACCTCAATTGTCCGCTGATTTCCCAGCAGCCGCATTATAACCGGTATTTCATCTCACCGAGCTGCACAATAAGCGGTATGCCTATACATTAAGTTCTGTGGGAAGGTAAACGGGGGTCAGAAAAAACCGCATTATAGCCGGTCCTGCACTATAAGCGGTTACGTTATAAATGGTCTCTGCTGTACATAGGATGGATAACCAGTGGTCAGTCAGAGCAGCTGAATGGATACCAAGGGAGAGGAAACGCAGCTGAGGATGTCAGGGAATTAGGTGGGATGATGCGATGGAAAAGTTCGTAAGCATAAAGTGGATTTGGCCACCTCAGTACAGGGTCAAGTGGAGGTCATTAGGAGTGGCCCTCATCCTGCAGTGAACATGAATTAGGCCAAGGATCATGATAACATTGGAAATAGCTTCTTAAAGTTGATGTGTACACTTTTATTTATTGTAATATAGCAAACTTCAACTAATGAGACCACTCATATGACTGTGGTTTGCATGTGTTCTGTTTTAGAAATGTGAAAAACAGCCTCATGGAGAAGCAGGACGTAAGGGGGATAGAAAGCTACCTCTGGGAGCTGCCAAGCATCCCCAGACCAATTCCCAAAAAGGAAGCAGCTACCAGGGCAGTCGCCAAGGGACACAAGGCACACGAAAATTCACAGAGGAGGGAAACGTGAATGTGAAGAAAGGCACATGCAACAGGCACGACAAGAAGGTATGAATCTGCTACTTATGTTCGCTGAGTACTTATTTTTTTAATATTTTTGTTCATTTGATGTGTTTGCATCTCTATGATAGTGAAATAAGTGTACACATTCTCAAACTGTCAAAGAGTGACCCTGACTCGGAAGATGTGTGATGTGCTCCAGAGCCGTCACTTGTGGATCTGACTCAAGTGTTTGCTGCCCTTGTATCATCGTATACTGGCAGAAATACCTTTGGGCTTAGTCACACGTAAGTGGGAATGCACGAAGCAATGCATCGACCACTTCTTCCTAGCCCAGGGTCCCCAAAAAACACAAATAAAACGGTCTTTTTTTTTTTTTTTTGGTGAATTAATTTTTTGGGTATACGATAATTCGGACTTTTGTGATCACTGTGAAGTCTGAATTATAGTTCATCATCTGTAAATAATGCAGTATTTAATTATTTACCCAGAAGACGGAAACGTGTGTCATGCTTCCTGTAGCAGTAAGAAATGTTTCAGACAAATAACGCACAAGCCACAGATGCAATGTCTCAACCCTTTTATGCAACATTGTAAAATTTGCTGAAATATGAAAGCTTATCAGAAAGAAGTAATGCATATTGTAAAGCTAAAAAGAAAAGGTGGTCGCATGACAACAGGCAAAAGGATACGCTGTATAAGGTCTAAAATGTAGACAGTAAAAAAAAAGAGGGGGGGGGGGTGGCAGCATTATGTTCTTTGTTATGATTAAATGGGATATACTGATGAAATAATAGATAATAATCAGGTAAACAGGATTCTCTAGTAGAATGTATAAATGGGCTTGTTGGTACTGCATCTTTTTAGGAAAACAAGAGCGCAACATAGGACGTTTACACTTTCTCTGTGTGTAAATGTCCTATTTCGCGCTCTTGTTTTCCTAAAATAGGATTCTCCTTGAAAGCCCCATAGAGATCAATGCATTTGAAACATCTTTTTACAGGGACCCTCTAACACTTTTCTTGCGACCATTTTTTATTTGTGGGACACGTAGACAGATGGCTGGGTATAGTTTTGGCACAGGTGACACCACCCATATCATCTGATTTAATATTTTAATCATGCACTAAAATCCCCACATCGCTGCCGACCTTCAGTGCGTAGTGGCACTCACAAGAACTATTTGCGGCGAAAGTGATGACTTTCCGTGGTAGGCTGTGATTGAACAAAAGTAAAATTAGAAGTGGTCGCGGCATAACATAGGAAACAAAGTAATATTTGGCTTTGTTTTTTTCTTATGCGATTTTTCATTGAGCGTCAGAAAAGGTGATAATTTACAATACTGCAAGTTCAGACTCCACGTTGTTTGTTGCTATGGCAATGGCGTCACCGCTACAGTGGAAAGAACAGGCAACCGTGTTGTGCGAACTTCGCCTACACAGGCTGCGTGCCAGGAAGGATGTGGCAAGTGAAATGCAGTCACCTGACCACGCGAAACTTGAGTGGGGGGTCAACATTCTTTTGTTTGTATTTTGAATGTTGTTGGCCTAATAATAATAAGTTCAGACTGCAGTCTCCCATAGCTGTTGTTTTTGCAGCATGTCTGTCCGTCTCAGTCTATGCAACGCATTAATAAATATGGGCACTTGAAAAGTGTTAGAGGGCCCCTCTAAATTCCTAAAATTTTTATTGCCGTGGACATAACAAAGTAAAATAACATGAGGAATTATGAAATCCCCATGCATTCATGTCGACTATATTGCTTTCTGCCATCTTTGACAGCCATCCAGCGTGGCAATTCAAAATGCCGCCTTGCTTGTATGGCTCCATGCAGTTGCATGCAAGCAGTGATGTGCAAAAGTACTTGCGTGAATGTCCTCATTCATACTATCACAGTTATCACATTCCCCTTCCTTCTATTTCTTTCTCTCGCTGGAACATGTGCTGGCCGGCACAGCCAGCGTGGTAAAAAAATGGCCTCTCAGGTTGCATTGCAGCATTCTCAGCAGGTGACACCTATCTGAGCACTGGGACGCCTAGCAGTGGAGCAATGAGAGAGAATTGCAATGGATTATCCGCTTTTGTCATTACGGCTGCCCGCAAACACTGCTAAACATTGATAGAGCTGCACATGGCCTGTGATACTAAATTGGCATCAGAGGTCCACGAGCTAGTGTGGCAAGATTCACGTCTATAGCCTTATATGCCTCATAGCAGCCTTGATGAGCAGCAAGGATGGCGTGTTGGGTTGTGCAGAAGGCAATACAAACCACAAGCAAAAGATGGCCTCATTGGAACATAACGCAGCTATCCTTAAGGCTGTCATGCCAGGTGCTGTGCTGCATGATCTCAGTGTCATATTTTTAATTTTTTTACTACGTACAACAATGAAATTTCATCACATACATAGTTCTAAAGCATTACAGCATGCCACAACACTGTCTTCTTCTTACATTTAATTTTTATGTGCTATTAGCAGACATATTAAAGGACAATAAGAGGTATGGCAAGGTAATGGATATAACAAGGTAATTTCATTTCTTCCTTCAACTTTCACAGTCATGTTCGAGTGGATAACCAATTTTAGTTATATGGTTAAAATTACAGAAGACTTTTTTTTTTTGTCTCATGTGTACATTTGAAAACAAATAACCTAACCTTGAGTAAGATCAAAGCTGAAAAAGAAGTTATATATGTAACTGTCAGGTCAAAAAGGTGATCAGCGTGTCTACCAAACGGGAAATCTCAGGGAATATGATAAGTCTGGAAAATCTCAGGGAAAACTCAGGGAATTTGGGCTTCTGTCAGGGAAAATCAGCTGAAGTACGAAAGTCGCGGTAGCGCTGGCTCTAACTATGCACCTTGCAAGGGACGTTCTAGCACAATTCGCAGTAACTGAAGGGATGAGTGCCCCCAACTTCCTCCCTGCTCTCTGCCCGCACGCACCGTCTTTTATTTTTTTTTTTTCTGGCTTTGCTTGTCGCGTTTGTTTTATGTAAAGTCCGTTGTATGTGCCTGGATGGCGCGCACACGGCCCGTGTGTGCGCCGAGCGCTATCTTGTGCGTTTGCATGCACGCAGTCTTTTCCACAAATATTGTGGAAAAGACTGTGTGGAGGTAGAGGGCGCGCGGCTACGCGAAGCTTCGCGCCCTCTCCATAGGGAGAGAACGCCAATTCTGCACGCCACGTGGTGACACGTTGCAGCACGTACGTGTGGTTAGGGCTTTACCTTCTTGCGGAGACAAACAGAACTGATTTCTAGCTTGGGCGCGTCGCGCAGTCTGCGGCAACGTCGATGGACAGCGCCATTTCATGGTTTCAGTTTATCCGCATGATTGCAACGGAGGCGCATGAAACTTGATGTTTTTCATCGGCACCCCTTTGCAGAGGTGGTGGAAGTTGATTTTCATCTTTTTCGGCATAGCTTTCAGCTTCCTTGTTATCAACGTTTACGAGGGATTCTTGCTATTCTTGATTACTGAGTTTACTCTGCCCAAGGCAGCTGCACGCAGAGAAGATACCATGTGTGTGCCAACACAGCTGGTTGCTCCAAGAGAACAGAGATGCGTTTTATGTGCGCAGACTGCGAAAAGGCGCTGTGCGTAGACCCGTTTTTCAAGGAACACCACATTCTAAAATACCATTTAACAATTTGTAGTATTTGCTCGATTCTACTGCGCCTCGATTGTAACTTGCACCAGTTTCCCGCTACAAAAAAAAATGTGAAACATTGATTGTAATGCGCACCCATTTTTCGTGACATGAAAAAAATAAAAAGTCCTTAGTTAATCAACCTTCTCACATTCATAGAACCAAATGTCGTACTCGCGTATGAACGCACTCGCACAATAAAAGAACCGATAACTTTGAACCCCTGCAGTCCTGCGAACGGCCGCGCTGTGGCTTTCCCACTTCATTTGATCCATGGCGTCTCGAAGACGTTTGGCATGCCGATTCATAACTCCTCTGTCTCGATGAAACGGCCGCACATTGCCGGGCGTAGCCGCATGCAGGCGGCGCTAGCATCATTTACTCGCAGTGCTACATTCCTCCGTGCTATCGCAGTTCCCTCACGCCTGCTACCGTGTGCTGCCATGCATGCTGTGGGCTTTAGCATGTTGCGCATATCGGCGCAGCTAAGCCTAAGCATGATCAAAGCATGGCCTCTGAGATTGCCGCAATTCAATCTCCATAGAGTTTCTTACTTACACACTAGAGAGAAATCTGGCGCTAGTGTCCACGGCGACTCGTTCAGCGGCGCTTCAACCCTCATGGGAATTATGGGAAGTACAGGCTTCGGATCTGCTTCGGATGGATTTCGTTCTTGAGACTCGCGACGATTGTTTTCTGAGCTTTAACCAAAATGAAAAGGAAATATTTGCAATTAATAATTGCTTTTGTCTCTAGTATGTAACAACTGACACACGTTGTTTGCATAACTGTGAAGTTGAAAGAAAGCAAAGACAAATTTTGCCACCAGGGTATGCATCATTCGATAATTTTGCTCTAGATGTGGCGCCACGAAGTAATTAATTATTTTTTTTGCATCAGTGTAAACAAGCAAGTGTGTTTCTCTCTGAAAAATACGCAGCATGCATTGATGAAAATAAAAACAATGTCATATTTGGTTAGAAGTCTTGAGCTTTCCAGAGAAGCACTGAACATTTCGTCTGCTTCGCCGTCTGCTCCGTCCGAGCTCGGGAACCGCGAGCGTCTCTCGCAGACGCTGTCGCGAACTGCGCGCGTTTGGGCTTTTATCAAGGTTTCTGAAGATTACCGATACAGGTGACTATTAACGGCTCAGGCGGCAGTGGATGCTTGTGGCCTCCTGATAGGTTTCTTTTTTCTTTTTTCGTTACCGACTTCTGACTGAAGCGCGCGCCCCGCTTGTCGCGATTTGCGCGTATCCATTATGCAACAGCAGGCTGCAGCTTGGATGTAACAGCCCTTCATATCACAAGTGTGTGTTTACGATGACAACGAAAACGAATTAGATCGAATTTGCCTATGCAAGCGTTTCTATGCTCTGACCGCCCTTTCCAATACACCACCGCACCACGGCAAGCAAGTACACGAACGCGGCTTGAACGCCCACGTTCGCAAATTCGCTTTTCGCGCAGGCTTTCTATCGAGAGTGCACCAGACCACTAACGAGAAAATACTGAGTGGCGAACATAATGAAACAGGCTGGTGGAATCGCGTCATGTGGCAATGCGAAGCTGGTTTTTCGCCATTGTGTGTTGCACTAGCTTTGGCTGTAGTCGGGGCTGGTTATCTTTGTAGCTTTTGTTTCTCCCGAGTGCGTTGCACGCCTCGAACAACCTGGCGGTAAGGTACGCGGGAAACAAAACCAAAACTGCAGAAGTAAATGGCTTGAGCATAGCTCGCAAGCCAACGCGAACCAATCCGAAGCCTGTACTTCCCATAATTCCCATGATGGTTGAACGATCGCAGCGCCAGATGACCCTCCAGTTTATAGTAAGAAACTCTATGTCAATCTCCATAGAGTTTTTACTATAAACTAGAGGGCCACCTGGCGCTGTGATTGTTCAACCACCGTGGGAATTATGGGAAGTACAGGCTTCGGATTGGTTCGCGTTGGCTTGCAAACTGGGCACAAGCCATTTACTTCTGCAGTTTTGGTTTTGTTTCCCGTGTACCTTGCCGCAAGGTTGTTCGAGGCAAGCAACGCTCTCGGGAGAAACTGCTTCCACTACAGCCAAAGCTAGTGCAACGCTTAGTGGCGAAAGGCCGGCGTTGCATTGCCACACGACGTGATTCCGCCAGCCTGTTTTGTTATGCTTGCCACTCAGTATTTTCTCTTTAGCGGTCTGGTGCACTCTCGATAGAAAGCCTGTGCGAAAAGTGAGCTTTAACATGGGCGTTCAAGCCGCGTTCATGTACTTGCCGTGGTGCAGCGGTGTATTAAAAAAGGCGGCCAGAGCATACAGACGCTTGTGTCGGCAAATTCGATGAACCCGCTGGTGAAAAGAATTCGTTTTAGTTGTACACACACACACTTACTTGTGATAGGAACGGTTGCTGCATCCAAGCTGCAGCAAGCTGCAGCACAGCGGATACACGCAAATCACAAGCGGCGCACGCACTTCAGTCAGTAATAATCGGTAACGAAAAAAAAAAGCATATCAGGAGGCCATAGGCATCCAGCTGCCGCCTGAGCCGCTGAAACAATCGCCTGTATCGGTAATCTGCAGAAACCGTGATAAAAAATCAAACGCGTGCAGTACTGAGTAGCGTCTGCAAGAGATGCTCGCGGTTCCCGAGCTCAGACGGAGCAGACGCCGAAGCAGACGATACATTTAGTTTTTCTCTTGAAAGCTAAAACACTTCTCACCCAATATAACATTCTTTTTATTTCCATAAATGCATGCTGCGTATTTTCCAGAGGGAAACGCACACGTTTGTTTACACTGATGCAAAAAACATAATTAATTCCTCGCGCCACATCTAGAGCACAATCGTCGAATGATGCATACCCTGGTGGCAAAAATTCGTCTCTGCTTTCCTTCAACTTCAGAATTATGCAAACTTCGTGTATCAGTTATTAATGCGGGAGACAAAACCAAATATCAAGAATAAATATTTTCTTTTCATTTTGTTTAAAGTTCAGGAAACAATCGTCGCGAGTCTCGAGAATGAAATCCATCCGAAGCAGATCCGAAGCCTGTACTTCCCATAATTCCCATGGTGGTTGAAGCGCCGCTGAACGAGTCGCCATAGACACTAGCACCAGATTTCTCTCTAGTGTATAAGTAAGAAACTCTATGGCAATCTTGGACGTCAAGCAGCGCGCACGGCAGAGCTCGGGCTCAGCACAGATATGAGGGAGAAATGCGATGTTGAGCCGTTTTGCGTGTGGTGATGGGAAACATTATTCTCCCGTTACGGCCACCTGCGAACACTATCGAAAGCTCGTGCGGCTGGCCATCTCGGAGATTGCATCGGTGACGTAGCGACTTCGGTTGGCTGCAAGATGGCCAAGTTGGTGCGGCGATTATCGGCCTGCGCATCATGTGCGTTGTCGCGTCGTTACGCGGGGGACCGGCGGCGACAAAGAAACTACAGAAACTATGCGTGCCAAAGACTGCTGTGCTGCTGTTAGTTTTTTCGGCAGTGACCGTTTGACAGCTCCCAAAGCGCGCAAGAGGCAACCATTTTCCTACGCGCTTCGATGTGGTATCGGTGTCGTTCGTTCACATTCGGTTCTAACTCGCACACGATTTTTGGACCCGTTTGATCGGAAAAAAAAAGGTGCGTGCCCTTTTACAGTGCTTTACAATGGGTCCTTTTACAATGTTTTTTCGACCTTACGCATTTCATACATTCAAAATCCGCAATTTCACAGCGACCATCTGGGAAAGCTTCTTTTTGTTTGTTTGTGTTTTAAAATTTGACTCTGGGTGACATGGTGCCTACCCGCATTGACATGAAATTAGAGTTGTGCCACTCAGAAAATTTCGCAAAAATACTCGGGGAAAACCTGGAAATCTCAGGGAATTTAGCAATGTCAACTTGGTAGACACCCTGGTGATGCAAGATATCCTTCATGGTAAAGCTGCCAAAGAAGTCTGTTTAATAATTGATTTGATCAGAGATGGGCAGGACCTAGTGAACTTGGAAGAACTCAAACATTATACTAACGCATGGGAAGGGAGAAATAAGACACTTAAACAATTACCCTCAAACCTCTTCGTAACATAATGGGATATAATGAAATAATGGATATAACAAAGTGAACAAAATTTCCCTTGAAATCTCCATGGGCATACAGGTATTTGAAACCTTTTAACGAAGTAAAATTGACCTTTCGATGGATATAACGAAATAAAACAGCCTTTGAAACTGAAAATCAGCATGGTTTCATGCCAGAAAATCACCTGCTGTGGTGTTCGGTGCAGCGATAAAAAAATCCCACGGCCCAATGAAACTGCTGCATATTTCCACGCATAGCCCCGCGCATAGCCCCGCGCCAGCAGCTGCGCACACTGATATACACTGTTGCCTTCCTCCGTCCTATTGGAGTCCTCACTTGCCATCCCCGCTTATTTTTTCCTTTTAATTTCTCCTGCAGCAGCTAAATCTCAAAGCATGGCCTCTGAGATTGCATCACGGTTATCTCGGAGGTCATGCTAACTGTGCATTCAGACAGCTGGCTGTAGAGAGATGAGGGATAAATGTGATAGGTGTGCCATTGCTTGTGTGTGGTGGTGAGAAATTAGCACCATCCACTGCTCTCCTTACGGTCGCCTGTGAACACCCGCGGCTGGGCGTGGCCTGGCAAACCAGCACCTACGCGTCGATGTTCGTGTGCCTACTGATCATGTTTCGTAGTGGCGAAAACGCACTGAATAGTCCGCCACGTGCTGCGAAATAACGACGAGTGTAGTTTCACTGCTGACTGTTCAACTGCGTCCCCGTTTCTCTGGTTTTGTGGTAATGTGGACGAGCCACATGACAAACAGAAGCAAAAGACAACTGGGCTGCGACAGAATGCAGCCTTATCACGCCAGCTGCCGATTCGCATGGTACTGATGAGTAATAGGGGTGTGCGAATGTTTAAAATTTCGAATAATTTTCAAATAGCGTTTGCTATTCGATTTTTTACTGAACTTTTACTGTTCGAACTATTTGAAGTTGGTAATTACGGAAAAAAAAATATGCTATGTCTCATGACAAGTGGCCCATTCCTGCATGTAGTATGCTTCGCCTCGTAACACCTGTGTGCTGCACCGAAGCTGACGCTCTTGTGCTGCGGGAAAGCTAACACTCGTGTACTGCAGTGAAGTTAGCTCAGCTTTGGGTTGCACACTCTGTTGTCCTGTTCTTCAGGACATTGGAGTGTACTGTGGGAGTACACTAGTCATGCAACAAATTTGTTTGCCCATGTGCAGCAGCATATTGCTCCAAAATTTGGCATGGTATTATTAAAAAAATATTTGAAAATTATTTGAAAAATATTCAATTTGATTTACACTTTAACATTAATATTCAAGTTCGCTTTGCACTAAAAATTTTGCTATTTGCACAGTTCTAATGAGTAGTCTTTTTTTTTTTTATACTACCTCTAAAAATTTCATCGCATGTGTGGCTTTACTGTGTGCCACAGCACCATCTTTTTATTTGCACGTTAAAATTTTCGCTTCAGAACTGCAAATATTGCAGTTAAGTTTATAATGAAATGATGGATGTAACGAAGCAATTCCATGTCTCCCTTCGACTTCGTTATAATGAGGTTCAAGTGTATATATACTGGTCAGCCAACCTTCTATGTTCTACAAAGCATTCACAAAGTTAATATTGACACTACTACAAAGGCGCATGAATCAGATGCAGAGACAAGGAAGTACACGAAACAATGCTAATGTTGAGTAGGATAAGAGAAGCACTTGATTTGAACCAAGCCAAAGAGCACGCTGACTTCATTAAGAGGTGCCTATAATAATTTGTTGCAAATATGTAATAAGACAGGTAATTGAGAAGTCTTCTCAGTACCACAAACCTTTTTGTATAGCTTTTATAGACTACGAAAAGGCGTTGGAGTCAGTAGAGATGGAGATTGGAGTCGGTTGAGATGGAAGCATTGCATTGCCTTGAAGAGTATGTAAATACCTTAGCCAATATGCACACAGCCTGGACAGCTGCCATGCTTCTCCACAATAAAAGCCAGCAAAAGCATGATTACGAATGAAGCTAGTCACCAACAGCGGTAATTTACAACTTCAGCACATGTTCTTCTTCAATGAGTGGGTGCCATTACAGTAATAGCTGTCACGGTCATTCACAGTTTCGAGCATAAAGAAATACCTAAAGAAAACAAGAAATTTTCTTGGTGAGACGGGATCCGAACCCAGATACCCACTGTCCGAAGGCGAGTGCCAAGAAGATGCATTCCCCCTGTGTAGACCACTGCATGCTCAGCAGTAGCCAAACAACTAAATTTTGAATAAATTGGAATACAGTTGACACTCACTACAACAGACCCTGGTAATCCGGCAAAAAGTGTCCATTTTATCCGAAGTCTGTAATATTCATTCTTCGGACTTCAGTACAGGAAGGGGGAGGCGCAAGAGGGAGGGTTGGGTGGTGGAGGTGGCGTCATCTTGCCCATATTGCAGACTTCAGTTCAGCATCGTGGGGCGGGCTGTTTCTCTAACCATCTGCCTGGTGTGGACTCCGCAGCATGATTACGAATGAAGCTAGTCACCGACAGTGGTAATCTACAACTTAAGCACATGTTCTTCAGTGAGTAGGTGCCATTACAGTAATAGCTGTCACGGTCATTCACAGTTTCGAGCATAAAGAAATACCTAAGGAAAACAAGAAATTTTCTTGGTGAAATGGGATTTGAACCCAGATACCCACTGTCTGAAGGCGAGTGCCATAGTCGCTAGGCTTGCAGATGCATTGCACCCATGCTTGCAGAATATGCATTTATAGGAAGCATATGATTGCATTGTACCAACAATTGTAACACAGCTTGCTATGGGTGAGAGAAAGAGGAAATGAGAGCAAGGGAGCAAAAGAGGCACATAAAGTGACGTGAAGAAAGAAACACAAGTCTTGCCCTGGACCTACTACCTTAAAAAATGAAAGAAAAAAAAAGTTTCAGGTTGCACAGCACACCCACGCTTGCTCTCAACTCACTACCCATATCCTTGCCCTTGGCATACTGCTAGTATATGGTGATACTATAGTGGTACACGATAGTGATATAATGAGTGATAGTCATCATACAGCTAGAGTACGAAGCAGAGAGTAAAGAACATAAAGTTCACGACATTATTACGGCAGGGCATGCCGTGCTGTGTATTGGCTGTAGACTCCTCTTTGCTAGTTAAGCGGTGTTCACATGGGGGATTTCTCCGTGGGGGATAAAGGTGGAGCCATGTGACGTCAGCTGGCGGGGAGAAGTCCCCGAACAATCTCTGGCTCACACGGGCAAAGCAACCGGCGGGGGAGGCCAGTGTTAGCAGACTACTCCTGTGCCGGTACTCACGGCACCACGAAAGCAACAGTACGCTTCGAGTGTGCGGAAATCAGTGCGGACTGTTGCGGTTAAATGAAATGGAAATGGGCATAAACACTCGGATTTTGTCTATTGGGCCTAAGAGGAACGGCCAATCGTGTAAACAGGCTTTTAACACGTGCACTACTGCCTTTCGCAGGATATCTCATTCACAACTTTTGTGCAACAAATGTAGACGTGGTAATGAAGTTTACGGTCACTGACCAAGTCGAAAAGGTTGTTTCGACGTTTCGGAGCCTATACAGGTTCCTTGTTCACAATGCAGCGGATGTAGCGCCGTTATCCAGTTAAATATGCAGTATGCGACGTAATGAACGGGCATAGATTTGAGGCATGTTTCCATCTGTCCTGTTAACGGTATCAGGTGTCGTCTGTGTCAGCAGAAATTCCAGCAGCAGTCTCATTGTCAAATTCTTCTCTTTGGCTATGACAGCAGCATTCTCCCAAGCGATAGAGTGATCACTCTTGTGCACATGCTCTGCTAGTGCGTTGTACAAATGGCGGTGATTTTGAACATCGCGTTCGTGCTCTTTTAGTCGTCAAGTAAAAATTCCTGTGTCGCCAATGTAGCAGGAATTGCAGTCGTGGCATGGGATTTTATAGATTACACCCGGGAACTTTTCTGCTTGTAAGCGGTCCTTCACGTTGACGACTTTGCTGTGGAGCTTGTTTGATGGCACATGCGCTACGCTTAAATCATATTTTGAAAATATTCTTGAGAGTGCTTCGCTGATACCTGGTACGTAGGGAATGCTGGCCCGTTTTTGAAGAGTTCGTTTCTCGGCTGGCTGAGGATCCAGCATTCGTTTTTCAATTCTGCGAACAAAAGCAGACGAATAGCCGTTATTGGACTGTTCTTGCCATACTGTAATAAGTTCTCTCTGCAGTTCGTCTTCGTTGGAGCTTAAGCGGGTGGCCCTATGAACCAAAGACGATACGACAGAAGTCTTGTGTCCAGTCGGGTGGAAGGACGCAGAGTGGAGGTAGCGACCCGTATGGGTCATTTTGCAATAAACGGAAAAGGATAGGCCACCGTCGGAACGATGTACGAGTACGTCTAGGAAGGGAAGCTTGCCGTTTTCTTCTCGCTCCAGAGTAAATTGTATGGTCGGTTGTATGGCGTTGAGCCTCTGTAGCAACCGGTTGACGTTTTTGTGCAGGATACAAAAGCAGTCGTCCACATAGTGCAGAAAAACTTTCAGTGCAGGTTTGAAATCTGTCAGGACTTTTTCCTCCAGGGCTTCCATCACAAGGTTTGCGGTTATCACGGATATTGATGCTCCCCATAGCAGTCCCATGTATCTGTTTGTAGATTTTAGAGTCGTAAGTAAAGTACGCGTTACTTAAACATGGATGAAGCAACTCACACAACTCTGAGGGATCCAGGGGTGTCCGGTCAGCGAGGTTGGCATCCTTGGAAAGGTCTTCTTTGCAGGTTTCGACGGCCAAGTCGATAGGGACACTGGTAAAAAGCAGTCACGTCAAACGACACCATCACATCGTCATCCCTGAGATGAAGGCCACACACAATTTCCACGAATGCTGAAGAGTTCTGAACATGTGTTGTGGTGTGACTGGCTAGGGGGCTGAGCACTTGGTGCAAATACCCAGATAGCTTGTAGAGCGGTGAACAAGTGAAGTCGACTATTGGCCGAAGAGGTACGCCTGCCTTGTGTACTTTCGGGAAACCGTAGATCGCAGGGGCTGAACCGTTGGTGCACAATAACCGGTAGTATGATTTGTTGTGTTGAGGGCAGGCCAGTGGGAGGACAGTGGACAGCGTTTTTTGAAGTTTATTTTGAATGCTGCTTGTGGGGTCCTTGGTTAATATGGAATATGTTCCTCCGTCTTCAAGCAAATTAAGCATTTTTTCCTTGTATGCGCTGCGGTCTAGTAATACCGTGGCATTGCCCTTATCTGCTGGGAGCACGACGATACTTTTGTTGCTGCGTAGGGTCCGTATTGCTTCTTTTTCCGCTGGTGGGAGGCCTGTCAGCAGGTTGTGCTTCCGCCACGACGAGAGTACACCTATTGCTCTGGTGTGTGCTTCATCTTGCACTTCACGCGGCAGCTGAGAAACCGCTCGTTCAACAATGCAGATCACCTTCTTCGGGTCAGAGGCAGTACTCGTGTTGTAGTTCAAGCCACGGTGCAGGATTGATAATTCTTCAGGACTTGGCTGGTAGCAGGATAAGTTAACGACCGCTTCCTTGGCATCATTTGGAACCTTCGGATGTAGCCCTTCAAGTTTCCTGTCCTGAGTAGCCTTGCACTTACGTTCTCTTAGAGAAGCAGTGAAGTTTGCGTGCAGCTGAACATCGGGAAACTCGCCTCCGTAAACTTCATTACCACATCATGCTACCTGACCAGACGAGCTTTCGTCAAATTCTGGACAATGAACAAATTTAGACGCGGCTCTAGCCAGCAGAAGTTACCATGTTTTTCTAGCTTCACAGACGTCGTCACGCAAAGAGACATTTTTGGCAAAGTTGTAGGCACCCGCTCTTTCTTTTGTTCTCTCTAATGACGAATTGTATACAGCTTTTCGAAAATTCAATAAAGTATTCTTCCATGTTGGTCGGATTTCGGTCAACTGCAAGTACAGTGTTTTGTTTTTGTTTTTTGTTTCACGAGCTTCGGCCGAGGATGGAAGCAATCTGGCCGTTTGATATCGGACAGTGAAGTGTACGAGCTGTCCGTTAAAATTTTGGAGTGCGAAGAATTTAATGCAGACTTCTGCTGTCTTCATCAGGCAGGATCAACCACCAGTTTAGCAATCCCCCGTCTCCCCACCCCCTTAAAAAAAAAAAGAAAGAAAGAAATACTCTGTTTTCTCAGCTGCAAATTAAACTGAGGCATCAAAAAAAAAAAAAAAGGTTCTTGCAGTCCATGTAAACACCTTTTTAAAATATAAAATATATACATAACGTCGGCGAGTCGGCACTAGTATATATATACTAAGTTTGTGTTTTAATACTGATCATTTTTCTCGCCTTTCGCGGCAAAATATTTCTTCTTCACAACGCTGAAATTGCATATCACGAGGGGATCTTTCTAAAAGAGAGTCGTGCAGTTTGCGGAAGAAAATGGCACTCTAGCAGGCATCTGCCCAATTCTCTCGGAGAGATTTTTTATTGCTTTTCACCATCAATATGGCACAAAAAGCACGCGATGTTTCCTTTGAATCTTTCAAACAAAACGGGCGAGGTCCAGATGCTTATCGAATTCATCATTTCGAAATAAATAAGTAAATAATAAATAAATAAATAAAGGGGGCAGTTAAACACGACTAGTCGTGGTATGGCTCCGTAATCTGCTTGTAAGTTATCTTCGGACGTAGTGTACTCTTGCACGAGTAAAAAAAAATAAAAATATCCGTCATCAGTCAGTTTCGTCAACGTGGTGCCCGCAAGCTGAACGCACATTTGGAAAGATCGCTGCGACCGTGTCTACGCTGCAGCTACGGCCAGCGCATCCACGAAGCTATTGTTGCCAAGGGCCAGCTCAAAATTCCACCGTTTCCCCTGCCAAGCGGGGAGTGTTTGATCCACTCGGTCAAAAGGTCCCAGTCTCCCCGGGGATGAGCGGGGAGGCCACGCAAGCTTGCAAAACTGTGACGTTGTTATCACGTGATACGGAATCCCCCCTTCCACGGCGGGGAGAAATCCCCCGTGTGAACACCGCTTTAACGGACTGATAAGCAATGTGATGCCACCAGCTTGGCTGTTTGACCAGTCTTCGCGATGTTAGATTAGTGGAGCCGCTTCAGTTTGTTTTTTTTTGTTCACTTTCCTTGTGTTATTGTTCTTTTGGTTTTCCAATGCATTTCTAACACTAAATTTATCATCAACATTTTTAATGTGTCTATCCAGTTGTTGTGCATACTCTTACATCAGAAGGGAGTGAAAAGGGAAATGGAAGTCACTTCTGTGGGGTTTAGGCCGCCTTGCCAGCAAAGGTGAAGTCTTGAGCCGCCGGTAACACAAGAACAAACTTTTATTAAAAAGAACTCTAAACACTTAAAATAACTTGGGCACACTGAACATTGAACAAACACCCAAGGGCACACGCACCTGCCCTTAACCTTTGCTCCGGTGGGGCACATGCCTCCCATGCACACCACAGTCCCTTGCCGACTCTGCACACATACACCATGCGCACACCATGCCCGCCCATTCACCGATGACTGTGCACAGCCCATGCACACGCCTCACGCTCGTCCACCACTGACTTCCTTGGCAGCGCTTCGGCTGTCGCTTTTATAGCAAGTGAGTGACGCGGCTGCTTGATGAAAAGGTCAAGGCACGTCGCCAGTGCGCAGCATGTGTTGATCTGAGACAAAGTTGGCAATGGGTGTGACTCTCACAGTGTTCAGAGTTCTTTTTAATAAACGTCTGTTCTTGAGTTACTGTTGGCTTGAGACTTAACTTTGTAATCTCAGGGGTTGGGAAAAGAAATAGAATGCATTCTGTGATATCAGGAGTTGGTGAGCTGGCAGGAAGGTGCTGTACTTGGAGACATCATCCTGTGCTTATGAAATAAAAGCTACGGTGGTCGGGTTACACCACATGTATGCATCTGTGGAAGTTGTCTGGGCAGTCTCGACACTATTTTGGTTTCAGTGGCGCCAGCACTGGGCGTCTAAATATATTCACATTACGGACAGTACTGCTGTTGTCGGACAAGTTGTAATCTATACACCTTTCCACCAAACCCCTCCTGGGTGCCGTCATAGTGTGCCTACAGTGCACAGCTGGCGATGTCTCGTGGTGATATCTCCTTGGTGCTTGCCCATGTACAGTGGAGTTTCACTAGAACGAAAATTTCCAATAAAATTCAGTTGTAAGTCGAGCCTCTGTCCTGTGTGTTCCTTCTTCTTTCTGCTCGTGTCATTTCCAGCTGGAATTTTTTACGCCATGAACCAACACGCCCAGCAAGCTACCCTACTCTCCTTGGACTGTTCGTCCCCCAGGCTTTCTGTCCAAATGCGGGCACTTGTCATACCGTGTGCCACTAACCTCTTGTTTTTGCTCTGTGTAAGCTTTGAAAAGTAGTTAGCAACCAGAGACCCGGCGGTGACTATGTGATATGCTGTCGAAGCCCTCATCACAGCTACAGTAGGTCATGTGTAAGGATTAAAGAAACATGGGTGCGACGCACTGCGATAAGTGATAACAAGGCCATTGCGCCCGTTCTGCCATGGGGCGGACTTGCTATAAAAAATTCTGTTGTTTCCTAGATTGATGGACATAGGCCATATTGTCAAGAGCGAGAGAGATTCTTTATTTGAAAAGAGGAGAAAAGCACAGGATAATAACTGTCTCTCGTCGAGGAGGACACCTGAACCGTCCTGTGCGGGGGATGGGGGAGGGGGACTAAAACAGAGAAAAAAAGATAAAGTAGAACTTAGAAGAGGGAGACACCGGCGTAGGCACCACACTGTACAAGGCACAGGTACACATCAAGCTCGACACTTAAAACACTCAAAGGACACTTAAACACTTTAAACACATGCTATCTTAAACACTTAAAACACAGGCTAGTTTGTCATAGCCGCCCGGCCAACCCCGTGTCCTTGACGAAGTTGAGGAGGGCGGAAAGAGCGGTGCGGCGACGTTTAGTGCAACCAGCTGGGTGCAACAAGTCCTGTAGTGTTGAGCACGACAGGCTGTGTTTACGGTAGCTGGCCTTGGGGGCTTTATTAGTAGCTTAGGGGATAGCTTTGGCAAGATGCGTCCGTCGGGGTCGCTCTCGAGCGTAGAAGAAATGCGCTGTCTTCTTCGTTTTGGCTGACGCCAATCTTGCACTCGACCCACTACATGCAGGTGGCATTATTCTCCCCTTGTGAAAAAAAAACAGCATTGCCCCAATGCTACAACACAGTCGTAAGGAAAGGGCAAAAACAGATAAAGAGGAAGAACAAAGGTAAGCGGGGGAGAGTCAATCAAAAAAGCAAGCTCATGAAGAGAAATGAAAATGCACACACACACGTGCATACGCACGTACGGAACGATGAAGGGTACAAAAGTTACGCACGTGCAATGTAAGGTTTCATGCGTACAACATGAACTATGTCCGAACTCGGTGGATGTCGCGTCCTGGTCTGTGGGTGCGACATTGTGTATGGGACCACTTCGTAGTTCACGTTACTGACGCGGCTTAGGACATTATAGGGGCCAAAGTACCGGCTCAGTAACTTTTCGCAGAGGCCACAGCGGTGAACGGGGGTCCACACCCACACTTGGTCTCCGGGGTTGTAGGACACCGCTCTGTGATGGGTGTTGTAGCGGCGTGCGTCTGCTTGCTGCTGCTAATCGATGTGCAGCCGTGCGAGTTGCCAACCTTCTTCGGCACGCTCGGCAAATTCCTCTGCATCAGGTGGCAACCGGTCAGCATCTTGACAAGGCAGCATAACGTCCAGCATGGTCTGGACTTCCCGACCATACAGAAGGTGAAATGGTGTGAATCACATCGTCTCTTGCGCGGCGGTATTATACGCGAAGGTCACTTAAGGCAAGATCCGGTCCCATGTCTTGCGTTGGACATCAATGTACATTGAGATAATGTCAGTGATAGTCTTGTTCAGCCGCTCGGTAAGCCTGTTGGTCTGGGGGTGGTATGCTGTCGTCTTTCGATGTCTGGTGTTACTTAGGTTAAAAGCTTCGCCAATCAGCTGCACTGTGAATGCTGTCCCTCTGTCTGTGATTACAGTGGAGAGAGCACCGTGCTACAATACGATGTGGTGCATGAAGAATTGTGCTACCTCAGAAGCTGTGGCTCGTGGTATCGCCTGTCTCTCGGCATACTGCATTAAATAACCAGTCACGACGATCACCCATTTGTTGCCATCGGCAGACAGAGGAAATGGTCCAATAATGTCCATGCCCACTTGGTCGAACGGCATGCAAGGAGGTTCAGCTGACTGAAATAAGCCAGCCAGCTTAAAGGGGCCCTCTAACACTTTCCTCACACCCATTTTTTATTTGCGGGTCGCGTTGACAGATGGCTGAGGATATTTTTGGCAGGTGTCAAACCGCCCATATCAGTTGATTTAATATTTTAATCGTTCAATGAAATCATCACATCGCTGCCGACCGCATCAGCGCGTAGTGGCGCGCGTCAGAACTATTTGTGCGGAAATGGCGACTTAGGGCGCGAGCCGGTGATTGGATGAAAGTAGCACTATAGGTGCTCGCGGCACTACGTCGGTAAGCAAGTAATATTCGGCTTTGTTTTTTCACCTGCGTAGGTTTTTATTGAACGCCAATAGATGCAGTCGTAGTAGAAAGATCCCCACAATTATAAAACGCGATAGAGGCGCTGGCTCCCGTTTCGCCTCTTGCCTTTTGCTTACACGAGTCGTATGTCTATACGAAAAGAATTCCTTTGTTTCATCTCTCTTGTGTACGTTCGTGACTCGCTAAAGTGCTGAACCACTGGGTGGAATTTGCTGTTCTGTCAAAGTGTGTTGTATCGCGCGCAGCACTATAAAGGAATTTGAATGTGTCCGCTAAACCGGTATACGCAAAGATGTACTGGATACCGGATAGCGTTGTTTGTCACAGTCAAGTGGCACCAGCTGTGGGTGGCAAACAGAACAAGCAAAACCGTGTGAGCTATGTCCTCCGAGATACCTGCAGCCACTTGCTACCCTACAGCCTCGACAATTTGTGTCGCACTGAGAAACGGTGTCGAATTTTCATGGGTGCTTTACCGTGGAAGCTTCATCATACAAAGCTGAAGCAATTAAAACCGTCAGCAACTCGAGGGCTACATAGCGCGCGACGACCACTCAAAAGATTCGAAGCAGACGGCAACCGCTCCACGTGGTCTGCCGTGCTTGCGCATGCAATATTTACTCCTGGTATTCCGCTCTACGCAAAGTGCTTTGCGCATTGGGGTTATGTTGACATGCTAAAATTCTCTATTCCCACTTCTATGCTTCCATGTCTGCGCGTTTAGCTGAAGAACCCGTGAAGAAACATTGCCGAGTATGGTCCTATTCGCCGGCCCCTCTCAGTGGTCATGACGGCGAGTTTGAAGACGACGGCACTTGCCTTTAAGTGTCTTTACATGGAACGACGCGTAAAGCCTCAGTTCGAAGCACGAGCATCCGCTCTTACAAGTGGAAGCGGTCAGAAAAGCTCATAACTGACAGTGTGGCATGCTCTCGCGCCGCGTTGTTTGTTGGCATGGCAACGGCGTCATCACTACACTTGAGCGAACAGGTAACGATGGCGTACGAACTTCCGCTACGTAGGCGCCTAAAGCCAATTCCATTGGCCGAGCTCTATGACGTTTGTGGAGAGTGAAATGTGATCACCTGACCCCGCGAAATCCAAGTTGAGGGTCCACATTTTTTTTGCTTGTATTTTGAACTTTGTCTCCTTAGTAACTTTGCACTGCCTGCTCCTATCGCTGTCATTCTTGTAGCATTTGTCAGTCCACCCTCCAGTCTACGCAATACGCACATGAAAACGAGTGCGAAAAAAGTGTTAGAGGGCCCCTTTAAGAAAAGGTGTCTGTCAGTGCTGGCATTCACGACAACTTTTCACGTACTGTTTGACACTGGCTGAAAGCCCAGTCCAATAAGGGGGGGCACTCTCGCTTACTGTGGCAAGTGTTCTTAAGAAGCCTAAATGGCCAGATGTAGGCTCGTCATGGCAAGCAAAGCGGACTTCATCTTGCATGTCTCTTGAAACCACTAAGATATAGGCACGCCTGTTGGAACGGGCGTTCTTGTACGGTATGTTGTCTTGCAGACAGAACGACGCCATCGAGCAGACAGATGGCGTGGTATTGTGGCGTCGGGCCACGACGCCACCATACCTTGTGGTGATCGATTATCGGTCAAATATCCACATCATCTCGTTGCCGTGTGATCAAGTCCAATGAGCTAATGGCACCAAGGAAACCATCATCGTCCTCAGCTTCCAGACTGACCGGCTGAACAGGTGCGCGTGACAGTGTATCAGCATCTTCGTGCTTACGGCCAGACTTATAAACGATGGTGATGTGAAATTCCTCTAGCCCCAAGTCCACCGTGCTAGTCATCCTGAAGGGTCGCGTATGCTTTCCAACCAACAAAATGCACGGTGGTCCGTCACTACTTTGAAAGGACGACCATAAAGGTAGGGGCGAAACTTTGTAATTGCCCACACGAATGTGAGGCACTCTTTCTCCGTAGTCGAATAATTCGCTTTGGCACGGGATAGTGAGCAGCTGGCATAGACTCTTTCGACACCATCCTGATACTGGATGAGCACAGTGCCAAGGCCAACGTTACTGGCAGCAATATCCACCTCAGTATCGGCATCATTGTCAGAATGAGCGAGTACGGGTGTTGACTGCATTCACTGTCGTAGTTCAGCAAAGGCCTCCTGTTGCTCATTACCCCAGACTAATGGCGTGTCGTCGCATGTAAGGCGAGTGAGGGGTTCCGCTGCCTTCGAAAAGCCGTGGATGAACCTATGATAGTAACCACACAAACCAAGGAAGCGTTGAACGGCCTTCTTATCAGTAGGAGTTGTAAATGCGGCTACAGCGGCAAGCTTGTCTGGATCAGGCCGGACCCCTCTGGCGCTCACTACATGCCCGGGAAACTTGAGCTCCTCATACCCAAAGTGGCACTTCTCCGGCTTCGTGCGAGGTCGGCCAATTGGATATCTTCTAACACAGCCCGCAGGCGGTGAAGATGCTGCTCGAACGTTTCAGAAAAAAACTACCGCATCATCAAGGTACATGAGACAAGTCTGCCACTTCAGTCCAGTAAGGACAGTGTCCGTCATTCGCTGGAAAGTTGCCGGCGCTGAACACAAGACAAAAGGAAGCACTCAAAATTCGTAGAGACCATCTGGAGTCATGAAGGCTGTCTTCTCGCGGTCCCGCTCGTCTACCCCAATTTGCCAATACCCGCTTTTCAGATTGAGAGAAGAAAAAGGACAACCACGCCATAGTCTGTTCAACAAGTCATCAATACGCGGCAGCGGGTACACATCCTTTTTAGTCACGTTGTTAAGCTTCCAGTAATCTATGCAGAAGCGTAGCGTACAATCTTTCTTTTTCACAAGAATGACCATGGGCTGTTGGAAGGTTCGATGACACCATCGTCAGACATCTCTCAGACCTGCATCTTTATGGCTTCACGTTCTTTTGCCTACACACGGTAAAGCTGCTGGTGTATCGGGCATGCATTCTCGTACGTGATGATCCTGTGTCGAGTGACGGAGGTCTGGTGCACTTTTGAAGAACTTGTGAAGCAAGCCCTAAATTCCAGCAAAAACTTCTGCAGTGCTTTCTGGTTATCAGTCAATAGAGCTGGATTTATGTCGACGTGGCGGAGAGCTTTGTGAGCACTCTTCACTACTTCCGATGTGAAACAGCCACTCACGTTTGCAACTTCGTCTGCAAACGCTATCGATTTGCCGTGAAAGAGGTGTCGATGCTCGTTGCTACAGTTGGTAACAAGCAATTGCGATCGGCCGTCGTGAAGCTGTATAACACTTCTAGCGACACCAACGCCTTGCTTAAGTAGGTATTCCAAGTTTGTTTCAGCCACCGCTTTTCCATCGTGCAAGCCACAGCATGTGACGTCGACCATGACACTGGCTCGTGGAGGAAGCGTTACGCTCTCTGCAGCAACACGAAGTACGTCGGCACGCCATTGGTTGTCCTTGCCGTTGATTGCTCCCCTGGCTGAGAATGTGACACGCTGCTCTTGGAGGTCAATAATAGCACCGTGTTCAGAAAGTCAACTCCAAGAATAACGTCGTGGGAGCATTCGCGCAGGACGAGGCAGTTTGGTATGATTGTACAGTACAATCCACTTTTAGAGGAACATGCGCGCGCATGTCTGCGCCCTGCGGAGTGCCAGTGTATCCGGCACGGCCGCACATCGAAGCGATGTGGCTCAGGCGCACAGAAATCCAGGGGAGGTGCTTCGTGTCGTCTGCTACAGCAGGAAGCAGGAGCGGTGCCATAGGAGGCCATGGGCGCCAATCTTTCTTTGTGCTCTTGCACTGTAGCAGACAAGAAGCACCTACCCTGGATTTACGTGTGCCTGAGCCACTTCGCTTCGATGTGCGGCCGTGCCAGTGCCGTGGCGGATACACTGGCACTCCGCCAAGAGCGGACACGCGCGTACGTATTCCCCCTGACATTGGACCATACTGTACATCCGCGAATCTGAACTCTAGTTGTACAGGTGCATAGTGGAGTCACGATGTGGCCATCGGCCGTCTGAATCTGCGAATTATTCCAGAGCGTGATTACTTTCTTAAGCTGCATTGCGATTTTGCCGCTCAAAATGGAATAATCTGCACCTGTGTCCACTAACACACTTATGGCGTACCCGTCAATCGTCACCAGTATGTCAAGCAAAAGTTGGTCATCCCGCGCAACAGCAGGTGATGTAGGATCGGTATCTTTTTGTGTATGCATCGATCGGAGGTCTTCGGCACTTCGATCACCAGCGACCCTGCCCCCAGAGGTCACTTCAGTTAGTTTTCCCGGTGTGGACTGGGTGACCGTGTGGTAGGATACCGCTGCGGCGGCGATGAAAGTCGCCTCAGTGACGGCAAGCGTGACTGTCGTCAGGCAGGTGGCTGGTAACGCTGCTGAGAGGTGGTCCTCGATGTCCCTGGGTCGCTGGCCGTAGCGCGGTAGCGGCGAGTAGGCAGAATAACTGCGAAGCCCAAGGCATCGGTATGGACACTCTCGGTACAAGTGGTCAGCTTCACCGAAGTGATAACAAAGGGGATGGCGATCGAGGGTGCGCCAGACATCCGACTTCCGAGGGGGCATGCATTGATCATCAACGTACTGTACCGCTCTTGTTTGGGCTAATTGGTACATTCTTGACACAAACTCGGTAGCGCAAAAAAACACGGACGAAGAAAAGAAGGAACACAGACAGGCGCCTGTCTGTGTTCCTTCTTTTCTTCGTCCCGTGTTTTTTGCGCTACGGAGTTTGTGTCAATAGTGTACCGGTTGCTCCAAACAATAGGAAGCAAGAGCGGTGTGGCAGAAGGCACCGCAGCACAGTATTGGCTGCGCCGGCTGAAATGCCACTCTTGGAGGGGCATGAGTGAACTGCGGTGGAGGGGAAGCAGGACGGTTCAAGACTTCCGCATAGCTCATACGATGGTACTCAGTTGGTGCTAGCGGAGTGTTGTGGTGAGGCAGTGTGTCACGTTGCTCCCGGAAAGCCTGGCGCAGCTTCTGTTTGAGGATGTTTGCAACAGAGTTTATCGCGGGCTGAGGTGTTTAGCGGCCTTTTGCAACTCTTCGTGCACGATCGAACGAATGAGTTCCCGCAGGTAGTCACTGTGGCTTCCTATGGCCGTGAAAATGTCAGTGGCAGACATACTGCTCACTTGTCGCCCGTACAAGGTGGACTGCTGCAGAAGCATCTTTTCCATAGTCCCGGCCTCAGCCAAGGACTCTGCGACCATCTTAGGAGGGCTCCGCACGAGACCAGCGTAGAGCTGCTCCTTGACTCCACGCATCAAATGATGAAACTTTTTCTCCTCTGTCATTCTTGGATCAGCTTGTCTGAAGGGGTATGTCATGTCTTCGACGTATGTGGTCACCATTTCATTTGGCAATTGCATGTGGTCTTGGAAATGCTCGTTCCGCTTGTTCGTGGCGATCAGCACTAATGAAAGCTTCCAGGATCTGGCGGCAAAGTTCGAGCCACGACGTCAGCTGCTCCTCATGGTTCTGAAACTAGGTGCTCTATCCTCCAGGTAAAAGTAGACGTGTCTCAGTTTTGCCACATCGTCGCATTGTTTCAGTGTGGCCACGTGCTCGAAGTCGACCAACCAGTCTTCAACATCCTCGAAAATTGTGCCGCGGAACATCACCAGGACCCATGGGCTATCAAGCGTGTAGCAGTTTGACGCCGTGCTTTCCATATGAGTTGGGGTGATTTGAACAGAAGCACTGGCCATAGCTGTTGAAATGGCAGGAATCGTATCGTTGACTTCATGAGGCAATCCCCTGATCCTGCGGCTGGCCCGGTGCACATGAGTGTTGATCGGTACTGGGCTTGTAGTGTGGCTCCCTGGAGGGGTCTGCAACATCCACGATGGTTACCCAGCACCTCCACCAGTTGTCACGAGCTTCCAGATGTCCTTGAGGGCTTTATTAGTAGCTGAGGGGCTAGCTTTGGCAAGACACGTCCATCGGGGTGGCTCTCGAGCGGAGAAGAAATGTGCGGTCTTCTTTCTTTGTTTTGGCTGGCGCCACTCTTGCACTCAACCCATTACATGCAATTGGCAATATTATCGTATGTTCACCGAACTGCTAGCTATCAAATCAGTATGATTGATGAAAACACGACATCAAGAACCGTAGCACGCCGCAAAAACAGAGCTTCGATCAAGAACTGCACGGACGCAAGGCAACTACCGAAATCTGTGGCTCCCCAGTTCACGGTGGCCGTGTTTTCTGTTTGGCAACATTGCGCGCATATGTATGAAGAATTTAGCAAGTCCCAGTATGGTGTCACGAATCTCAGCCCTTACTGTGCATTGGTTCAACAGGTATTTGTTACAGAACACCTGCATAATTTTATAGTATTGGTAGCTGTGTGACGGGTAACCGCTGGCTGCAAAAAAAAAAAAAATGGTGAAACATCTATCTGTTCCATTTCCTTTTGCTGAGAATGTATCGTGTTCTTCAGAGAATCTAAAAATAGCTGCTTTTTTGTTGAGAGTTGTGAAACACGAGCCGTACAATATCCAGAAATAAGGAGCGACGCCTGTTTTTTTTCTCGCCAATGCTGATCACTTGCTAGTTACAAGCCTCGTTGGCAACACTGGTACGATAGCGAACTCTTGCAAGATAAGGGAAAGCCTGCTGCCTTTACTAGCGCTTAAACGGCTGCACATGCTTCCCCCTTGACACTTGGCATTAAGAAAAGCTCAAGGCACGGGTGACGCAGAACTACAGAACCATGTGGTCGGAGGGATACGCACAAGTACACGCAACACAATGTGTGAAGCTGTTCGCGTGCATGCCCTCCGTCTCCTCCTGCTGTGGTAGTGAGAAAGCAAGTGTTCAGGCTTCCCCTTGACTTGTAACCAGATGCTATGCGGTGGGTGCTACACACAATTTGAAAAACACATTCGGAAAAGCTGCTTGGAGCTCGCCCATTTTACCGGTGGCACCCACAGAAGTTTCAAATTATCGGCTCTGTCTTCATCTGCGGTAGCAATAAAACTTCGTTATATTCAAATTGTGGATTAACATGCTTCATTACATGGAGGTAAAATACATGGCGTTCTATGGGCATCATGTTGTAAAATAGTACACTTTGTTATATCAAGAATTTTGTTATAGTGAGGTTTGTTATGTCGCAGTTTAGCTGTGGTATTATTGTGTCTTATGCAGATTCATTCTGGTGAAGTTTGGTGGTTTGCAAGTACAGGAAGGATAGGACGACTGCCATCCTGTACTGTCCACTCGTCCTGTCCTCCTTGTCCTTGTTTCTTGTTGTGCCTCCAATTTCTTGAGGCAATGTGCCAACTATCCCAAGAGCACATTTTATTCAGAGGTTTAAATTTTTGCAATTGTTTCTGAATTTTGATGTCTAAGCTTTGTTGTAATAGAGTAAATTGTTTGATTAAGGTACCACTTAATTGACATTGGTTGTAATCTCTTTTTTTTTTAGACACAAGAAATCTCGACTGAGTGTAAAGCACACAGAGGAAAAAAGTCATGCGGCATAGCCAAACAGAGGAATCGGCGGACATCATCCTTACAAAGGTTCCCTTCCCGTGGGCATTCCTGTGTCAGGGGTGATGCCCAGGTATGAAAATGCCACTTTAATTAATGAAGATGAAGCTTTTTGTTTTTCCTTTCTACCCCCCAAAATTTTTTTTGCACACCACTGTGGTTTTTGTAAATAGTCTTGCCCAGAAAGGAGCAAAAAGAGAAATAGGAAGTCATTTATTTTTTTCAGGGGTCACAAGTGAGCAGGAAGTGGTGAATATGAATTTGGACAAAAGTGTTTTCATATGCTACTGTGTTACTGGCATTCTCGTGCTTAGCACTTTCGGGACCATGCCGGGCCATCGGTCATACAGTAGAACCCCGCTGTTACGTTCCCGGCTGCTGCGTTTTCCCGGCTGTTACATCGTTTTTGGTCGGTCCCGGCATAGCTCCCATAGGATTCAATGCATTGGGAACCCCACTGTTACGTCGCAATGTGGAAACGTTCCCGCATGTTACGTCGCGAATCGGCATTCCAAGCGGCCACCGCCGACGGAAATATTGACTTTTCACGTAGCTTGACTTGGCTTGACTGTAGGATTAGCTGCACAATCGGCGACGCCAATTACGTTTCCAGCTTCCGCCATTTAAATTATGGAACAGCAATGCAAACTGTTGGTGACGGGATTGCGTACAATGATTACGTTTTCATCGATGACGCCATTGTCAAATACGAGGTTTTCTCTGTCGACGAAATCGTAGCCGAGTGTGCCGAAGCGTGCACTGAAAGCGCTAGCACTGAAATAAAATCGTGTGCCGATCCCCACTTCTCTCATTTTTCCATTTTTTCCATTTCCTGGCTCTTAGGTTTCCCGGCTCTTACATTTATATTTTACGGTCCCGTGAAAAACGTATCAGCGGGGTTCTACTGTATATGATTGCTGGTTTTCGACATGTTTGCCAACACAATCATTTTTCTAGGGTTAATACATAATGATGTAAGCGTGTATTATAGTGCCTTTTATCTCTTCCTTTCTGCCCCACATCCTGGAATGCCAGTTGCTGCTTACCATGCAGAGTTCAACTGAAATCTCTGTGGGCTGCAGCTTCTCTGGCATATGAGATAGAAAATGTCCATCTTGAATGGACATGCCACTGAATTGTTGAAGCACTCTTACACCCGTACCTGTGCATCCAGTGTCATTCACTCTCTGAGGGTTTTGTACACTTTTCTTGGTGCTGGCATGTGTCCAGAGAACTAGGCCAATATCATTGTGAATTCACTCTTATCCTTCGGCATGATTTGAATAATAGTGAGTCATTTTGTCAGCTTTTTGTTGGGTTCTGACAGGCGTACTCCATGGCGAAATTGTCATTTATGTGGAACACCACTTCCGGTATACTCTCAAAGTCTTTGATCAAAATGCTTTTGAAAGAGCTCTAGCGCAGGTGATGTACCAAAATGCAGCCGTAAGAAGAAAAACTTCATGAGAGGGAAAATTAGCATCCACCTGTTTGCAGCAAAAAGCTTCTTAGTTGCTAAAGAATTGGACTTGGTCGTGGGACTTTTTCAAGTAAAACTTCATAAAAGGCTTTGAGTGTGGTTGTGAATCTTCTGCTAGCTTCATCTGCTTGAATCCAGCCTTTGCCTTTCATTTTGACAAAACATTTGACCCTTAGAGGTGGCAGTCAGCTCAGTGGATTGGAGACATAAATTTTACTCTCATTGCTTTTGTTGAGGTTTCTGAGGTCTACACATATTCTTAATTTTGTAGTAGTCACTTTAGGAATTGCAGTCGTGGCTGAGCACAGGGGAATGGGTCTTCCACCTTCTTTGCTTGGCTTTTGTTCCATATAGAACCAGGTTTACTCTGCCTGACACTTACTGGCACTTGGCTCAAACTTTCTGTGAGCTTTATCTGTATGTGCCTGCCACTTCAATATGTGAAGTTCACATCCCTGGCCTTTCTCATTATTTGCACATGTATCATCTGAAGGACCAGGCTAGCTTATTGGCCCACAAGAGGCTTTCGCATTCTGTTCAGTACAGCAAAGTGTTATACTCCTTCTCCTGCAGGTATGCATTGCTTACAGCATTCCTAGCGGCTTTAGTATCCTGTCCAACAGCACTTGACAATCTTGTCTTAATGGATTTGAGTGCACTCATGTTCTTCAGGCTTGCCACTACAGTAGTGTGTCTATCATAAATATGTCTGGCTCTCTGTTGAAATTTTTTCTCTGTGTAGTAGCATCTGGTCTCGGACTAGTTGGTACATAGCCGAACTTGAATTTATTGGCGGAGATACTAAGACAAGGACAAGGAGCACAAGATGAGGACAAACGTGGAGGGTACTTGTTTGCATCTTGTGTTCCTTGTCTTTGTATTTGCGCCAATGATTTCAAGTTTAGCTTTTCTCTGCACAGATGGATTACTGCCCCAGAGGCTGTACCTGTGGCAATGTTCCTTTTGTCTTGCACTACCTTATGACCTTAAAGGGACCCTGAAATGGTTTGGTGACTTTGGACAAATGCATTGCACCGATAGCTCGAGTCATTCTGATCATTGTCGTAACAATATCGGCACTCTGCGTTAAACGTGTAATTTACTACAAAGTTTTAAACACGCACATTGTGAAAGATCGACGCGACTCAACTCAAAACTCAAAGCGTTTTCAACTGCCCCTGTCCACAGAATATGTGATGGGTGCCACGAAGCGAAAGCCATGGGACGTCACGAGCCCCGAAGGGCCAGCCAATGGTATCATCGCGTCATCTGGCGGCGTACACACGAGTCGCCGGAGCACTATTACAGAGGCTAGCATTGCCGAGGCCGGCTGCCTCAGGAGAGATATTGCGGCGCTATGTCGCTACAGAGAGCTTGTCACAGCGGCTGACGTGGGAGGCGCAGTTGTCGCTAGCGCAGAATCCGCAGCAGATCGAGTTGAGGAACAGCAGTGGTAAGGAGGAAGGCGACAGAAATAAGCCCATAGCTACCGTAGTGCAAGGTGCTTCACCTTATTTATGGCGTGAATTATTTCACAATTGCGTTGCCTAATCACTGACACATTGTCAAAAAAAGTTTCAGGGACCCTTTAAAGTGCATTTTTGTCAAATAATCCATCTTTCTGCAGCAGTTGTACCTGCAAATAGAGGCAGAGCAGTTTATGCCACTTTGAAGTTCTTGTTACCCAGAATTTCTTCCTCTAAGTGGCCCCTTTTTCTTCCTCTTTTTCCTCAAAATTTCGTGTGCAATGGCTAATGAGTGAAGTTGGCTTCTGTTTCTTCTGACAGTGCCGGCATACAACTAATTCATTTGGCTCTCCTGGCAGACCATTGCTCGTCTCCTCTGTACAGCTCAGTGTGGTCATATAGCAGCAGGGCTATGTGTGACTGTCAGTCTTTGTCCAGGTTTGCTGGTGCTGGTTTTCTGTTGTGTATAAATATAAATTGTCATTTTTAATCTCCACGTATATTCTAAAAAAGGTGTGCAGATGTGTCAACCCTGAAATTATAAGGCAATTACTACATGCTGAACTTTGTGTTGTTGTGCAAGCATACAACTTCTTTACACCTCATAGCTTTGGTAGGGCTGCAAGTTAGTTGTGAGATGGAATATAGATGAAGCAGCCCAAGCTGATAAAGAAGACGAAGACTGGATAAGTGCAAAGGGGGCAGGGGCAGGGGGAAGATAATAAAGAAGAAGCTAGTAATGGCGACACGACGAGTACTATGTCTGTTTGCTATGTGCAGTATTATTACATAATTTGGCGCAGTCGACGGAACGAAGCAGTATGCGGGTGACTTTCTTTGTGGACAACCGCAACGACTCTGTGGTGTTGAACAAATATCAAGTCGAGGATGAAGCCGCCGTTGAACTTCCTGAACACATTACTACAGGTGAGCTTTCTGAACCTCATCATGAGTGAAGCCTCCGTGTCGGCAGAGGAACTTGTGAAGCGAGATTGTGTTAAAGTCAGCATTCCGCTGTGCATACTCAACAAGCTGGTGTTGGCACCATTCGAAAGCACATCCGTGCTCAGCCAATCTTCATCCGATGAGTTGCCGGCAATGCTGCGAACCATTATATGCCAACAGCGGCAAATTTCGAAGCAAGGTGCCGCTATAGAGACTCTCGCTGCCACGTTAACCCAGCGAATCAACCACTCATCACCATTCAGAATAATACGCCCAGACACATTTAATGATGCATCGGACAACCCAGAAGTATGGATAGCTTTCTATGAACAAGCTGCGAAGAGCAATGGGTGGCTGTCTGATGAAGATTTAGTGATGAATATGAGACAATTCCTAAGCGGGGTAGCAAGAAAGTGGCATGATCGGCGATTTTCATCACAAGAACCTTCTTCGCCTCGCTGAACCCGGATTGTCGGAGTTGTCGCTTATTTCGCTTATGATTCATGGTCTACCTAGAGACTTGCAACGGCAGATTGTATTCAACGCCCCGAAAACGCTCGAAACTCTTCTAGAGCAGCTTAAGCTCATGCCACATCCGTGGGCTGAACGAGGTTTTAAAACCAGACCAGGCGTTTTGGAGACACCAAGCACCGGTCACCTCGACGATAAGTGTTCGCACGATTTGTGCTGTGTCGGCTCAGACATCAGTGATAGCATGACTGTCGAAGAGAAGCACATACATTGGAAAGATGAACATAATGGTACCAAGAAACACACCACTCTAAAAAACGAGACCGTCCAACTTGTCTCATCGAGCTTATTGCATATACAACTTGACGTGAACGGTCAGACTATGCGAGCTCTTGTAGACAGCGATGCTTCAGTTTCAATTATAAAGAGAAACAAAGTGAAAGCCGAGGACGTATTCAGAGGCAGAACTGTTGTAGTTCGGGGCTATGACGGCTGTGAAAAGAAACACAGCGAATGGATACGCCTAACCCTGAAGTACCAGTCACAGTCTGCAGAAATTCTGGCTTTGGTAATAGAAAGTATCGAATATGACTTTCTGCTGTCTCGCCCGGACATGAAATTGCTGAAGATTAATATACACTGGGATGACACGGTGTCCGTGAGCCAAGATGTACGACCTGTCGAAAAGAGAAAAGAAATTAGGATTGTAACGAAAGCAGATGATATTCCTGCAATGTATCCAGAGTTATACTGTACCGGAGGTTATCCCCCAGGTACAACAAAATTTGAAGTCCCGTTTCAGCTGTATGACGCAACGATCGTACGGAAGAAACCGTGCAACCTTACTAGAGAGAAGAAGCTGTGGTTGAAAGAAGAACTCGGAAAGATGCTGGATGCCGGTATTATCTGTCCGTCTGTGTCACCATATGCATCACCAATAACCATAGCACCCAAGGAAGATGGAAGCATGCGACTCTGCACGGACTACAGAGCAATTAACAACCAGACGCATCTCATTCCATTTACAATGCCTAGAATAGATGGAATTATAGACGAGACAGGAGGATGTACCTGGTTTTCAAGGATAGACCTTTGTAAAGGCTTCTGGCAAGTACCTCTGACAGAAGACACCAAGAAGTACACTGCATTTGTAACCCCATTTGACATTTATGAGTACAACCGGCTTCCTTTCGGATGGAAGAACTCGCCGAGCTGGTTCCAGAAAATGATGAATACCGTTCTAAACCCGTTCATCGGTAACTTCTGCAATGTCTACGTGGACGACATTATTGTTTATTCTAAAAGCGAATTTCTTCATCAGCAACACTTAGCACACCTGCTCCCGGCTTTGTCAAAAGCGAATCTAAAAGTCAACTTTAAGAAAAGTGAATTCTTCAAAAGGAAGGTTACCTTTTTTGGGTAGAGTACTGGACGGCACTACGAAAAACACCAAAGAAGAATCTGTGGACCGCACCGCAAAACTCGCCAAACCATTCGACGTCCACTCACTATGCGTGTTCTTGGGGCTGGCCGGTCGTTTCAGAGCATTTATTCAGGACTATGCTCTTAAAACTAGATGCTTAACTAGACTGACACAGAAGGACGTACCTTTTTGTTGGACGGACGAGTGCGAAGCGACTTACAAAGACCTAGTGCGAGTTATCTCATCGGATCCTGTTCTTCGACTTCCAGATTTCACTTTGCCGTTCGAGCTGAATACCGACGCATCACACTACGGAACGGGAGCGATACTTTACCAGCAAGATGAAAGCCAGTCACATCATCGCCAACTCCGTGTAATTGGCTATCACAGCTATACATTTAACAAAGCAGAAGTCAATTACACGACGACTGAAAAAGAAGCATTGGCTGTTCTGAAGGCTATTCGTTACTTCCGTTCTTATCTGGAAGGTACTAAATTTAAGTTATACACTGACCACGAGGCACTCACTCACCTTTTGAAAATGGCGGAGCCAAAAGGAAAAGTTGCACGGTGGGTCGGCGAGTTACAACAGTTCGACTTTGAAGTAAGTCATCGCCCGGGAACTTCAATGAAAGGCGCTGATGCAATGTCGAGATTGGCGGTCAGTACTGCTGATATCAAATGGGAAACCATAAGTACCGCCAAACTCTGGGAAGGGACAGAAGCTCTGCACTAACACCAACCGGAAGAGTCGCAGTGCCTCCTACACTCGTCCCTAAGATTCTCGACCTCTACCACAGCAGCTGTCATTCAGGAGGTCACGATGGTTTCTGGCGGACTTATATGAAGCTCATGAAACTGTTTACTGTGGCCCCGCATGAAAGAAGACACAAAAAGTTATGTACAATCGTGTCATGAATGCCAAATTAATAAAGTGAAGTTCAGACAGTCGACTCAGCGGATGGTGTTACCAGAACACTCAAGCGTGCCCTTTGAAGTAATTCACTTGCACTTCGCTGAACTTAGAAAAAAATCTGAAGGTGTGAAAAAGACTCGAGCATTCCTGTTGTGTGTGGATGAGTGCACAAGGATGGTGGCAGCAAAGCCGGGTAAAGAGGACGCAAACAGTGTTGTATCCTTTCTAAAGGTGTTTGAAAACGTTAGAGTATTGGTAGCCGACAACGGACCCGCCTTTCGAAGTTGTCAACTGAATGAATGGGCAAAGCAACGTGGAGTTGAACTTAGGTTTACGGCACCATATCATCCAGCAGCTAATGGACTGGCAGAGCGAGCTATTCGAGACGTCAAGCAGTACTTAAGTATGTACCCAGACTTCCCAGGTGGATGGAAGTGCTGCCTTGAAGCGGCGGTAGCGCATCACAACCGGTCCTACACGACGGCTCTGGGATGCACATCACTCTTTGCTGCGACTGGGAAGTCAACATATTTGCCATCTGACAAGACTTTAGGAATTGAAGCAACGGTCCATCTCATGGAAGAGCGAAGAACTGAAGATAGCGAAGTTAAGTACAGAGAAAGGATGAAAAGGAATTTTGACAAATGACAGAACACCACGCTACCAACAATAGAGGTGGGAGACCTGGTGCTGGTACGAAAAGGACTGCCAAGCTCTGGAGTGAATCACAAAGGGCCATTTCCTGTTGTCAAGACAGCAAGCCAACAGGGAAATTTGAAGACGGTCTGGTATGTGGGACCTAACGGCGCCATCGAGTCAGCCTCAATAGCAAACGTTTTCAAATATCATCCCAGGAGGGATGAAGACAAGGGAGGGGGGAGTGAAGCAGCCCAAGCTGATAAAGAAGATGACGACCGAATAAGTGCAAAGGGGGCAGGGGCAGGGGGAAGAGAATAAAGAAGAAGCTAGTAATGGCGACATGACGAGTACTATGTCTGTTTACTATGTGCAGTATTATTACAATAGATTTGGTTACTAACCCTCATTCAAGCTGGTACAGAGCAAAGCTAGCCTGCACCACACATTACTGTAGCCCAGCCATACTGTGGGGTGTGAGCTCACACTCCAGTCACGTCGTGAAATGAGCAAGTGCTGTGCTGTGCATGGTACTTGTATATAATTACATGCTCTTCGCTGTGGTATCTCCAAGCCCATACCGTTGCAAGGCAGCCCGATTTACGCACATGTAGTGTGCCTGAATGGAAAAGCGATCAACACATTCAATGGAAACGCAAGAGAAAGGTCTGCAATGCCATGACATGCTGTGAAGTAACTTTAGGGCATAGGCTTGCCTTCCTCTCTGTGACTTCCAGTGACCTGTTAGACACGAAAGGGAAGCGGATCTGCAATAAGCAGCTTTTACTGTGGATATACTTAATGGGACCATCATCCACCCTGAGGTAAAAAAATTTGTCGCAGCAGTTGTGCACCAGCTGGCCAGGACTGATGAACAGGAATTTTTCAGTAGTCTATATACACAGGCATTTGATTATTTGCAAAGCAGCCACTGCTCACCTAGCTTTTCTCTGCTTCTCTGACCCCAGCCTGTCCTCTCAGTGTGCTCCTGTCAGTGCAGTGTGAACACTGTCACTAGGAGTGGTGCAGGGAATTGGAATGGTGTTGGTCACCTAGAACACGTCTTTGGGCAAGTTGGTTGAGGTTTGTTGAGTGTGTGTCCTGTGTATCCATCTGTTTTAGCGCTCCGTTTTTTTCGTTTCCTGTGCTCATCTCACAGTTTCTTGGTGTTTCTTGAAGCTTCACATGTTACTATGAGCCATTCCACAGCACACATACATAGGTACCCTGGCTGTCCACGTCATCCTCCCATATTGGTGCACAGCACAAGCAAGCAGGATGAACAACGTTTTTGAAATTGCAGCTAATTTTTTAGCACATAGCAATGTGATGGTCAGCAGGCACGTTTGTGAATGTACAAAGTGTACATGGGGCTTGTCAACTCAAAATGGCCAGATCAGGAGAGAAAACCTTCAACCCTTTACGGGTTCCGCTATATTTTCTAACAATAATAAAAGGTACTAGTGCAAAATACATAACATACTCAGAAATAGTATGAAACCATTTTCATCAAAATACACCCATTAGTTTGCTGAAAAAAAGTGGGACACATGGGTCCCATTGGCCCATGATGTGCTTTCTCAAAAGTGGGATAACACCATCCGATTGACTCATGAGGGTGCTGACATATACTTTTGACGAGTGTTTTGGGCGAAAATTTCCTAAACAAAAGGCCTGCACAGGCACTTGAAAAACTGTGCACAATCACTTCTGGTGGATCACGTTTCTAACTGTGTAACACACTTTGAAACTGGGGATGTTGTACTGTGCCCAGTCTCTGAGAGCTTGACCATATGGGCTGACATCTTCGCATATACTGACTGTTTTATCTGCTTTCTGTCGCTCCTTTTGTTGTAAGTAGGGGCAGATTGTTAGCTTCTCTATTACTTACTGCTTGTATATCAAACTGCAACAATCAAGGGTGAGAAGTCCTGTATACGTGGAGTCACTAAGTGCATTGAGTTTTCTAAGCATGTTTTGAACTGTTGTCACCTTCATAACTTCATCCAGGTCTCGTGTATCAGATCATCGCTGATATATCATACACGTGCTCTAGTCCACTTTTTGAGTACCATTGTGCATTGTTGTCCCCCCCTCTGAGAAGACAGCCAATGTCAGGTATAGTGTGCGCCTGTCACAGCATTTGTTCTCATCTCCACTGGTCTCGGAGCCATACTGCAGACTGTAGAACAAATTTAGGGTCTGCAGTGGCACAAGACAGTGTTGTGATGCAATAGTGCATATTAAACTGAGAAAATTGTCTGTGCGTGCCTGTGACAAGTTAGGCTTAGCAAAAAGATGCCACTTTTTTATTTTTCAGTATTTTTAAACAAGTTTATTTTCTTATTTACTGCTCCGATTTAAGAATCAAACCAGTGGTTGGATCCTAAAATTACATCTCTCAATGACCAGAAAAGGAGAAAATTGACATATGCTTTGATATCCAGCTGCCTTGTACGGAACAAGACGAAAATTGAAAAGATATTCAACAAAACAAATCAAATTTCAACTGAATGTACAATTGGCTCTACACATCACAAGCATATTAACTAGTGTATTTCTTTGCATTCTTAATCATATGTAATACCTGGCATTACAGTTGTATTGCACTGATTGCGATAAATCACCGAAGACAAAGTTTTTTGTGAGAAAGAAGCGGCATGTTATGTGTCCCATTATCTCACAAATAATTAAAGGATTTGGAAGATTTGCATAGCATATTTATCAAACAACATAATTCAGGCGTGAGATCATTCTACGATTGCTTAGAAAGGTGCCTTAGGGCTCTTTAGCCAAAATGTTATGAACTACAATCATTGAGCTGGTACAGAGAAAGCATGAATATTATGATAATGTAGGTAACATAGTGCTGACTGGTTGTAATGCTAGTGTGTCCTTGTGGGGTTTGTTTTTGAACATGTGGGTCAGTCCAAGTGCTTCCAGATTCAGTGAATGTCATTATAACCATGCTAAACACACAATCAGTTTACTTAAAGCGGCACTGCTACACTTTTTTGACTGCCTTCTTTAGAACCGAGGTGTGTGTAGTACTGAATACTGAGATGAATGCAAAAATAATAAGAGTTGGTATACGAAAACCAAAGTTATTAGTCCCCTAAGTTCAAAACATGAGCAGACAGCCTGAAAAACTTTCCCTTTCGCATTTTGCTCTCCCACTGATGTCAACGGTTGCTTCCAATCAGTGCACGCCTTTTATGTAGAGATACCAGAAGTTACACCTCAAGGTGGCTTGTACCACGTACAAAGTAGCTTGCCACCGCTCTTTTTGCCAGATTTGTCATGGTTACAACGAACCACATGTGTCAGTCAGCAGAGGCAGTTGTTTTAAAAATATGACACTTAAAACATATTTCTTTTTGTGTTTCATGAAGTATAAGGAATGTTTCTGTTGTGTCCATGATGAACCTCCAACCTTTCAACTGCACCGCCACACCACTACATACTGCTGCTGCTCTTGACCTGTTTTTCGCACCCCTTTCCTGTCATGGGCAACAAAAGAAAAACAAAAAGATACCGACTGCCTCCCCGCACCAGTATGGCTGCCACTGCCGTTGAAGGCATACAATAAACAAGTTTAACCTGTTCGAGTCTACACCTTTTTACACCGCCACAACTAACACATACGTTTATGGGCCGAGGACACCTCTGGACATAAGTTTCTATGTTTTTTGTGCTCAACAGTGTGGCCTTGCAGAGAGCAGTGCACAGCCACTGTTGTCACTGCTATGTAATCAAGCATCACTTCCTGTAACAAAATTGGTTGTTGTGTGTCGCCACGTTTCGAGCAGAACACTGTAGAAAGTGCTTCCTTCATTGAAATAAAATTATAACTGGGTGATTCCACGTAAGATCGAACAACGCATGGCTGGTCACCCTCTTAAATTTATTTCAAAATGTTATATATTGCGGCCCGATGAGTGGAAAGAAGAGATCCGCAGTTGGTTTTGCTAGCAAAAATTTTTTCGTAGCGCCGGGAGTCAATAATGACGAAGAGGTGGAGGGCCGCGCTTACCTGGTCTTCTGTTTTGGCCAACTTTGGTTATTAGTTACACAAGCTATACTAAGGTTAGGAGGCTGAAACTTATTTCAGTAATTATATGCATGCTTTTGCTTGTGCTCAATTATTTTTGCTTTTTATGGGGAGCGTAGATATTTTTATAAAAATCCTCAAAATCATCCCAGAAAGCATTTTTCTGTCTACTTTGCGGGCTTATATCTCAAAAAAGGCTTGTGGCAGAGCGGCGAAAATTCCGCATTACGTTCTAAGCAAACTCGTTTGTCAACCTGCAAAATGTTATATTTACATGATTTTTCAATAGAGATACGGGCGGGCTAACTTAAAAAAAAACACAGAACAATGAAAGCTGATGACAATTAAAAAGAAACCCATTTTTGATATTTTTAAACTTTGTACACTTATTCTCCTTCACATTGGCTTTCACAATCACCAATAACATATTGCATAATTTTGTTCCACTAGGAGTTACAGGCCGTCGAATTAGACCCTTACGCAATGATAGATAGGCAATTGTTGTTGATCCGGCTTCTTGCCCGCTGAGTGTATAGAATGAATACAGAATTGAATTTGTGGTCTTTAAGAGGCCAGCAGCACTGAAAAAGGTGTTGGTGGCACTGATGGTGTCAATTTCGCAGCGATTTGGTCACCCGAGCAGCCATGAGCGCGGGGCTAGCAAGCAGGTGTGCGCGCCCCCCAGATGCTCTAAGAGAGGCACAGTCAGAGCTTCTTTTCACCTTTTCAGACCAAAAGTGCCAAACACTTCTTGGGTATCTTCAACACGTGTGGACTGGAGACTCGCTATCCATTGTGCCTTTTGTTCGCACTGCACTTAGGCGCTGATAACAAGGCGGAGATGGAAGCAAGATCAAAACACTATCAGGTAGCTATGAGCGCTTGCTTCACGCACGCGGTTGACAGCCGCTGCCACCAGAGAAACTGTGCACCGCCATTTGCGATCAGTAGAACGCATGAACTTGGCACTCCAGTGGCAAACCAAGGTATAGAATGCCAGAGGAAACAAAAGCACAACAATTGGTAAACGGATGCGCGCACCTATCTCAGATTACATTCTGCACCTTGCGACCGCGCCAGATAAAATGTTATCCCCAGCATGATGTGTGTGTTTGTGCCATTTACGCCAACTATAAGCTTTGCCTTGCCACTGTTGAGAACATTACTGGCCACAAAATCGACGCTGATGAGCTTCACTCAGCGTTCGTTTGCATTCCGTCACCATCGAAGTACCTTTTAGGCGAATGCAATCAGTGTCCAAAAGGCAGGTCCCTGACACTGGAGGAGCTTAATATCCCAGAAGACGAAGAAATATTACTAGCAATGCGGGAGGGAGGCGACCTTGCGAAAAAAGTTTTTGGTGCTGACACTTCTTTTAATCATCTTCGACTATTCGTGGAAAGGTGTATTATGTACAACCACTGACACAAAGTAGAACCATATGCGAGGAAAAGCAATGCACGCAGCGTGGGAGCATTGTATTCCACTTTGATTTTGCCGAAAACTGGACTGTCGTGCTTCCTGGTGAAGTTCAGGCATACCACTGGCACAAGCAGCAAGTATCCGTCTTTACATACGTGGTCACAACGAGAAAATCTACGAGGAGTTTCGCTGTTGTTAGTGACGACTTGAGCCACGACTCCGCTCACGCCTGCTTGGCTCTAGCGAAAGAACGGGTGGAAGACAACCTGCCAGTTTACTCCCAACGTGACATGTGAGTGATGGAGCTGCCAGTCATTTCAAAAATAGATATCAGCTTTTCGAGTTCCGAAAGAGCTGTTGTCCCAGTACCCAATGGGTATTCTCAACAACTGGACACGGGAAAAACGCATGCGATGGAGTCGGAGGTCTTGTCAAGCATCAGGCAATTCTCAACAACCCTGGAAGTGCAATTCGGACAGCCAGAGACTTTGTAACCGTTTTATCGGAGAAACTGAAAGGTGTTCATCTAATACACCTTGAAGAAAAGGTTGTTGCCTTCCGCGAGTTAAAGAAGGAAGAGTGGATGAGAGTGCCCGCGTTCCATGGTCTTGGCATGCCTGGCAGCTATCCACGTCAACGAAAGCATCTCCTAGCTTGTACGTGGCACGAATAGCCGGGTCTGCTTGGAAAGAGTTATGTGCACACGAATGAAGAAGTCTGAACAGTCTAATCAATGGAATAAACAATTTCAGCCCAGAAACATGGTTTAATGAAGTGGTTCTTCTTAACATTCACAAATTTTCCATTTTGCTAAAGATTATTTGGAAAGCGCTCTTTGCTTATTGCATTTTTATCCTTTCTTCTTTTCTTTCTTTTTTTTTTGGGGGGGGGTATCTAAGTTACACATAGAGTTCTTACTGCCTTTTTGCTGAGGTAAAAGTGGAAAATATCCGTCTGCGCTCCGATACCGCAGCGCATCAAAGAACCCCACGCGTACAAAACTGACCCCTAATCATTCATTATTGTGTCCCTCACAGCTAATATGCAGCGTTCACTCATAAACGACCAGGCACATTACCATGCCAAAATTGAAAAGCCGTACGCGATCACAAATGTCAGAATAATCAGACGTGCATGGTTCGCTGAGCCTTCCGTAAGGGTCTAATTCGACGGCCTGTAACATCTAGTGGAACAAAATTATGCAATATGTTTTTGATGATTGTGAAAGCCAATGTGAAGAAGAATAAGTGCACAAAGTTTAAAAATATCAGAAATGGGTCTTTTTTTTTATTGTCGTCAGAAGTTTTCATTGTTCTGCGTTTTTTTTAAGTTAGCCCTCCCGTATCTCTTTATTGAAAAATCATGTAAATATAACATTTTGTAGGTTGACAAAAGAGTTTGCTTAGAACGTAATGCCGAATTTTCGCCGCTCTGCCACAAGCCTTTCTTGAGATATAAGCCTGCAAAGTAGACAGAAAAATGGTTTCTGGGCTGATTTTGAGGATTTTCATAAAAATATCTACGCTCTCCATAAAAAGCAAAAATAATGGAGCACAAGCAAAAACATGCATATAATTACTGAAATAAATTTCAGCCTCCTAACCTTAGTATAGCTTGTGTAACTAATAACCAAAGTTGAGCAAAACAGAAGAGCAGGTAAGTGCGGCACTCCACTTCTTCGTCATTATTGACTCCCGGCGCTTCGAAAAAATTTTTGCTAGCAAAACCAACTGCGGATCTCTTCTTTCCACTCATCGGGCCGCAATATATAACATTTTGAAATAAATTTAAGAGGGTGACCAGTCATGCGTTGTTTGATCTTACGTGGAATCACCCAACTACTTTTGACATTTCCATTCTCACTCCAACATCCCTGCATGCCACAGTACTAGCAGTGTAAGGCATGCTCAGTTGGTGTTACAGGGCCCCTTTAATGTGTTCATGGGTCTGATAGGTCTTCACACGTAAGGAGGTTTTAAAAGTTATCGTATATTCTTTAATTGTAACAACCTTGTAAGTGTTAATGCTGGAGCATTATCTTGGAATTTTTTTTAAGCCACCAGTTTAGTGCACTTTTGTCATGTCTGACACTTTCAGCCATGCTGATTCCAAGTTAAACCTGAAGGAAGTCACAGGTGCCTGCTAAGCCTAAGCTGCTCAGGCTCACCTCATTTGATTAGTACTCACAAATCACAACTCAAACAAATAAGTATTTTTCACCATGACTCAGCACTCAAGCAGTCTTTGAAGTAGCCTTTCAACATTCATGCACACGAGCATCAGTAGATCCTGTATACATCCATTTTGAAGAGTATAAAAGTGCAGCTGATGTTGCCTTGACTAGAGGAGAATAGATATCATCAACTGTTACTGAGAATTGTAATTATTGCTGTACTTGCCCATTAACAACCTTCCAAGTCGAATTTGTTCAGCTGTCCCTTCGAATGGCCTAAGTGCCTTGATTAGTTTGAGGTCTCTTTATTTTCTCTTCGATAGCAGCACTAGTTGTGCCCTTATTTCACTGATTATGTGAGTTTTAAAACTAAGTACGTTTTACCAAGTTGTGAACTTTTATTTCCACTACCAGGTTCATATGCACTTTTGTATGTTCTTACACTTTCAGCCACCACCATTCCATGCAAAGCCAGCCCCGGATAGAAATTCGATGTTCCGTCTGAGGAACACTTCAGCCCCACCTACAGTTCCTAGACCTTTCAGGCTAGCTTCATTGGAGCGGCACCACAGGTCACAAGCCTGCTTCAAGAAAAAGGTACCTGACACTTTGGCAATGCAACCAAGTAGCCTCTTGGTAACTTTCAAACTATCAAATACTTCAATAGCATCGCTGCATCCCATATTAATCAAAATTTGAGTGTTTTCACACCTTTTACGCCACAGTATTTTCATACATGCACTCTGAGAAGGTTTTCAGGCACAAAGAGGCTAAGAAAGATGTCAGTATGATTGGGCTGTTAGGAGAAAGCATGGGTAAAGTAGATTGTTTCACTGTTTTTGCACTTCATCATAATGCTCGGTAACTTGGTGTAGACTGGCATTGCACTGATAAGCATGAAAACGTAAATTCAATTTCGAGCCCAGACTGTGAATTTTAATACACAACATTGACTTGAAATTTTATGGAAGTCATGTTTTATATCTTATGATTAAGGCCGTTAACTTTATGTGGTGGAAATTTTGAAATTCTGCAAATCCAGACACAGGAATCGGCGAAATTCCTTGGCAACATTGAACAGGCATAAGGTACATGCCTGTTTTATTTACTAAACAAGTTTTATAGCTCCAAACATACCTGCATTACTTAAATCTGGAAAGAGCTGTTGTGGCAGAGCATCAGGCGGTGCTTATGACTCTTGTGGGACACAGTGTAACCATTGACTAATCTCTCTGCATCAACAGAGTTCATGTGCATTGAGAGGTTTTTAGTAGAGCTGTGTGAATAGCAAAATTTTAAGTGCGAACTGAATTCGGATATTTATGTTCAAGTGTGAATCAAATCGAATATTTTTCAAATAATTTTCGAATATTTTTTTAAAGCTACTATATATAATTATGGAGAAATGTAGTTAAACATGGGAAAAAAATTTATTGTGTGGTGTGTATGCCCGCAGTGGTCATTCCAAAGTCCTGAAGAACGGTCCAACGCTGAACTGTGCAACAGAAAGCTGAGCTAACTTCGCCGCAGTACACAGGTGTCAGCTTCACCGCAATACGCGAACGTTAGCTTCGCCGCAGTACACAAGTGTTTCGCCGCAGTACACCAGTGTTGTGCGGCGAAGCGCACTACTTGCGGGAATGGGCCACTTGTCATGAGACACAGCATATTTTTTTTCCTCTTAATTACCAACTTACTATTCGAACTATCTAGTAAAGGTTGCGTGCGAATCGAATCGAATAGCAAGTGCTATTCGGAAATTATTCAAAATTTCGAATATTCACACACCTCTAGTTTTTAGGGTTACTTGTTGTGCTAGGATGCTGTACTATGCTTATGCATAGCCTTGTTTATTTCCAAACGTTCAGTTTTGTTTAGATATTATTGAGGGCCTCAGCCTTCCTTCATTTCACAAAATTTTACTTGCAGTTGGGGGAAAATGCTTTACTCTCACAGGCAACAAGCTGCAACACACTCAGTAAAATTTGCTCCTTTTAAAAGCTGATACCGTATTTACTCGTGTAATGAATGCACTTTTTTTCCCAAAAAACAGAAGCGAAGTTGGGGGGTGCATTTATTATGCGGTGTAAACTTTAAGAAGACTTTTTTAGATTGAACAAAACACGTTAACGTGCAAAAGAGATGGAATTATGACCGCAGTAATGCTTAGAGCCTTGCTTGCGATGAAATTTTATTTAAGAAACAGCAAAACAGGGCTATGTAGCGTTGGTACCACGTGAGTTGGCGCATGATACCGACGCCAAAAAGTTAGAACAATTTTTTTTAGTGTGAGAACTTTTAAACATGCTGTAAACCTGCTTGCCATGTCCACTTACTTGCAGATGCTTTCAGGGGAAGCCCTGTAAAAAGTACTTATGTGGCATCAAATGAGTGGCATCTCGACCTGAAATGGTCATTCTCCAGTTTCACATATTCCCTGAAAGTGCCCTCAAATTGCTAACATTGTTGAAACATTGCCATGCCCTCAAATTGCCAACATTCTAATAACATTTCCATAGATGATTTGACATGCTCAGCATTTATGCAGAGTCACTCAGCAGGGAGAAAACCGCTTAACTGTGTGTAAGGTGACTCAGTGAAGAAATTGGTGTTCCACGTCTGGAAAATTCCGTGATGCCTCCAGAGAAGCCATTGCCACCATGGTCAAGGTGGCAATAGAACCTTGGAACACCGCTTATTGAAATAACAAAACACACACTGGAAGTACATATTCGAATGCATATTGTGGGGTTTATGTTGGAGTACTCATCTGTGTAATTTTGTATTGATACACCAATACCTCACAGTGGCATCTATTATGGAGCGGTTGTCCTATTCTCTTCAGACGCCGACATTCTGCACCCACAAACAAACATACTTAATGTAGAGGCTTATGCAGTACTATTGTTGGCTAACCAAAGATAGTAAGATTGATTATCTATGCAGTCTCTTTAAGCGTTTAAAACGTGTGTCTCTCAACCCTTTCCTTACCACATTTCTTGGACAAAAATTGTTCAAGAATACAGCTTTTCTTTTTTTCTCCTAATGAACTCTAGCTGTCTTGAAACATCATAAAATATCAAAATGCTCCTTTATGTGAGATACATGTTCATATGGACAGAAATCTGAGTGAGTTGGTAAGAATTCATAATTCAAAGAAGAGGCGTGCAACACATGGACACAAGGGAAGAGAAGTGGATGACACAAACGCCGACTGTCAACTGAAGCAGGGCACTGAGGCGAAAAAGAAAGAAGATACACAACTTATCTATGCATACTCGGGAATGGTGGCGCCACCTGTCAATTAGGTACACGTGCTGGTCCGCACAAGAGACAAGTGTTAAGATGCTCTTATCTCTTCTGTGTTTAAGCTAATAGATGGCTGATGCATACATGCACTTCCACTATTATTGATGTGCGAGGCCTCAACCATTAAAGGGCCCCTAAACAACCCCGAGGTACAAAATTTGTTTTAAAGATATCACTGTGCTCCTGTGCGATATGAACATGCTCCCGCAAGAATTTTGCGAATAGGTGCAATAATAAAGAAGTTACACGGGTTTAAGTGGCCGCTTGCGTCGGTTTCGTTTTCTCGGTCGGCCTCCCCACCCTTCTCTGCGGAGGAGAGGCTAGGCGCGGCGCGCCGTCGTGACTCCGCCCACTTTTGACACGTGACATGACGTGAGCAACTGACGTCATTGACGCTTGCGCTGCAGTACCGGTTGCTCCGGCCAGCGCTGCTCCGGCGCTCACGTGGTGGGATGGCCACAGGATCTGACATAGACCTGGTTTCGACCACTGAGCGGGCTGCAACTACACAAAGTTGTTCGCGGTAGAACGTTACGACACCTAGGATGTGAGCGCGACTGGTCAATCGCAGGAAAGAGGCGCGGGAATTGTTTTTTGAAATAAGGCGTCTGTGTGGCGCGCAGCGCTGTCATATTCGCAGAATGTGATCGCCGCAACCTTCTCTATGATTGAGTTAGCTTGTTTGGGCGGCTTAAAAAAAAAAGTAGGAGCCTGTTTAGTGGCCCTTTAAACATGTTTCTTCACCCTCATGCCTGTACAGGATCGGACATTCATCTAACGTCGGCACGCAGTTACAGTCGCGGCAGTGAAACTATAGATTGGACAGCGTTCCACGTGATAATGATCTTCCGTGTTCAGTTAATCTCTTGTTAATACAACACCCTGTCTGCCTTATGTAGAAATGCTTGCAGCTAAATGGAATCTTATAAACTACACCCATGCGACAGTCTATAAAATTATTGTTGGAGGTGTGCTTGACCTGACACATATCTGTTCGCTTTTCTCCTTGCACCTGCTCATTTTGCCTATGGACGACAGCACAAATCCTATCTAACTTATTGGGAGCCGTAAAAACTGTAACCTCTGTCTACTTCCCATTTTCTTAAGCCTGTGTGAAACTGAGTGAATATATGGGATGCTCACAACTGTTTTCTTGTTAGTGCCACTTTTTGCTACGGCGAGCGTTTTGGTTGAAATAGACTTCTTTAGGTGTTCAGATATAGCGGCTATAGCTAGGTCAACCTAATACCTGTATCACATAGGCACATTGGAAGGCCTTCGAGTTGATGACCTTCGAAAAGCCTAAACGCTGTAGACTCAAAATACATTACGGCGCTGCTACACGGCAGTTTTGAACGGCCGTTGAGTCGCCGAGTGATTTCGCAACAACATGGCGCAACCAAGGCACCCGCTTCAATTCTAATTCGCACTAGTTGTTTGCTATTCGAACTGACGGCAAGAAACAAACCTTAAATTGAGCTTTCTCTGAATCCCATGTACCAAAAGGGACAAAGTATGTGCAATGTTTTGCAGTCGTTCAGAAAACGTGCCGATTTTGACACTGCTAAGCCTAAGTCCCTAGCGTGAGCCTCAAAAGTAGTTTCATTCATAGGGACCAGATGGCGCAACGCGCAGTGTTTCCCACCAGCTGCATGGCGTTTGTTCTTTATACCAGTGACGGCGTATTCATTCTAGAACTAATGCAATAAAGTGAGAGCATTGGCCTCTTGGTACGTTTCCAATATTTTTCATAGGTGTAGCATTCTACTATTGATACAATGACATAAATAGGGCTATAGCCTCAGAAACTAACGCGCGCGGGAGCTGCCGGTGCGCCAAGTCTCGGAGTTCGCGCTTTTTCCACTTCTGTCATTCAACGGCCTTTGAAGTCTCGAAGGAGTTGTAGGGTGCTCCGTTGACTTGATAGACTATTGACTCGACGGCCATTGAAACCGCCCGTGTAGCAACTGAAACTTGACCTTTGAGTCGATGGACCATTGGTTCGAAGGCCTTAGAAACGCCCGTGTGACACCAGTATAACCTGCTTCTAAAAGGCGCTCGGCCTGCGCATTAAAGCTTTTGTTCAATTTGTGCACACATGATTTTGTTAGGGATGACTTTAGACATGACATCGTTATTCCACTTTTCACTACTTCTAATGCTTGGAGTGAAAGTTTAACAATGGCTTAGATGCTCTAGGGGAATGCTGCCAACACACATGATCTTGCTCAAATGTCAGAGATATCCAGAAACTGTATTACATTTCCCTGAGGTGCTTCTTTTGTAAATTTCAAACCATCACCATCAACTTTAAATTGATCGCTTACGTACATCACGGTGGATTCAAAATCATTCTTACTACAAAAAATCAAGTAATCATCAGCATAATGAAATACCATGATGACATGGTCACCTAAGGCCTCCTTTGAGTGCTATCAAACTTGCTCAAGTAAAGATCACTGAGAATAGGAGCAACCTCCGAACCTATACAAATCCCCAATTTCTGCAGAAACATGCCTTCTCTATATCCAATCAAAGTTGACTTTAAGTACGTGGAAAGAATTTCTAGAAATGCACCCATGGAAATTCCACACCCCTCTATGAAAACCAATTCTTGCCTTTGTTCCTCAATGTATTCTTTTACGCAATCTAACAAACCTTCATGCGGCTACGAGTAATACAGATCTTCTACATCAATACTAAACGCTGTACAGTTGCCAGGATTATTCTCTGTTAAAGGGGTCCTGAACCACCCTCCGGGCTTGGTGGAAAAACATATTCTGCGGCTTGCCTATGCCGTAATGAACATCTCAGCCAAATGCTGTAGTCATCCGCGAAGCGTAGCGTTCACAAGTGGAGCACAAAGCTTCCACTTCCTCAAGAGCCCTCAACTCAAAAAGCAGCTTCTCCTCACGCTCCTTGTATATGCTCTATTTCGTGATGGAGCATTTACAAGGAGCGTCGCTGCTATTGGCTGATGGCAGACACGCCCGCCGCGCCTGTGTGTGGGCCCTTCGCAGTGCGTGTTTTTTAAAACCGTAAGCGTGTGCGTGCTGTGCGCTCGCTTTTCCTTGCGTTGTGAGCCCCTGTATAGGTAAAATAGTTGCTGGAAATATGTAAAAATATATTTGTTAATGCGCAGGTCTCATAGATGCCATTGGAAGGTGTCCGTAATCTACCTCGGCGTGGACGCGAACGGTGCGGTGCAAAAGTCACCATATAGTTTTCCAAGAAGCCAACAAATGCATGCCAGCAGCCTGTAATAAACCACAAATTATTCCCAAACCTTAATTAACAATTCATCAGTGATTGTAGATGGGCTTATTCCCTATGGTACTCCAATGTGCCACCTTCTAGTACTAATACTCAGTAACATGGCTGGAGTCGAACCCAAAATATTTTTTATAAGGTGGATTAAAGGACTAGGTCTGATTAGGGGATATTTAGGTGGATTAGAGCTCATTAAGGTGCATTAGGGTGGATTAAGACAGACTGAGGTGCATTAAGGTGGACTATGGCATATAGAGCGGATTACACTAGATTAGATTAGGGCGAATTAAGGATTACAGCAGATTAGGGTTGACTAAGGTAAATTAGTGTGGATTAAAATCATTACGTCTGTAATGTTTGGCTTAATTTGGCATAACTGAATAGTCTACGCTTATTGAGACTTAACCTTAAAGGGGTCGTGAAAAGAATTCGGAAGTGCGGTTTGTAATTTTCACTGCTTCAATACGCATTCGACAAGCCGATTCCGAAATATTTCGGCGAAATATTCAGTGCACATTTAACAACGCCCGTTTTAAATCTCGGCTTTCTTGCGCTCCCGAAACGACTATGCGACACTACCGGCCGGCGTGGTACTATTTGGTGACGTCGAGTTAAGATATTTTTAAGTTCAAAGGCACAGTGAACTCGCGTTTGCTCTAAAGGAATCGATTTACTTGAAAGCTAGAAAGGAAGAAAATACTTGGAAACCGTGCGGTGCCACCATTCGGAATAAAAGCGGCAGCACGGTTTGTTTTCCCATGGCCTCCGAGGGCGCGCCAATCTCGGAGGTATGACGGCTACTAAGATGACGTCATCTGCAGAGTTGAGGGGAACGCGCGCAGTGAAACCGAAACCGCGTTTTTTATCGCTCTAAATCAACGTACACAGTGCAACGGAATAATGCACATTGTTGATTGGAGGGTCAGGATCGCGAATACGCATTTAGTACAAAATGTTCAGAAAACGTTTCACGACCCCTTTAACTTAATCAGTCAGCACCTAATTAGAGTTAAACTAATTAGGCTCGGTCTAAATGACTTAAACCTAATCACCCATGACTTAATAAGCTGGGCATCATTAGTCATGGGATAATTATGCTTGAGTTAATTAGTCCTATCTTAATTATACATGGCCTAATTACTTTAGGCCTAGTTACGCTGTGCTTTGATATATTATCTTAATTAGGTATAGCTTGATGAGTATCACTCTAATTAGGCCTGATTTAATCAGTGTTAGCCTAATTACTCCTGAAATATTTAGTCTCAGCTTCATGAGGCTTGACCTTTAAGGCTTAGCATAATTTACCTTGGATTAATAAGTGCTAGCCTACGTTTGACTTAACTAGTAATAACCTAGCTATGCATGGTTTAATTGGTTCTAGGTAATTAAACACGGTCTAATTAGAAGCTTGCTTACGCTAAACTTGTTCATATCAGCTAAATTATGCTTCGCATAATTAGTCTTATTCCTATTAGACCTGGTTTAATTAGTATCGTGGCTTAAGTAACGGTAAATAATTGGTATCCACTTAATTAGGTGTCACTTACATGTCATAGCTCAATTGAGCTTGAATTAGTTCAGTTTGGCTTGTTTTGGCTTAGTTGGATTAGCCCTGTCTGAACTAGGCTTCAATTAATTATTCTTAATGAGGCTCCTTTGAATGAGACTTAGCCTTGCCTAACTAGTTTTAGGAATCTTAATTAGGCTCCATTGAATTAGACTTAGCCTTACCTAACTAGTCCTAGGAAGCTTTGTCTTTACTACAGCGTGGCATTGTTATGCTAGCATTACCTAGCTTAGCGGAATTTTCTGCAAATTTCCCAGTTTCACCAATAGCTCAAACAGTTTCACTGTTAAAATTGAACTAGTGTATTCACACATTAAATTAATCCATCATTCTTTCCGCATGTCAACGCACCTTATTCCACATTAATCTGTTGGCAGAGGTTCAAGTTGTGAAGGTCTTCCTTTCGAGTCATAGTAGTCACACGTTCGAGCCCGACAGGATGATTAACTCGTCTACAATCACTAATCAACTATTAACTGACTTGCGGTTACGCATGACAAGGTGGAGCAGCGTTGATAGTTGCGCTCTTTGTCCTGACGCCGTCTTATGCGCAATATCGACGACAAGCAGCGCACTGACAAAGTAAGCACGCACGCCTACAAGCCAAAACGTGTGTGACGAACGAAAACAAAGCTTCGGAGGATAAAAAAAAATGCGGTGATCGCGGGGGCACGCGACCGAGCCCAGGCGCGGAGCGAGCAGGCAGTCACAAGAGCGCTGCGGACAAACAGTCCCCGGTAGTCGCACGCTTTTCGTCAGCCGCTCTGACATGTCGCTGAAGTCTTGTTACGTAACGCGGTGGGCGGGGCACCTCCTTCGACACCGCCCGAAGGAGCTCTGTACCCTCTATTCCGCAGAGTTAAGACAGGACTGGAAAGGGACGTTTTCCGGTTGCAATATCTTCGCTCCTAACAAACCATTTTGAAAAATTCTTTCGGCTGTGAATTTCTGAGAGGCATTCAATACACACCCAGCCGTTTTCAAAACCAAGCCCGAGTGGTGGTTCAGGACCCCTTTAAAAACTGAACTACGGCTTGAGAATCACGTATGCGAAAGGGGTCACAAAAACTTAGAGATGTTAAGCACTTCTACAACTGGCTAGCTACACAAACTTGATAAGTCCCTAACTCTGAAACAATCAAGTGAAACGGAATTCCTTGCTTGCATGTCTTTGCCAAGAAAAATAGTTCTAAGGTGAGTGATTTTGCCTGTTTAACACTAGAAGCCATTCTGTCAAGGTTATGTTTCAACAGGAGATTGACAGCTCGTTGTTTCACTACCAAAGGCTTCAATTTAACAGGCTCAAAATTTTTTTCAATAGCTGCTAATGCTTCTTCTGAAAATGTGCTATCCGGTAATTGTGTCCATGTTTTGCACGCCTCTTCTTTGCATTATGAATGTTTATATATTTTCTAAAAATACTAACAGAGGACTGGCTTCACTGCATGACACCACAGAGGGTGCCTGATTGCTTGTAGTATTGAGCACAAATATCACGTTGAAAAAAAAAAAAAATAGGTACCAATTGAGGCTTGACCATTAAAAGAACCATGAAGCCGATGGTGGCTGCTTGTTTATAACTATCAGCGTGCACTGCTCATCCGTTATATGTTGTTGATTTCCAACTCCTTTGACTGAGAGAAGATGTGCTTCTTTGTGTCGTCACTGCCCCTCTCCGGAAACTGAATTTAACCTTTGTTTTCCGAGTCCAGAACACCTCCATTAACGGACATATTCTTCCTTCTTTTTTGCTGAGCACAGCTGTTGCCATTCTGTGTGCACCCAGCATTATGCCCTTTTTAAATATCAGTTACCAGCATCAAATTATTTATGGACTAAGGTGCATGCTTTGAGTATGTTTTTAATTTTTCTACAGCATCATATGTGGAAGTCAAACACAACCAGGCAGAATGGGTCAGCGTAGGTTGACCGTGACACCACCAAGGCATTTTTTCAGCGTGTACTCGTCTTCGGTGGGAGCGGTACAGTAGGAAAAGGGTTAAGAGGCACAAAAATTCAGTACTATCCAGTCCTGCATACTATTTATGCATCCAAGCAGTACGCTGTAGGCTGTATGCCAGGCTATAGAGGCACCAAATGTAATGTACTGCCAGACCAGCTTGCCACATTCATAAAAACAAAAGCAGACAACTTTTTCATGTCTGTTGCTGTTCTATGTATGCAACCTTGTCTACATGGAAGGCTCTGAGTGCTAGCACCCTGTGGTGTCATGAGACATGCAAAACACTACAGTTAAGCTCTAGATAGGTAACTGACAATTAATTACTGAATGAAGACTATGTTATGTCATGTTCTGTTGAGTCAGAATAGGAAATGTGTGGCACATGCGGTTGAACTTTTGTAGATGTGGTGAGAGCGTACAGTCATCCATGCCTTACTTCCATATCGGTGCATCTCAGGAAGCAAAAGGAAAAACCCACTTCCCCTTCGTTTTGAGAGAGCACATTTATTTTCATCTGGAAATTTTTTTTCTGTCCAGAACCACTTCGTGCCATGCAATTACTTTTAATTTCTTGATGGCTGTTGTGTTGCACGTCATCCACCCACAAGATTTATAGCATTCCCACCCACTGAAGGCCCCTGTCGTTGTAGCGCTTTGTGCAGCATGTACCTCCAAGCCCTTACATTCAAGGGCTCTGGTGAGTCAAATTAGCTGCTGGCATTAACACATAGGTGTCGTCACTTCACAGCATTTCGTTTCTGTTGAAAGTGCACCTCATGTGCCGTTGTCATATTTGAATACATATTTACTAGGAGTGTGCGAATGTTCGAAATTTCGAATAATTTTCGAATAGCATTTGCTATTTGATTCGATTCACGTTGAACTTTTACTATTCGAAGTTGGTAATTATGGGAAAAAGATATGCTATGTCTTGTGACAAGTGGCCCATTCCCAAACATAGTACGCTTCACTGCATAACACTCTTGTACTGCAGTGAAACACTCGTGCACGGCGGCAGAGCTAACACTCATGTACAGTGGCGAAGCTAACGCTTGTGTATTGCGGTGAAGTTAATACTTGTGTGTTGCGGCGAAGCTAACACCCGTGTACTGTAGCAAAGCTAACATTCGTGTACTGCGGCAGAGTTAGCGCTCGTGTACTGCGGTAAAGTTAACACTCGTGTGTTGCAGTGAAGTTAGCTAAGCGTTCTGTTGCACAGTTCTGTGTTGGACTGTCCTTCAGGACATTGGAATGGCACTGCGGGAGTGCACTATAGTCGGATACAACTCAAGTCTGCAGTGAAGCCCCTCCCACACCCTTATAACCGCCAGCCACTCTACCTCTGCAAAGCCTCGAATAGTTCCTTCTTTGAGGTTTCCATGCTACAAAATTAAGGCGAGGGTTGCAACAGTAATGGACAGGTGAATAAATTTTTGTCTTCATTTGTTTATTAGAGTAGAACATGAAAAGGATAATTCCTTATTGAGCTGAAATCAAGCGCTTGCCATGCAAAAACTCGGCGCACCACAAGTGCCGCCACCCGAGTTTCTCAACTCAGTTCAATGAAGTTTCATTCATAAAACGGACTCTGAAGCGAAATGAACTGTATCGCAGCCTTTTGCATATGGAAATGCTGTGACTCCACACATTTTTGTCCGTGCTTCTTGAGCACCACCTCACTGCTTATACCGATAAAAGGACTGAAGAACAGCAGGGACTTTGCAGGTACCAAAGGCATAAACATGGTGCCATTTTGAAAAGGTTGCATAACGACTTTTTGGGTGGCTCCTGTGATTGGCTGCGGAGTAACACTGACGTGCGCGGTTCGTAGGCCCTTGTTGCCAGCTGCTGTTGTCATTAAGTAGTATCCTACTATAGTCAAGCAATAAATTGTTTTTGCCCATGACTAGCAGCACATTTCTTCATGATTTGGCACTGTATTATTAAAAAATATTCAAAAATTATTCGAAAAATATTCGATTCAATTTGCATTTGAACCTAAATATTCGAATTTGCTTGGCACTCAGAATTTTTCTATTCACACAGCTCTAATATTTACACTTTTACACAGTTCAAAAGTGAGCCTTTTAGGCCACTTTATAGCTACATTTACCATTTGTAAATTATTACTTTATTGAAAAATGTTTGTAATTATCCATTTGATTAGTGCTTTTTGACTCAGTATGTTCTTTCCACTAGCAAATGTATTGTTATTGTCTTCCTCTGACATTTTTATAAGCCTTGAGAAAATCTTGTATTATATTCAGTCACCTTTGATAAACATCAGAGTTGGCAGAGTTCGTAAGTGTGATGTCACCTTCAGTGGGCAGTGAACCTCAGAGATGTTGTCTTAGTCTGTGTTTTGTGAAACAATAAGCAAGGCTATAATGTGTGAGACAAGTGGCACTAGAAATTATGCTGAATATGTGAGAAGCTTTTAATTTGTCTGCGCATGCTAGTTCCCTTAAAGGTCCAGTGTGATATTACCATTTCTGCAAAACATTTTTTATTGTGTAATTATGAACTGGTGGTATTATTCTGTATTGTTTTACAGACTGAAGAAATGGAGGCCGAACGCTTAAGAAAGTGCATGTTTGTCGCCCGACCTGCGCCTCGATCCATCCGGAGTAAGTATATGGGCAAACGTTTTTGACGAGATGTGTACAACCTTTAGCAGCCACACACTACATAAAGAGTACAGCTTCAACTGCCACTTCTTTTACGTTGTTTAATTGCCGCATGCACTGTGGCACAGTCAAACAAGGAGTGAAGCTTCTACCGCACTTCTTTACATTTATTTGGAAAAGTAGAAATTTTGAGGCACAGACATAAAATGACAAGGACTAGGTGTAAATGCAGGAATGATAACTGTTGAGTGGAATATGAATGGCTGCTTATTTTTATGTTGCTTTCCTGTTCGAAAATATCCATTGGATTTCTCGGCTTTTTTAAAAGTTTGCTGCTGCTGCAATACTATCCAAATAAAATTTAGTTCACAACGTTTCAAAACTAATAGGCCAATATAGCAGAACTTGAGGCACCAGTACCTGATTATCTTTGTTTCATGTAGAGATTGGAAAATGTCAACTTTTTCTAACATAAATTAAATACAAATAGTGTTGAATCGCAAATTGATTAGTTGTATGTAAAAACTCATATATAAAACGGGAATATTTATTTGCACTGGCTAACAGTGGCATAACTGGAGGTGGGGGCAAGGGGGGGTACAAGCGCCCTGGGTGCCACATGGGAGGTCCCGTCTAGCCAAGTCCGCCCAACATGTGCCTGAGGAGGAAAAAAATGGCAGCTGAGCTACAGGACTGTAACAGGGAGGCACGTTGTTATGACATTGGACAAACACAGGGTGTAATGCGTGGGGACACAAACGGGGCGCTAGCGCCCCACACCCCTTGGAAAGGTTGTCAATGTCCTTTTGCGGCAAGCTGCACCTTTGTTCACTTAGGATCGAGTGGCACTGAGGATGCCTTGTGATGCCACCGGATTGCCTCTCTAGTTGTCGGGGGTCATTACTGCATTAGAGCCTGCAAAGTGTGGGGGCATTTTGGTCAGTGGGGTTATGCTTGCTGCAGAGTCATTTGTGGGGCCAGGTGCAGATAGAGAAAGACGTGTTGCTGGGTCTGGACGAGTTGCACAGTCCAAGGTACATTCGTTATGGGTCTAGAGTGCCGCCGACAGCCTAAATTTGTGACGAGAGAGTGACAGACAGATGTAAGTAAAGCATTTAAACATAAAGAATGTGTTTTCCTTGACAAGAATTGTTCATGACCAACATCTGCACTGGCGTCACAAAAGGCGACATGCGACAGCAAGGAGACAAAAGGTTTTGCCAGAACGATTTCTTGAGTGCATTATTAGCACTGATAAAAAAAATGTAGGCATAGTATGCAGATTTGATCAATGCAATTAATAACTTTAAACAATACATTTCATGGTAATACAGTGCAGCAAAAAATGATAAGAACCGTCTGCATGCCTACTTCATCGCTCTCTTGTGTGGTTATATGTAATTTATGAAATTTTTATATTTCATATAAAGCGAGATAACAAGTGACTGGCAAGGTCCATTTCTTTCACTTTTCTAACATTGTGGACTTCTGGTGTATCATAGGATGCATTGGTGTGCAAGACTGCTATAGTTTACTGTATTGAATGATCAATGAATAAATCGCTCTTTCACTTGCCCACAACAGCCAAATGACCTTTTTTGTGTATAACAATGGTAATAATAATGAAAATAATCACTATAGTTATCATCATGATGGATGCGAAAATACATGCCATGGGCACCGCCCTTATCTAGTTATGCCATTGCTAAGTAGTGAAAAAAGGACAACTAACTGCCAGGAACAAAAATAGTAGTTTTAAACACTAGGCCACCTATTGTCATTTAAAAAAACTGACTACCTCTATTGAGGCCTGGTTTCAAGCAAACCTTTTCAGAAAAACTGGCTGCTGTACTGTGAGCGTTCCTAGTGCGCTAAATTAATGACTGTCAGAACTTCTGGAAAATGAGGGGGGTGGGGGGAAGTTTGTGTTACATGTCCGTTGGTGTCAGTTTCTGGTGGTGGGGGTCATTGGCTGGGTCAGTGGCTGTAACCAGTAAAACTTGAATACACTTGCTGAGATTTCACCACTATTGTGAGATGGGTGAATGTACTGTGGTTGCTCTTCTGTGTTGAGGTGCAGAACCTCCAAAGTGCACCTTTCAGGTAGTGCACATGCATTAGAAATATGTATTGCGCTTTCAACAACTGTTATCTGTCGATCCTGCATTGCCAATTCTGATAAGCTGGGGCAGCGTATTTAAATACTCCGTATTGCACCCCCTCCCCTTGCCACCTCCTAGACGCGGCCTAAATTTAATTTCAGGTGCCATATGGAAATCGTACATATATTCCCTACAAGTATTGCCAAATGCCTTAAGTTATTGCTCCTCAAACAGATTCAGCTGTACCTCACAAGATGTGAAACTTAAATTCAAAAAGAAAGAAAGATAGAGAATTGGATACATCAGACAAATCATTAAAAGTAATTTCATTATATCTGCCTATATCCAGCTGGGGTCATAACACGGTCATTTGGAAAACGTCCCCGACTGTGTTAGTGTTTTAGAACATAGTCACGATAATTAAACTTTCTCTTCATTCAAACGAACTTGGAATTTTAGTTGGCCTGCTAGGTTTTTAATGTGGTCAGTATCTACTTAAATCAGCGGTGCATTGACGAGAACGACAAAGCCGCTTTTTTTTTTTCAAAATTGGAGATGACGGCTTCAAATTTTCTTTCTCTTTTGAAAGCATATCTCAACCGCAGCTTTGTTTCTTTTCAACATGGCATTTATTTGCAATAAAAGGGAATTTGAAGTGGTTCACGTGTAGCTCCCATTTTATGTGACATCTTTTGGTGCACTAAAACGTGTTTTTACTTCATCTCGTCTTCATGTTCTTACGGTTTTTCGATACATTGATGATTTTTTTAATGTTTGACAATAGATGCCTTTTGACACACCATAAAATGGTGGAGCAGATTTTAGACGTTTTTAGAAGAAATGCGAAAGGCCTTGTTTTTGTTTTACAAATGAGGTCATCATCATCATCCTGTCTACGCCCACTGCAGGACAAACTCTCCCATAGATCTCCAATTGTCCCTGTCCTGTGCTGACTGTGCCCCATTTATCCCTGAAAACTTCCTGATCTCACATGCCCACCTTACTTTCTGCCGCCCCCTGCCACACTTGCCTTCTCTAGGAATCTACACTGTTACCCTTAATGGCCAACGGTTACCAAAGGACAATTTCCTGCAGTCTTTAGACCTTCACCTGGCGCTTTTAAGTGATCACATTTGCTGTGCATACTCTCCTAGAAGCAAAAAAGAACTGTTACAGTATGACTCGGCCCACTCCAAGACTGAGGCGTCCAATCACACTATTTTGCCTAGAATCAGCTCTGCGCAAGTCGTGTGCATATGATGCAGGCGAGTTTTTGCAGTCGAGTTAACAGGCTTTATTTAAATAAACTCTGGCTTCTCTCAGTCTGTCATGAATACGGTGACCGAGTCTGTACTGCAAAAACTAAAAGCCAGCACTTCCACTGTGAAAACACACAAACGAAGCATATCAAGCCAGCGGTAGTCCCACACGTATGCCGTGTGAGCCATAATCTCGGGAAGGTGGCTACCAGCTATGGCATTCCTGTTGTCTTCTCAACCCCAAACAAGTTGGCTAAACTGTGCCCCCCTGTCACATGCGATGGGCAGAGGGGCTGTAAGAAGCAGCACATCGATTCATTCAGAAGTTGTGCTGATGGGGGTGGTCTACGAGGCAGATACCCTGCGGCAACTGCTACATTGGACAAACAGGGTGCTGCATTAATTACAGAATGAGGGAGCATGCAAACAGTCTTGGTAAGGATGACAGAGCACACCTTCCTGTGCACTGAAAAGCCTGCCATTGCGAGCCATGCTTTGCACAAATATCGATTCTTGGCATAAGTTGGGGTCAAACTGCCAGAGAATTTTTGGAAGCGTATCATATTAAAAAGAAAATGTCTGACTGTTTTAGTGACATATCTATCACTTCGTATTCCTCAGAAATGTGCCTTATCAAAAGGATGTTATCATGACCAAGTCATTCTGTACGTCACCTTGGCTGTCAGTGCAAGCGCAAAGATGTCTAGTTTTCATTCATTGTTTGAATCTGTCATTAAACTTTTGGTAGTTGGCGCTTCACTGTCTCTTTCTTCTTTCTGTCCCTTTTAATGTAATGGTTTTCACGCCACAACCCAGTACGTATATTACGCATAGGCACCAACTCGCTCAAGGAGTACTTTTGGTGTAACTAGCCCATATCTCATCGCTCCTACAGTGGCTAATTTTCTTATAATGTTTTGGTTCTTCAGACCGGTCCGTGACTCGAAGTTCAGATGGGGAAACACTGAAGAAGGCCGGAACATCAGGACACGTGAGCCGTCCCCGAAAGCGATGAACTGGGCTTGGTGACAGAGATTTTTTTTTTTGCCTTTGTTCTTTTATTTTTAATAAAGGTAAAACAAACTGAAGAAGCCTTGTTATTAACATGCAGTTTGAACTTCCATAAGCCAGCGAAATTCTTTTCCAATGGACCACTTGCAAAAGTCGGAGTGCTGCCTAGCGCGAAAAACTGGAAGCGCCGCCCGGTTGGAAAACAAACCGTGCTCCAGCCTTGCTTCCGTATGGCGGCACCATGCATGACGATCTTTTGTGATGTTTTGTGGACGTCTCAATGTTTTTTTTCTCCTTAATGGAATGATATTACATTTCCTTAAATGTCACTAGAAGTCCTCATTCTCTTGCCGTTTTTCGCAAACGTGTCGTACGACTGTCTTCTCGAAGTGCCACAACGCGAGCTACAATGCATGATGCTTTCCTCACACCGGCATTTAGTTCGTTTGCAGGGCGCACCGCGCGTAGGTTTTGGAAAAGAAGGCTACCTAAGTTAAGAACATTAAACTTAACAGAAATACAGTCGTCCTATATTTGTGGCTTTATAAGCGCCTGGCCTCCTTCAAGTCGGGCATCAGCTGGTGACATGATTCGCAAAAGTGGCGACACTGGTCATCACAAATGTGTGATAAGATAACTTGCAAATTTACACGCAACTACGTGCAAGCTTAGCAGGTAATTCATTCTGCTGTTAACATCGATGCCCGACGGGTGATGTGCATTTTGATGGGCGCGAAACGCTAAAATGCCCGTGCACTTGATACGATATATAAAGAACGTCCGCGTCGAAATTAATCTGGGTCAAGTTTCCCGCTACGCGACGTGGCTCAAAATCACATTGTGGTTATGGCACTGAATACCCAACTCTTAAAAAAAAAATTTATCATTATGCAGATGTATACATTCTCATTTACGAGTACAGTATTGGGGTCGTGAACTGTTTATCACTACTGCGGAAGGCTCGTAGCTCGTTTGTAAATCCAATTAGATTTGCATGCGCAGTAGATCGCTATAAAAAGAAAATGAAAACTAAAGGTTTCATCATGTTTTCCGGTGACAAAGTGCGCGCCACAGATCATACAATGTGGTTGGATACCATCGCATGCCTCGCTTCACCGCTGTAGTACATGCACTTTTCTCTTTGAAGCAACAAACGCGGGAGAAATTTCGGATAAGTTACTACTTCCTCTTTCAATTGAAATGGTTGCTGCGGGCGAAAACTACGCATTTTCAGGCATAGGAGGCGCGCGAACCCTTGAGGCGTGAGGCACGTCGCGCTCTCAGCCCGTTTGTTTTCCAACCAAGAAGACAACGCCGGCTCTGGCGCATGCGCAGTCGTACTTATGCAAGAGGTCCATTCAGGCATAATATTTAATAACGACGACTCTGTGCCCCCGGTAACACCACCTTGCATAAGTAGCTGCTACAATCGTAACGCCAACGTCACAGGGGACGATGCAGCTGCAAGGCAAGTTGTTAATTCATGATCAAATAATCCCGACGCCGTATTTCTAATACTGTGCACACACCGTGCACACCATACATGCGGCCCGCATGCATTTCGTGCTGAATAGTATCTATTCAGCACGAACTCATTTTCGCACTGAATAATATCTTTACTGATAAAGAGGCATGCCTGCAATCACGTTATCGCCACTACAGCAAAACATGTTATCAGAAGCATGCGTATAAGGTCGCGCCACTGACTGTCCCGCTCAGTTTTTTTTTTTTTGTCTTTTTTGCGTTTTCTTCGAAAGACCGGCTCTGCTTCCCCGAAAGCTTGTGACAGTGCATGGATGTGAGAGACGTCACATCAAAGGCAAGATCGCGTTTCCATTAAAAAAGGGGTCACCAGCTTTGGTGTCTTACCTGCAATGGTGCTGCTAGAGTTACTAGGCGCAAGGACGCGCGTTCGACTCCAGGTCACGGCAGTCGCATTTTTACGGAGGCGAAACGCAGAAACATCATGCGCACTTGTTCATGCGCACGTTAAAGCACCCCGGATGGTCATAATTAAATCAGAGTTCCCCAGTGCACCGCGCCCCGTACGGCATGGTTTGAGCACGTAAAGCACTAGTTTCGTGTGTGTGTGCGTGTGTGTGTGTGTGCGTGCGTGTGTGTTATTTTAAAACGAGATCGCCAATGTTCAGTTCTGTATTATAGCATGGGCCGTAACCGTAAAGTATTAAATTGTCTGCCTGTTTTGATCAGTTTATCGTTTTAATGCGAAGTATTGTATCAGAAACGCAAGGTCGCGCAGTCATTCAAGTTCCCTTAGGTTTTCCGGCCCACTTTGAAGAAAAAATATTTTTGTATTACAAATTCTGCAAATCGATGAACAAATCGCAAAGTACGATTTAAAACGGAATGTCGCGGGAGCCAACATTTCGACAAGCGGACTTGACTTCGTCAGGGCGGCAACTGCAGCGCGAAGGCTTTACTACTACATTCTGCCTTTACTACTACAGTTGCCGCCCTGACGAAGACAAGTCCGCTTGTCGAAACGTTGGCTCCCGGAACTTGGAAGAGTTTGCAAACAGCCAATATGTATTATATGCGTCTCAATTTAGGGTGATTTGAGGTGATAACAAAAGCCATAGTGCTGTCTGCACTGTGGGCGCCATGCCAAAGAAGACGCACATCCTAATGCGAAGTACCACCCCTTGTTCACCCAATAGCAAAGGTCCACCAACACAACCTCAGACGTCAGGCCGACAATGAAACCAAAAAGTGACAAAAATTTTAATACGTGAAATAATACCCTGCACCAAATAAACCAGTCCGTTTGTCCGTTTTTTTTTTTTTTTTTTTTTGCGTGCGGCAGTGTTGAATGTTAATTGAAAACCGACAATATATATTGTCTGTTTTCGATGCATTTTCAGTGCTCTTTATTTTTTCTTATGCACTTTGAGTCGTAAAATTGCATTGTGTATTGTTCTTGGTGCCTTGTACGAGACGTGTAACGTTGCTTGCACTGTAAGTGCATCTTGGTACACATTTGTGAACCGTTGCTGCGTGGAAGAATAACACTGGACGACCGGTAACCCCATGCTGGATAAATGCATCACAGTGCGCTTCTCGAAACAACAGAATGAAAATAAACGATGCAACAGGCGATAACTAAAATCTTGTACTGACTCAAACGCCTTTTCCTTTTTTTTTTCTTTTTTTCACCTTAAATAAAACACACGGTCCCAGATAATCAAACAAATTTCACAAAGCGGTGCGCATTTCAATAGGGAGTTTTCGAATATGGGCCCTAAAGTGTCTTGCGTGTGCCGACTTGGGAAGTACGAGTTTTCGAATTCCTCGCTCCTTGCGTCTTGAGCTTGCAGCGCCAATGTGGTCAAGAAGGCAGGCTACGATAAGTAAAAACTGAAGATTAATAAACGCATTTGCCTATTATAAGCGTGCCCTTTAAGACCGCTACTTAAAGCGCGCAGTGGCAATGAATTTGCTAGTAATCCCCATCGTTCTGCGAGTCCCCCCTTAAGAATTTGGCATGATCACCGATCTTTAAAAAACGTGGGCTATTTCACGCCCAGTTTTTGTTGCATGCGTGAGATGGAAGAAAGCGATGGCCTACGCCGCCATTTATTGATTGATAATGTCATCACTTAATCAGAAATCAGCTCAGTTTTGTCCTAGGCGAGAGCCGTCGCTTCCATGGGCGCCACCATGTTTGTTTACGCTAAAAAGTTTGGGGCAAGCTTTGGGGCTCACGCTAAATTCTAGAAATAGCGTGCCCAACCCAAAACCCAAAGGCAGTTTGGGTCTTCGGAGCCCGCAAAGTAAGTGGGGCCCCTATTCAAAACAAACACCTCGCGACACACTCGTCATCCGATCTATGTCTGAAATGGTCATCTGTTGTGTCGCTCACTGCCTTATCTGTCTACTTGGGGGGACTTCTGTGACGGACGGTGTCGGGGTGCATCAGCAACAAACGCCTCTATGAGGTGTTTCCCTTTACGGCAGCAAAGTACGTTGGCGAACATTCATCTGCTAAACATAATACATTTCAGTTAAGAGTTACTTCTCTCGCTGGAACGGTCAAGGGGAAACTATAAAAAAAACGTTATTCAAAGAAGCTTCGTCGCTTGAACGTTTACAAAACATTGCATTATTAAATGCGAAGCATTTCTTGGCGAACTTAGGTCACTTTGACCGTATCTATCTATCTATCTATCTATCTATCTATCTATCTATCTATCTATCTATCTATCTATCTATCTCTCTATCTATCCGTCCATCCATCCGTCCGTCCGTCCGTCCGCCTACGTCTCGGTGCCCTCATGGTCGTCTGGTCGTCTCGTTCACCTGGTATAAGCCAAAATTTGGACGGTAGGATATGAATGTATAAAGAACATCAATGATTGGTTTTGTGTCACTAACACGATATATGCATCATGTACGGCACGATTAACGATACTGCAATCACGTGTAGCTCACACTCTTTGTGCTCGGCCCACGGTATGCGGCTATGCGCACAGGGGCCGCATTATTAAATGTGTCGCCAAAGGCAATATTATTGCTGATGACGCAATTGTGTCGCCTTTTGTATCTCCTGCGGTGGTGATTGGCTGGTTGAACATTTCCAGTTTATGTAACCAGCCAATCACATCATAGGAGACAGCGAAGGCGACACCATTAAGTCACCAGCGATAATTATCGCCTTTGGCGACACATTTCATAATGCGGCCCCAGGTGTTTGCATCTGATGGAGCCTATATATGTCGATCAAGGACCAATTAAGATAGACATATGAAACGCCACGGTTGTGGGGCGTCTGATGTTTTCTGCACCTCGTACGCTTTCACTGCTTCCAGGATCGGCCCACATTTTTCTGTTGCCACCGGACGGCCGGCTGAAAGAGCTCCGCTCTTAAAACAAAAAAGGAATATCGTTTGTTCTCGTTTGCGATTGGAATACAGACATAACAAGTACTCGGGCACACATGCAACACATGCTACATTGAACGCGGGCCCTCAAAGTGCTAAGCGAGCATGCTGCCCTACTGCGGCTCCTCCCACACAATATATATTGAGGAAATATAGTAAATAAATCTATCGCACCTGCAGTTGTAATGATGGTGCTTGTGTAACGTGAACGGCAATATTAATGTGCGATAAGCACTATCATAGCAATGCATATATGTTCTGCTACCATTTGGTATGTTTTTGTGCAACCTTACTCGATACCGTAGGCATACTTCAACGAACGACACTTATGTCTCCTCGCTGATTGCCTCGCATAACACTTATTCCCACAATGCGTGGCATCTGCAAGTTTTGTCAAGTGAAACAGACAATTATTTCAAAACGTAGTCACCTAATGGCGCGACGTGCGAGAAGCGGCCTGACATTGGCGGGCGCAATTATTTTCCTTAGGCAAACGATGGGTTGTGAACAGAAAATAAAAGCAAGGAGGTTGCCAATTTTGCTCCGGGTCTGCTACCCTATGCTCTAACCGGGGAATATCTCACACGGCTGAATGAACAAAAAATGTGACTGATCCCTCTGTCAGAGGAATCGCTATAACACGAAAGTGGGGTGTGTCTTCACACAAGCAGTTGAACGTTTATTGTACATCGGGGGGAACTTGCCCATTTCTATCGGTGTTTCGCTGGTACGTCGCCGTTTGACGTGGACGAAGCCACAATTGAGTTTTAGTGTATCGGAAAGCAGCAAACATAAAGATTTAGTGTTAAGGTTAACGTTACGGTAAAGCTGGGTGCACTTAGCGGCACAAACTAGACTTTTAGTATAGTGGAAGAGAGCGAAACGCTAAAGCTAACGCAAAGGCATGTACGGCGACAACTATACACCTTAACACAACTATTATTAAATCCCTAAGTGCGCCACAAAATCATTGAGCCAGTATCGTGTAAGTGCGTTGTTAGTGCTATGTCGGCAGACCCGAAAAACATCGCTTCGTTTCAGAATGCCGCCATCGAGTCTCCTTTCTGACCCGTACTGCCTGTCATTTCGAAGTTGCGATGACATAGGAGCGCTTAATTTGTACTTTGGAAACCAGAGAAGCTACGCAGGCAGTCCATGTCGTCGAGGCTATGCCGTATACGAGAAATTTCGCCGACATTTCCGCCTTGAGAAGGCGGATTTTCCACTTGTCATCACTGATCAGTGCCCCGGAGCTTCTGCAACATTTCTCCAGTGCCCAGGGGGTGCGCATCCGTGCATGTGTCTGCGAAGGCTGGCTTATCCAAGTCGCCTTTGTGACTGAAGGAATACTTCGCTAAACAATACTGTCATTTCAAGCATTATACATACATACAGTAATGCACCACACTACTCGTTTCGGCTTTATTTAATTGGTTGTAGCTTGAAACAGCCGATGTACAAAAAGAAAAAAAAAAGCCCCGGTGGCAGTGCCGCCATCTCGACGAGACTACCGTAAACGTGAGCAAAGCGACGTGGCCTCTGAGATTTCGAGCGCCGGCACGCGCAGTCTCGAAGGCCGTGAAAGCGAGCGCACTCACATTTTAAGCCTTGTGTGCCACTTACTGAGAGCGTATCTTGAAAACGGCGACACGTTGTCACCAATACACGGCTGGCGAAGCTTAATTAGCCAAACCTAAGGCAAATAAGAACATGAGCGGGTAATGAATGAGCTTAACAATGCAGGCCGATGCCCCGACAGATCTGAAGCGAGTGGTCTCACTTCGACTGACGCCGCCATCTTGCCAGCCGTACGGGTCCTTTTGCGAGCGTTAGCGTTGAGCGATATCTTCCGAAAATATCGTAGGCACGTAAGGGTATCGTATACGTTAACGTTCTGCGCATGCGCGGTGTGTTCCACAGTAACGTTAACCTTACGCTAAATATTTGCGTTTGCTGCTTTCCGATATACTAAAACTCACTACTGTGTGCAGTCTCAACGGTATCGGCCGTTTACGGCTCTGCGCATGCGCATTTCCATCCCGCTATTCCGATAACTACGCTATTACGCTAAGCCCGATAAACTAAAACTGTCTACTATCACAAGCATGTAGCAATATTACGTAGCAATATTACTAATGAGAGTTATAATTGCTCCATATAAGCATATATTATGCGAGGCGTATCTAGGGATGTGCATTCTATAACGTACTGCTAAGCTGAAATAAATGTTTGGTCGCATCGAGCTGCCGACATAACCCGCTGGCCCCGCCACGGTGGTCTAGTGGCTGAGGTACTCGGCTGCTGATCCGAGGGTCGCGGGATCGAATCCCGGCCGCGGCGGCTGCATTTCGATGGAGGCGAAATGTTGAGGCCCGTGTGCTGTGCGATGTCAGTGCACGTTAAAGAACCCCAGGTGGTCGAAATTTCCGAAGCCCTCCACTACGGCGTCTCTCATAATCAGGACTGGTTTTGGGACGTTAAACCCCACATAACAACATAACCCGCTGCGACATTTCGACGACCGACCACGAGCATTTAATCATTTTGCTTCGAGTGTCACTTCCTTTTATTTATTTTTTTTTTGGCACATATTTGAGAAGACAGAGCTTCCAGCTAAATTAAACCACATATCACGCTGCCACAGCCAACGTTATTAGATCACAGCTGAGCCAAATGAGCTGTGCCTAAACGTCGAACCATGGCCTCCACGATCGGCAGCTGCCGTCGTCGATTGCCGAGGCCACGGTCGAACATCGAACAGCGGTGGCGCGGCGGAAGGCAGCGGCCATGGTGGCGTGGCGGGCGTCAGCGCACGCGCTGCCGGGAAGTTGGCTTTCCCTCAAAAGGATGCATTTTGCGCACGTGAGCGCTCTAGGCGAATGGGGTGCGCGAGGGGCGAGTTCTGTCAGAGACGCAACTCTGTTCCCCAAGGATAGACCCTTTCACCGGCGGGTTCCCGACGACCGGAAAACCGTTCCGCGCCCCTAGGATGCTTCCGGTCTACAATGTTCTTCCGGTCGCTAGGGTCCCCAAGCGCTGCGATCCTGCGTTAGGGTGGCTACCTGCGTTCTAGTTGTTGTTCTCCTCACCCCCAGCAAGAGTACAAAGGGACGCAAGCACTTGCCCCTCGCGGGAAGTAGCCTGGGGTATGCGAGGGATGCGTTTGTTTGCAAACAGTGAAAGGGTCTTAACTCTAACTCTATTGGGATGGTGCACTTGTAACTGGATGGATGGATGGATGGATGGGTGCTATGAGCGTCCCCTTTGTAACGGGGCGGTGACATGTGCGCCACCAGGCTCGCAAGAAGATTTAAGAACTTTTCTTTTTTTCTTCTCTCTCTCTCTTTAAATTTTCCTCATGCCTTTTAAATCTACTTCAATCAAATCGATCATACTATAGCAAAAACGGAAATTCGTAGCCCAGTTCCCTGCCCCTGATGGCCGAAAGTCCATATTTTTCCATGATTATTTTTGTCCGTTCTCTCTTGTTTTCTGCCACCAGTATTCTAACCGTCTCTTACTTATTTCAATCGCGGCTATGTTCAGCTTCCCGTTGTTCGCCCTAAAACCCAAGGCTTCATGTAGGGTGGTGCCCAAACGTACCCCTGGGTGGATATTTCCGCATTCAACCAGAACGTGCTGTTTCCCTATCTTCCCCACAGCATGCGCATTTTTCTTCTTTACTGAATTTCGCTTTATAAATACGCGTTCTAAGGCAGCCCGATCTCGCTTCAAACAATAAAGCGCTTCCTCTTGAATTATCATAAAATGCCTCCCTCTTTATTTCATTTTTGCCCTCTCGGTAGTTATTCAGAGTCGTTTTTTTTTTTTCCATCGCTGCCCTCCAGTAAATCTTCTCCGCCTCTCTGACTTTTCCCTTTACGCTCTTTGTTGTCAGTTCTCTTATACCCCGGTTAGCCACGGTTAGCGTAACTGCGGTTATCGTTAAACGCGGTTAGCGCAGCACGGCGCGCGAAACGGCGGTTAGGCCGCTAACCACGGTTGGCCGCCAAAAGCGACCAACGCAGAGAACACCTATAGTAGAGTGTACTAGTACACTCTACCTATAGAGTGTACTAGAAGCTTTTACACCTATATATGACCGACGTTCGGAAACGGACAAAATGGCGGACGGTACCGCTCCCGAGTTCAGCGGCGCTTCGCAGATATCTTCCCAAAAGTGGTCTCCTACACGGCCGTTGCGGCATATACGGAGCAGTAATACAATTTTTGGGCGACAATATTATGCCGGTGCACCCAAGTGGTCGAAACGCGTGCTTCTGCAGCGCACAGCGGTTGCTTCGGCACGCTCGTACCGCTTGGGTCAAGGCTACCGGGGCTTTTGCTACATAGAGTTAATCTCTATGTTTTGCTATATCACCGCTCGCAACAGCATTGAAAATATTGACTCCGATTTGCTTATGACACAAAATGATTCTTAACTGAGTAAACTCGGCTCTAACGTTTGCCATTTCTGCAACGCCTTGGCCACTTCCACAGTGCTCGACAGATCGCATGCCGCGATGCGATAGGTAAACACTGCAGCGGCACCGGTCGTTTCGCCGAACCGACTCGCTTCCTTTCAGACCTTCCTCTTCACACCGAGACGCAGGTAAAACTAATCGCACATGTTCAGGCATGATATGCGAGTACTAATGCTAATCGTGATGGCAAAAAGAAGCGCTCTGTGACGAGCTCAAGCCGCGCTTGATCGCGAACGGCACCGCCGTACTCCTCGCTAGGACTAACGCTCGGAGTTGTCAGCGCCGGGCATTCCGCGGTGACGGTGGATTGTTGTACGTTTGTCGCTCGCAAAGGCGTAGTTTTATTAACAATGTCCTCATAGAACTATTCAGGGTTGTGCAAAGTTGCTTCTCTCTGCGAGTGTGTACCGATGTGCTGGATGTGGGCGGAGCTTCTGTCAACCGCGAACACGATAGCCCGTGTAACTCCGGTGGACTACGGTTGGCGTTAACTACGGTTGAGATTGTTAACCGCGGTTACGCTAACCGTAGTTACGGGCGCCCGTGTAACAGGGGTATTAGAGCCGTACACTCTCCGCCGACGGGAGCGCCGATCGCGGCGGTACGCTCGTCCTTGGGGTGATCGAAACTCCGGTCGCAGGGCTGGCGGTAGATTTAGAACCAAGCGTTGTCCTGCGGTTTTTTTTTTTTTTCTTCCAAAGGTCGTCGTACTACGGCTCCGTGTTCAGCAACAAGATTTGTTCTGTCCTCAGTCGTGACAATACTTATATCACATCACCAGGGACAAATATTTATAGCTTCCAGAAAGCTCAATGCTGAAGGATCGAGAAGCGAGGTCGCTTGCGCGCGCGTTCCGTCGACGCTCTCTACTCAGCAGACGACATGGTGCTAGTTTGCAATGTAACGGCCATTCTGTCCCCCGGCATTCTGCGTGAAGTACGTGAAAAGTGGGTTGTCAACGGGAGGGAGTTGGTGCGCGCGTTCCGGCAACGCTCTTCTACTAGCAGACGACATGTGTTGTCAATATGCAATGGTTCGCGCTGCTTTTAACGAGCCGCTTGTGTAGGATACCAGGCTGCGACACGCATAGCCGTGTGGACTTAGGCGCTCCGTACATTTCGTTCGCGGCCCGCGCTGCTGTCGTTTTCCTCATTTTTTTTTCTTTTTAAAGCGAAGCTTTGTACCTCTACCAGCCAAGGGTTCTGTCGTGTCCGTCGTTGTAATCAAAAAACGATCCCGATGAACCGCTAACAATTGCAGGTATAGCAGTATAGCTTACTTGAATTCAGGCATTCAGGCACGCGCTCGCCCTCGGCGCGTGCTTCCCGGCGCGTACCTCTCTCTCTCTCCCGGCGCGTGCCTCTGCTGTCTTGTGTGAGAGAGAGACAGAGAGAGAGCGAAAGGCGCGCGTTGGCTATGGAAACGCTCTTTCTTAGAGGAACTAGGGTGGACGCTACCAGCTCGCAAAGAAGGAGAACGCGCCTTCACCCGCGAGAGACAACGTTGGCGCAGGCAGCGTCTCCTAGCGAGTTTCTTGATTGAGAAGTACCGACTGCTCGCGTTGTAGAAGCGTTCACCGGCAACCCATATATATATTATTACGTTGCGTATGTGCCACAAGGTATGTGCCACAAGATGAAGAAGAAGAAGCAGAGCGGATGGTGAAGGAAGACGACGTTGGATCAGTTTATATTCTTCTGTGCATGTTTTGGTGACTCATCTGTCAGGTTTGAATGGTTAACATGCACAATTCCGCTAATTCCCTCTAAATCATCCTTTTTTCTCTCTCTATCGGTTCCTTCCAATAATTTAAAATCAAAACGTAATCACCTCTTGGCCAATCCCCCTTGGTGGGTAAGTGCCGTAGTTCTTCAGGAGCATCATCATCATCATCATCATCATTTCGGTAGCGTTGGTCTGTGTGGACTTCCCCCGGTCTACGCCTTCTGAAAATAAACCCGAAACCACTACTGTGGACGTAACAGAGTGGTGGAGGTGCTGGGTAAGACGACCAACAACGGAAGCGTTACTACTTGGACTTCGCCGGAGTCGTCGCCTCGCCGGCTTGCCTCCGCCGCCGCCCGCCATGTCCGACGACGAGGACACTCGTAGAACCGCGACCAACAGCGCCCGGGAAACCGCGCCCAGCAGTGCTTGGCAGCCCTACAAGGAGCCTCGCACCTTCGCCGGGAAACCGAATGAAGATGTTGAGGAATGGCTCAACCACTATAAACGGGTGAGTCAGTACAACAAATGGAATGCTGCCTCTCAGTTAATGAACGTGGTTTTCTACCTAACTGATATTGCTCTCGTGTGGTATGAAAACCACGAAGAAATACTAACCACGTGGGATTGCTTTGTTGAAGAAATCAAAAAGTGTTTCGGCAATTCAGCAGCCAAAAAGAAACGCGCTGAGCAGACCCTCTCCCAAAGAGCCCAACTAGCTGGTGAGACATGTACGACGTACACAGAAGAGATTTTGAAGTTGTGCCGGCAAGTGAATGCGGACATATGTCCGAAGAAGACAAGGTCGGGCATTTGTTAAAGGGCATCGCGGAGGACGTGTACAACTTTTTAATTAGCCGAGAAGATCTCACTTCAGTATCTGATGTTATACGACACTGCCGCACTTTCGAAGCATTGAAGCAGCGCAGAATAACACCGAAGTTCGGTCGTCTGGCCAATGTTACCACGGTGGCCAGCATAGACACGACGCCAACTGTTGACCTTTGCACAACGATACGCGAAATCGTGCGAGAGGAACTGCTCAGGCATGACCTTGTGCCACGTGCATTGGGAAGTACTTCACCATCTTACTTCCCACAAGATACGACTGCCTCGCAGCTCTCCAATTCTGAGCATGCATCGGTCAACGTAGCGGAGACTGGAATCTAGACGCATCCCGCAGTCAAGCCGGAATTGGCTTCCGAGGACACCGCACCCCGAGGGCAGTCGTCTAGAGGCCCCACTGCACCGGCTGGCTGGCGATTATGCTGGGCGTCGCCACAACCCGAGTACTCGTGCGTACACCAACGCGCCCGAGCACTTCGAAAGACAGCGACGTTTCCGCCCCGCTCCTGTGTGCTACAGCTGCGGCGTGACAGGTGACATATCGCGGTATTGTGATCGCCCCCGAATGCCACGCTATGACCGGTGGCCACGCTATGTGCAGCAGGCTAGTGTCCAACCTTTTCACGAGCACTGGTATACCCAAGGTCGCCCAGACAGCAGCTTCCGGCATGGACACACGCGGAACGAGTCGCCAGCATCTGACCGAAGTGTGACGCCACCTCGAGCCCCTCGACTGCGCCGGTCGCCATCGCCACGTCGGCGCTCCCCTTCACCACATCAGGAAAACTAGACAGCGCGGCCGATGGGGGTGAGGTCGCTGCATGGTGACATGCTGCGAAAAGACATACCTCCACCGGTGTTTATGTTGAAAAACAAAGTGCAAATTCTTGTTGATGGTGTAGATACAATGGCCTTGGTGGACACTGGTGCTACTGTTTCGATTATGAGTGCTTCTTTTAAACTGCGTTTAGGACACAAAGTTATGTTCCGGTGGGAGAAGGGTGCAACATTCTCTGGTGTGAGTGGCGATCCGTTGCACCCCATTGGTGTTTGTACCGCAGAGGTATCTTTGGGCGATCATGTGTTCACGACGGAATTTACTATTCTCTCAAGGAGCACCCATGACATAATTCTTGGCATTGACTTCCTTAGAATGTGTGGTGCCACTGTCGATTGCAGAAACGGGGAGATGTACTTTAGCGACCTTGTACCTGACGGACTGATGGAGGAAGCGAACAGTGAACGTGGTTCGCTCCAAGTTGTTGAAGATTCTGTAGTTCCAGCATTTTGTGCTTTGTGCGTCCCGGTAGCTTGCAGTGTTGTACGGAACGCCGTTCCAAGGAACGACGTTCCTGGAACTAGTTCCTTTTTGGAGGAACGAAGGAACGCCATCGTTACTTTAAAGGTTGGTGGAACTGTAACGGTAACGCGTTACATTTAAAAGTAACGGCAGAGGGAACGGCGTTCCTTCTGTAAACGTTCCACAGGCGTTCCACATGCAAAGCGGATAGGCCGGGCTGCAACCGCCGAGGCCGAGCCTCGAGTCCCCGCTTCCCTGTTTGCAGTCTCCTTCACTCAAAAGAAAACCACACGCAAAACGTCATTCCTTTACTCTTCCTCCTCGAGGCTTCGACGAGGGCGAAGCTTCTCTTTCGCCAGTGTAGGCACACCACATGTGTATTTCGTTACTCCTGTATACGGTGGCCTCACACTGTGGCTGGACGAAAAGTTTCTGGTTGTCTACGGCAACGCAGGCCGAACCGCAGCCAGCCGCGAAATTCCTTTCGTCCCTTCAGATCCCGCCGCCAAGGCTTCCTTCGAACCAAGACACTGTCAACGCGCGCTATGCTCAGTGCACAAGTTCTGAGAATGCGGCTGCGGCCCACACGTGTGGGCCTGCCGTCAATGGCATTTTTACGCAGGAGACCGCTCGGCAAAGCAGACGAGCAGCGGCAATTGTTACAATACGGAGGCACCCTGTTGTGAAGTCAAGATAACGCGTCGCCCCGCCACGGTGGTCTAGTGGTCATGGTACTCGGCTGCTGATCGAAAGGTCGCGGGATCGAATCCCGGCCGCGGCGGCTGCATTTCGATGGAGGTGAAATGTTGAGGCCCGTGTGCTGTGCGATGTCAGTTAAAGAACCCCATGTGGTCGAAATTTCCGGAGACCTTCACTACGGCGTCTCTCATAATAAGAGCTGGTTTCGGGACGTTAAACCCCACAAATCATTCAAGATAACGTGACGTGGCTAGAAGGCAGGCAGGGTATCGATCAACGTAGCTGTGTGCGGGCTAGCGACACTTAGCAGCCGGAAACGTAAACCACGAGAGTTTGGAGAACAAAACTAGAGGGCCAGCCAACACGACCGAATCGGCTGGGGCCTGTTAACAAAAGGGCGGCGCGGTCTCTTGTCAAACGTCCAAGTGAATGTCGCTGAGAAGACATCGGCTGCTGTGTTTCCACGGACACTCCCGGCTTGCTCGAGTGGGGGATGGTAGAATTCTCCGAAAGTCATGTAGCAAGCGACCGTTCCAACGCGGCGTACTGTACTCGACACGCTGCCGGCCTCTGCTCATGGGGCGACAACGTCCGCCGAAAACGGGAAATCTTGGCCCTCCTGCTGTGACGAAAGGGGTCGACGAAAGGGCCGTAGTTATGGCGAAACAACTCTCAGGCGCCAGCAGGGGCGCAGGAAAGCGCGCGCGATGACACCAACGATGTGGGGAGGCCGGGGTAGCAGTCTTTCGCTTTACTTGAGCCAGTCTGAACAGCGAGGAAGGGTCGTTCTGAAGGCTGGACACACTGTAGAGATCTTTGACTTGGCATTCGAAAATCACGGAACACCACGTTGCCTCCTGTGCCATCTAGATTCTGTTGCAATCAGTGCCGATGTGGAATTATAGATTGCTCCCTGGCCATGGCTACCCCCGATGCTTCAACCGACTCAATACAACATCGCACGCCTGTTTGTTGCCCGTTGCATGACTTGGCCTCCATCAAACAATACAACTAGAGTGGCGAAAAGATCAGCGAGAAACTTAAAGAAGCACGTGCAGGTATGGTTTATTTAATGTTCTTTCCTATTCGCATAACGAAAAGGCTGCTTTGTGTTCTAAATGTAAATCGGTCCAATTGTTACTTTGTTGTTCACATTAGGTATTTCTACTATGTCTTAATCTCATAGGTACTAGAGCCACGCTCAGTAGCACGTGTGCAAGTTTTTGCTACTTGGGTTGTGCTGTTGTACTGCTGCGAACCTTTCATGCGTGACATACGTCAGTTTTGCTTGCACACATCATTTAATGGTTGGTGTCAGATGAAATGATGCACGCTAGGCGATTTATTTATTTATTATTTATTTATTTATTTATTTATTTATTTATTTATTTATTTATTTATTTATTTATTTCCCACATATCAATGTCATTTCTCCATTGCATGAGAGTGGGGCTGCTGTACAAGTTGAACAGACAAAGCGTACTCCTTAGGACGCCATAAGAAAAAAAAATATTCCCACGTTATATAAGTCGTCGGTAAGCTCATCAACTGATCATGCAGTTCGAATTCTTCACACCGACACACAACGCACCACCATAAATAAGAGCGAAAGAACAGTATCACAAATGCTTTAAAATTGTGAGAACAAAGCAAAATAATATATTCAGAACTGTTAATTAGACTACTAAACCACTAAAACGGCTGCCAATATTGAGGGAAGAAGCTTGGGGCAGGAAATGATGACGACATATCGGGAAATCTTGTTCCAGTATTTATAGGCGCGGGTGAAGCACAAGCTATTATATGGCAATTTAAATAGACAGGTCTACAGTATTTATAGCTTTTAGTGTTAAATGCGGGCTTGCTACTCACATGCATTTGTGAATGTGAGTGACTTTCCATTTGCACATCTCAGGTGCACTATTCTGATTTCTCATTGGAAGACCCATTATGCGTTGCACTTGTAATAGACTAGAGTCAAATTAAGTTGCTGTGAACATGTCGTGACTACGTTCTGTGTCCCCTGAAAGTATGTCTAGAAGCATTTATTTTCATATTTTTTATCTCCAGATAATCTGCTGCCGGTAAGGTTCAAGTTCGCGCAATGTGCGTAGCTCAATGTGAATTTTAAAGTGTTCACTTAATTTCGCCTCACAATTGTCCGGCATTATTTTCAATTTTAAAAATCCAATGTAACGTAAAAGTAACGACACGTTCCAATTCCGGAAATGTAACTGGAACGCGTTCCTTTATGATTAAAGGAACTTGTAACGGGAACTCGTTACAAAATTCGGAAGGAACGAGGAACGAGCTTTCGTTCCTGTTTTGGAGGAACGTGTACAACACTGGACTAGCTTGTGATGTTCGCAACAGCGACAGGGTGTTTGACGCAATGGTGGAGCCCATTCATTTGAACTGTATGAAGAAGAACACTTTAGTGCCCCATTGTATAGTGTCAATTGTGCAAGGGTGTACTGGAGTATGGGTCATCAACTATTCTACAGAGTCAGTTGTTCTACCTGCCGGCCTCAAACTCGCCATATGCAAAGAATACGCACCGACGGCTGTGGCTGTTCTCAATGACTCTCCGGAAGCCGATCCAGTGAGCAGCTGTTTAGACGATTCAAAAGTTCTGGGTATGATCGACAAGTCTCTCACAACAAGCAAGCGACGTATGCTTCTCGACCTTCTGTTAAAGTACTGGCCCGTTTTTTATTTTTCGCAGAAGAACAGTGCGCCCTTTATTCCCTCTTCCCGTACACGCCACAGGATCGATACGGGGACCGCTCATCCGGTTCGACAAAAACCGTACCGAGTGTCACCGTCTGAGCGCAAGGTAATCGACGATCAGGTCCGTGAAATGCTGCAGAAGGGCGTCATCCAAGAATCATCCAGTCCTTGGGCAGCTCCGCTGATTCTTGTCTAAAAGAAAGACGGTTCGTGGAGATTCTGTGTCGATTATCGCCGTCTAAATTCAATCACAAAGAAAGACGTTTATCCGCTCCCACGAATCGATGACGCCCTAGACTGTCTTCATTCGGCGTCATATTTCTCTTCTATAGATTTACGTTCCGGGTACTGGCAGATACCTATGCATCCGGCGGACAAAGAGAAGACGGCGTTCATTACACCGGACGGACTGTACGAATTCAACGTGATGCCATTTGGCTTGTGTAATGCGCCCGCGACGTTTGAAAGGTTTATGGACACCATCTTACGTGGCCTAAAGTGGAACATCTGTATGTGTTATCTTGATGACGTGGTGATATTCGGGCGCACATTTGCGGAGCACAATGAACGAGTGCGTGTTGTTCTGGATTGCATTCGAAATGCTGGGCTTGTTCTTAATGCGAAGAAGTGCCGTTTTGGCGAACGACAAACGTTAATTCTTGGACACCTCGTCAGCAAAGATGGCATCAGGCCGGACCCTAACAAGACAGCGGCTGTGGAAGCTTTTAAAGCACCTCGCTCCACGCGGGAGCTGCGTAGCTTCTTGGGCCTCTGTTCTTATTTTCGCCGATTTATCCCTGCATTTGCCGATGTTGTCTTTCCCCTGACTTCCCTTCTTCGCCAAGGCGCTCATTTTGAATGGACACATCACTGCGAGACTTCCTTCAACCAACTGAAGTTCTTACTCACGTCACAACCTATCCTCCGGCATTTCGATCCTTGCGCACCGACTGAGCTTCATACGGATGCAAGCGGCATTGGTATCGGCGCTGTTCTAGTCCAACGTTACAATCAGAAGGAACATGCCATCGCATATACGCCAGCCGCACTTTGAGCAAGCCAGAACGTAATTACACCGTGACAGAGCAAGAATGTCTGGCTCTCGTCTTCGTTGTGCAGCGGTTTCGCTCCTATCTGTATGGTCGTCACTTTCAAGTTGTCACTGACCACCATCCGCATGTCCGCCTCTGAATTCAGACACTCGACGCCTTACCACCCGCAGACGAATGGCCTCACGGAGCGCACAAATCGGACACTGGTCAACATGCTTTCGATGTACGTTGAAGCCAACCATAAGGACTGGGACGACGTCTTACCATTTATAACGTACGCATTTAACACCGCACAACACGAGACCACCGGTTACAGCCCGTTCTTTCTCCTTTACGCTCGACCCCCACGCTATACTCTGGATACAATATTTTCCTTTACTGACCACGCCGACCCTTCTATAGCTGAAATTATCTGTCTCGCCGAAGAAGCTCGTCGTATTGCCCGCCTGCGTACCATAGCGTCACAAGACCGATCCAAGATCCGTTATGACAGCAAGCGTCGACACGTCACGTATGATCCGGGAGACTTCGTTTGGCTGTGGAAGCCCTCGCGACAGCGTGGCTTGTCCCAAAAACTACTCGCCCATTACACTGGACCATTCGTTGTCCTCGACCGCTTGAGTGCAGTTGACTACCGAATAGCCCGTATCACTGCCAACGGAAGACGCTCTACCAAAACCGAGGTCACGCATGTCGCTCGCCTGAAGCCCTACACTCGTCGGGATGCCGAATGACGCGCGACGCGCTTCGTCTGCGAGGGGGGTAATATTATGTTGCGTATGTGCCACAAGGTATGTGCCACAAGATGAAGAAGAAGAAGCAGAGCGGATGGTGAAGGAAGACGACGTTGGATCAGTTTTCGGTAGCGTTGGTCTGTGTGGACTTCCCCCGGTCTACGCCTTCTGAAAATAAACCCGAAACCACTACTGTGGACGTAACAATATATATATATATATATATATATATATATATATATATATATATATATATATATATATATATATATATATATATATATATATATATAGGCACTGGATCTTGACTTGCAATGAAGTGCCTGTGGGAGATTTCACTTGTGCATTGTTGAACCATGAGGATTCGTAGAGTGCGCGTTTACTAAATATCAAGTGCGCCGCAGTCACCGTGAGGGTGGCGTAAAAAGCTTCGCTTTCCAACCACCTTCACAGGGTGGATTGGCGGGCAATTTTTTGTCCTAGAGACCCGTCACACATTTGAATGGTTTAGTCTTTCCTTTCGTTGGTACTCCGACCATAACAAGGATCGCCGTCTATCTACTGGAGTGCCTCTTGCAAAAGAAAAGAAGGAAAGAAAGAAGAAAAGCTCGTTAAAAACGGACTGTGTGCCTCTTGCATGCGCCTGCCGGCCTAGACGACGAAGGAGTTGCGGCACTGGATAACAAAAGCCGCTGAAAGGCGTCCTTCTGTTTTCTTTCCAGTCGTGTTTCTCTTTCTTTCTTTCTTTTTGGTTTCTGACAGAATCTTTCAAAACTATTTAGAACCGTATTGCTTAGTTATAAGCCTTCATTACTTAGAAATAAATAAATGGACGTACGTTGTCGACGATTCCTGGCACCGGCCCCGCGTTTTCTCACTTAGTATACGCACGATTAACGGAAATAAACAGATCAGGTCTTTCAATCCGTGGCTTCACAGCTTCTCTTTCCAACACGCGCACACAAGCACTATGCCCACACGTGATGGATACAGCTACAGACTTCGACTGCTTCATTGTGGAGCCTTTTATGGGACTAATATATTGATAATAGTGTATACATACCGATAACAAATAATTACAAATTAACAAGGATCACTATAAAAATCACTTTTGCTTTCCAGCCTGGCAATCTTAGAACTCTTGGAGTATTTTGTCTCCCGCGTTTGGGAGACACATCGGCCGGTCACGCTTCCGCCCGCAGACACACTTTCTTTAACTTGATGCACATGGCCCGCCTCGTATAAAAGTTTTCCTTTAGCAATATTAGCTCTACGAAAGAAAGTTTTCAGACCTTCTACGGTCTTAAAACCAGTAGGATACGGCGGAACACACGCAGACGACGCCATCCCCACACAAGCAAGCACGCACGTGGTGCGAGAGAGAGCCTTATCACCCCAACGACGCCGGAGCGCCCGCGTTGGCGCTGAACGCAGGGGGCGACGTATTTATAACGCGTATTTATAAAGCGAAATTCAGTAAAGAAGAAGAAAAATGCACATGCTATAGGGAAACGACGGAGCACGTTCTGATTGAATGCGGAAATATCCACCCAGGTGTACGTTTGGGCACCACCCTACATGAAGCCTTGGGTTTTAGGACGAACAACGGGAAGCTGAACATAGCCGCGATTGAAATAAGTAAGAGACGGTTAGAATACTGGTGGCAGAAAACTAGAGAGAACGGACAAAAATAATTATGGAAAAATATGGATTTTCGGCCATAAGGGGCACTGGGCTATGAATTTCCGTTTTTGCTATAGTATGATCGATTTGATTGAAGTAGATTTAAAAGGCATGAGGAAAATTTAAAAAGAGAGAGAAAAAAACGGAAATGTTCTTAAATCTTCTTACGAGCCTGCTGGCGCACATGTCACCGCCCCTTTACAAAGGGGACGCTCATAGCATCCATCCATCCATAGGCGCTGCACGAGGCGAATAGCTCTTTCCTGACAGCGACGAAGAGCCGACGTTTTCTCTCTGGAAAAGTCACAATATTCATTGATTCATATTTAAAACTATACTGTATCGAGAGAACGAAGATGTCACAGGATCTACTGTGATCATTGTGGTATCAGTAGTTTTGTTCGCTTACATCTTGGCGATGCGTCGCAGCCCTCTCTAACATGCTCCCACACATGGAGGAAGGAATAAAGCTAGAAGAGGACGTCATGTACGTGTCACTCCGGAAGCTTTGCAATGAAAAATTTTAATGAGATAATCGTGATTAAAGGGCGACTCCGACGATTTGTCAGTGTCCACTGACCTCAATGAAATTTTCACTAAATATTCTCCTCGGTATAATGTAATAATTTATGCAATGTCAGGCCGTTGTGAGTCATTTTGTTTTGCTGTATATGCATAGAGTTAATATACTATTAACTCTATGTGTATATGAATTTAGAAAATTTTTAGCGAATTCCCACGCGGCCAACCCTGTGTTTTGACGTCATCACCTTCAGCGCGGCCTACCTGAGCCAGCAGGCCGTCAAAAGCAAAATAGCGATACTTTAGCGCTGAAATCGTCGCTGTCAAGTTCAGAAAAGCTGGCGTAACTCAATATATTGCTACGGACCCGTGCCACCGACCGTCAAGAGGCGAATAGAGAAAGACGACGAGGAGGACGTTTTAGCGAGGCTTGCTCGGGCTGCTTGTTCATGGCCAAGCGCCTCAGCGTTTCTTTGTAAATACATCTGTACATAGCTTCGCCTCTTGCGTCTTTCCTCGTAACATCTTTGGTGGAAGCGCTGGGTAAGCGGGCAAATTGTTGAGGGATTCGCAGGCTTTTTGCGAGTTCCAGGCGCCGGCATTCCTTGATCGCTGCATCAACCGTCGACACGTTGTTAAACACAAGCAGGTTGAAGGCGTCATCTGCAATTCCCTTGAGGATATGGGCAACCTTCTCTTGTTCCGTCATGTGCGCGTCAGCTTTCTGGCAGAGGGCCAAAACGTCCTGAATGTACATCACGTAAGGCTCGCTTGACGTCTGTACACGGGTGGATAACGCCTGTTTCGCGGCAAGTTGGTCACCGTGAGAGTTGCCGAACAGCTCCCGAATCTTGTCCTTGAACGCATCCCAACTAGTAAGCTCCACGTCGCGCGTTTCGAACCAGACACGAGGGGTGCCGCCGAGGTAAAATATAACGTTCGCGAGCATGATGGTAGGGTCCCACCGGTTCGTTGTGCTGATGCGCTCGTAGAGCTTGAGCCACTTCTCGACATCTTGCCCATTAGTGCCAGAGAAAATGCCAGGGTCGCGAGGAGGGGCGACAGTGATGTAGGTCGTATTGGCAGCAGGTGTTCGGGTGGGCGCTGCATCCCCTGTGGACGAGGTATCTTCTGGAGCCATGAAGGTAGGCTCGAGAAAGCGTCCACTGCGAAGCTCCGTGTCGAGAAGGCAACCCAGCACCTCGACCTTCACGACTCACCTCGAGCGCCTGTCAGCAATCCTGGACGTTTTTCGCCGAGCCGGTCTGCAATTTATTTCGTCAAAGTGCCACTTTGGCCGTCGCCAGATCACCGTGCTTGGGCACCTCGTAGATGCTAGCGGGGTACAACCGGACCCAGGCAAAATCTCTGTTGTTACGAACTTCCCTGTTCCCCAGTGTGCCAAGGATGTACGCAGCTTCGTCGGGCTATGTTCGTATTTCCGCCGCTTTGTGAAGAATTTTGCAATAGCCCGGCCACTTACTGAGCTCTTGATGAAGGATGCTCCTTTTGTGTGGGGCGAACCACAGGCTTCGGCGTTCGCTCAGCTTATACGCCTACTTACAACGCCGCCCATATTGGCCCATTTCGACCCTTCTGCGCCAACCGAAGTTCGTACCGACGCCAGTGGCCATGGTATCGGTGCAGTATTAGCCCAACGGCAGCGCGGCAGCGACCGCGTTATCGCTTACGCCAGCAGGCTTCTCTCACCGTCAGAACGCAACTACTCCATTACTGAGCGCGAGTGCCTGGCGCTCGTTTGGGCAGTAGCCAAATTCCGCCCATACTTATACGGACGATCCTTTTCGGTCATCACAGACCATCACGCGCTCTGCTGGTTGTCCTCCCTGAAGGACCCTACAGGACGACTTGGCCGATGGGCTCTGCGGCTCCAAGAATATTCCTATTCCGTGATATACAAGTGCGGCCAGCTGCACAAGGACGCCGATTGCTTGTCTCGTTACCCGGTCGACAGGCCCGACGGTACCTCCGGCGATGTCAGTAGCATTTTTTCTGTCTCTGCCTTTACTAACATCGCAGACGAACAGCACCGAGATCTCCCTCTTCGAGCACTCATCGACCGCCTGCAAGCATCGCCGAATGACGCTTCTGTGCGCCGGTACGTCCTCAAGGACGGCGTTCTATACCACCGTAACTTCCACTCAGACGGGCCCGAACTACTTCTAGTGGTCCCCAGACAGCTACGTCGCACTGTTCTCTTCGAACTTCACAACGCACCCACTGCAGGACATCTAGGTGTATCGCGCACGTACGACCGCATCCGCCGTCGCTTTTACTGGCCCGGCCTCGCTCGATCAGTCCGACGCTACGTTGCTGCCTGTGATTCCTGTCAGCGTCGAAAAACTCCTCAAGTGCTACCTGCTGGTTATCTCCAGCCGATAGACATTCCAGTGGAGCCGTTCTTCCGCGTTGGGCTTGATCTCCTTGGCCCATTCCCAATATCATCCTCCGGGAACAAATGGATAGCCGTCGCAACGGATTACGCCACCCGTTATGCCATCACGCGGGCTCTTCCGACCAATTGTGCCACCGATGTCGCAGATTTTCTCCTGCGTGACACCATCTTGCTCCACGGCGCTCCGCGACAGCTGCTCACTGATCGTGGCCGCAACTTCCTCTCGAAAGTTATCGACGACTTATTACGTTCCTGCTCCACGAAACATAAACTGACCACCTCCTACCATCCTCAAACAAACGGTTTGACGGAACGCTTGAACCGAACTCTCACAGACATGCTGTCAATGTACGTCTCGAAAGACATAGGCGGAGACTCATTTTCCGGAGGGGGCGGAGGCGCCGGGATCTTCGCTGCTGTCTTCTGTCCTCATTCTCCAACTACCCTTTCTCGTCCTTCTTTCTCTAGTTTTCCTCCTCACCCTCTTCCATATTTTTCAAAAACGCGGGGGAGCCCAGGCAATTTTAATTTTTTTTTCTGATGATAGGGTGGAGTGGAAATCGTTGGGAGAGGCCTTCGTCCTGCAGTGGACCTAAACAGGCTGATGATGATGATGATGATGATGATGATGATGATGATGTAAACAGGCAAACTGCCACACGGCCGGACTGGAGGAGCGATGCGCGCGCATTTGTGCGCGTCGCTTCCCCTGTCCGGCCGCGAACGCATCAACATCGCTGTAAATTCACATCTGACATTATTTTTTCCAAGAAATATTTATTTTACAATAAATGTAGCAATATGCATTCCCAAATGACACAGAAAGCACAAGAGAAGAAAAAAACGTCACAGCAAGTCACTTTCGTGAGAATAATTTTGAACTTTACATGATTATTTGCACTTCACATTTGTTACTCACATTGTCATGCAATCATGACCCAGTGAATTCAACACCAGTTAAAGGAGTACTGACACAAAATTTAAGGCGATCGAGATAACTTGCGGGATAGATTTGTGTCGACACACACGCATCATCTACAAGATATCAACGGCTGATATAGCTTAGAACATATTTAATATCAATTTTAACGTGCGTGTAGCGCCACTGCATGCGAAACGCGCTTTTCTGTTTCATGTACACAACCAGTCACCAGCTGCGTGACGAGTTTGTGTTGCTGTCATGATTCTTGGGAGAGCGCTCATCCTAGCAGACGTTTCCGACGGAAAGAGGGGGGCTGCTGTGCGATGTCAGTGCACGTTAAAGAACCCCAGGTGGTCTAAATTTCCGGAGCCCTCCACTACGGCGTCTCTCATAATCAGAACTGGTTTTGGGACGTTAAACCCCACAAAACAAACAAACAACAAAGAGGGGGGCACCGGAGTACAAACTGACGTCCTCGTCTCGGCAGCGCATTGTTGAGGGATCACGCATGTTTGAAACTTCCCAGAGGGGATTACAGCAGCACCCAGGGAGCCTTCACTCAAAAGAGTTGTCCGCGCGGTGCTCATGTGAACGCGGTTTTGTGTGCACACGTAGTCAGCAATGTTTGCATGAATACCATCCTGGGTGCCGCCTCACTCATTGCTCTTTGAAACGGAAAGTGCGTCTGGGCTTCACAAAACCGTACACAAAATATTAATAATCGCGCGCTCGAGCCCTCGAGGTTTACAGCCGGAGTAAGTGGGTCATTAGCTACTTATTGCAAAAAAAAAAAAAACAAGATGCAGAATTTTTGTGTCAGTACTCATACAACGTATCAACATAATTGAAAAATGATTTACAAAACACCGGCTGCCAAAAGAAAGATTCCCCGGGCTAGTGTACGAGGTTCTGTGCGCCGATTGCCACGCCACTTACATCGGCGAGACAAAAAAAAAAAAAAAAAAAAAAGGAGGCCACGTATCTCCGTGCTTCGCTGCAAATGTCGAAAGACGATAGTCTTCTACCGGCCGTACTACATGAGTCCCGGTTCATCTGCGGTTCGGCATGAGCTTCGGGCGTTTCCTGGGCACGCTTGAGACGACGGGCATCGGCACGCCGGCGCTTCTCCGCTGTAATCTTCTCATCGGTCTTTTCCCTGCGTTGTCTGGACATGTCTTGTAGAGTGTGTTCTATATCATCAAACGGGTATTTATGTTTTGCCTTGCCTCAGACAGCGCCCCGTCTATGTTGAATCGGCCGCATGGCGAGGCGGTAAATGCAGGAGAACGATCCTCAGGTCACGTGGGCGTAAAGTCACGTGATCACACCGATCGCTCATCTAGGTACTTCTTCGCCTAGGTACAGGGAGTGTGTCTAGGCACTGCCTAGGCCGTCTAGGTACAACAGCCTCGCTAGCGGGGCGCATAAAGGAATGAACACATGGTCCGATTTTGCATGCGATCCGACGTCCGGCGATGCGATCCGGCAGTCGTACCGGGTGTACCGAGGGTGTTTTTGCTGCACCGGTTTCCTGCTCCGGCCGTCCGGCGAGCATCAAACCGCGCAGATTTTCTCGTCGCCGGACGAAAAAGTCGGACGGCAGCAGCCAATGGCAGCGCGGGAGACGCGTGACGTCGTGCTGCTGGCCGCTCATTGGTTCACTGCTCCGCTCCGATCGCCCGGCCGTGGTTACCGTGGCTTTTCCTCGTATCGCCGGAATCTCGTGGATACTAGAGAGTTTTAGCAGTGCTGGTTACCGTACGGTAATGCCGTACCGTCGTGGTCCGCACGCAGAAAATTGAGCTTGTGAGAACTTTACCAGTAAGTTTTATCATCTGATGACGTTACGGTACTCCCCTAGCAACTAGTGCAGGTGTTTCCGACTTAAATAGCGACGCGCCGACCACGACCGTACGGCTTTATCGTGCTTACCGTACGGCATTACCGTACGGTAACCAGCACTGCTAAAACTCTCTAATATTGGTTATGACTTGTTTCTGGCTCGAAATAAATGCTTATTAGTTATCGTTATGCCTAATGTGAATCAATCTGCAAAGCAACGCCAGTTTCCAAACCAGCGGAGAGATCGAAAGCAACCGCCGTGGAAAGGTAAACAAACATCTCGGCAAGGGCCACCTCACCGAAGCGGCTCCTTTCGTTTTTGCCGTAGCGCTTCATTTACAACAACGTTTCGAGAAAACTAATCGCATGTCTTAACGCACGACATATGAGAGCAAATGTTAATCGTATCGGTAAAAATGAGCACGTTGTGACGAGCTCGCGGTTGACAGCGAACGACTACTACTCAGACGGTCGGCAGCTAGGCCTACCCTCGTAGTCGTCACTGACTGTGGGTTGTTGTGATGTGCTAGTCCCTCGCGAAGGTATCGCCAGTGTTTTTCTGTGTTGTGTGACCAAGCCAGGCTGTAAAAAATGTTTATTTTGTACTTGCCGACGAGGATACGATGTCTTACGAGCGTGTACGCGGACACGCTTCGTGAGGGCGGAGCTTATGCGCTGATCTCTCGTCTTGACCTGCCGAGGCGACCGAGGCATTTGCCGGTGTCGATGGAATCGCGTCGAAGATATTGCTTATGATTCGTTTGTGACACGAAATTAATTCTCACTGAGTAATGTTACGCCTTAAGTGAACCAATCTGCAAAGCAGCGCCCATTTCCTAAGCACTCGAGAGATCGGAAGCGGCCGCGGCGCCAACGTAAACAAACATCGGCAGGGGCTGTTTCACCGAAGCGGCTCGCTTCGTTTTTACCATTGCGCTTCGCATCTATTTCGAGAAAACTAATCGTATGCGTTGACATTCGACGTATGAGTACAAATGTAATTGTGTTGGCAAAAATGAGCCCTTCGTGGCGAGATGGCGGTTGATTGCGAACGACGACGGCTACGTCGTCGGCAGCTAGGCCTACCCTCGAACTCGTCGCTGACGGTGGGCTGTCGTGTCGGGTTTGTCGCTCGCGAAGGCATAGTTTTATCAGCAATGTTTTTCGGCACTGTTATGCAACCAAGTAAGCCTGGTACGAAGATTTATTTTGCACTTAGCGACAGGGATGTGATGTTTTACGAGCGTGTATGCCAGCGCGCCTGATGTGGGCGGAGCCTATTCGCCGATCGCTCGTCGCCCTGTGTGTGTTGAAGCGTCGGAAGCCGGACGCCGGACCGTGCGACGTCGGACGTCGGATCGCATGGAAAATCGGAGCATGTGTCCAGCCCTTTAAGGGCTGAACACATGCTCCGATTTTCCATGCGATCCGACGTCGCACGGTCCGGCGTCCGGCATACGACGCTTGAGAAGACACACAGGGCGACGAGCGATCAGCGAGGAGGCCCCACTCACATCCGGCGGAATACACGCTCGTAAAACTGCATCCCTCTCGCTAAGTACAAAATAAACAGTTTTTTACAGCCCTACTTGGTTACATAACAGCACAAAAAAAAAAACACTGCTGATAAAACTATGCCTTTGCGAGCGGCAAATACATCACGACAGCCCACCGTCAGTGACGACCCCGAGGGTAGGCCTAGCTGCCGACGACGTAGCCGTCGTCATTCGCAATCAACCGCCAGCTCGCCACGAAGCGCTCATTTTTGCCAGCACAATTAACATTTGTACTCATACGTCGTATGCCAACGCATACGATTAGTTTTCTCGAAATAGATGCCAAGCGCAATGGTAAAAACGAAGCGAGCCGCTTCGGTGAAACAGCCCCTGCCGATGTTTGTTTACGTTCGCGCCGCGGCCGCTTCCGATATATCTCTCGAATGCTTAGGAAATGGGCGCTGCTTTGCAGACTAGCTCACTTCACTCGTAACATTACTCAATGAGAATTTATTTCGTGTCACAAACAAATCGTAAACAATATTTTCGACGCGATTCCATCAACATCGGCAAATGCCTCGGTCGCCTCGGCGGGTCAAGACGAGTGATCAGCGCGTAAGCTCCGCCCTCACGAAGCGCGTCTGCACAAACGCTCGTAAGACATCGTATCCTCGTCAGTAAGTACAAAATCAACATTTTTGTACAGCCTTGCTTAGTCATACAACATAGAAAAACACTGCCGATGCCTTCGCGAGCGACTAGCACATCACAACACCCCACCGTCAGTGACGACTACGAGGGTAGGCCTAGCTGCCGACCCTCGGAGTAGTAGTCGTTCGCTGTCAACCGCGAGCTCATCACAACGTGCTCATTTTTACCTACACGATTAACATTTGTACTCGTATGTCGTGCGTTAACACGTGCGATTAGTTTCGGACGGTTGGACAGTCGTCCATCGCGATTGTCCAACCGTCCAACAAGACATTCGAGCTTAGCGCTTGCAGGAGGACGGGAACACTCGTCTGCAGGCGTGGGGCAGGCACTATGGGAAAACCTCAGTTTCATAGGGAATAGATTCAGCTCTGGATTTCCCTCTTAGTTGACGCTGCATCGTCCCTACAATTCCCCACAAAGCGATGCTGTGCGGAGCGCTGACGTCAACATCGAACTAGCCAATGAGAGAGAGGATCACCCTCCTGGATTTACCGCTTCGCGGCCGCATGTGGCTGGCATTGATGAAATGGAGGCAGCGACGCTGCGTAAGACATGGACGCCATCTGGCCATGATATCGGGAAACGCAAGAAGCTTGCGTAGTACGCAGAGCTACTGGTAGGTGGCAGCACCGTGTCGTTTTACCGATTTAAAATTAAAATTAAAGGAGAGAAAAAAAAAAGTTCTTAAATCTTCTTACGAGCCTGGTGGCGCACATGTCACCGCCCCGTTACAAAGGGGAAGCTCATAGCATCCATCCATCCATCCATCCATCCAACCGAAGCGTAGGAAACGTCCGCTTTCTCGTTCATACGCGTCGCATTTTTAGCGCATCCTATCAAGCACTAGGGTCTTTAGAATTACACATCTAATACTTACGTAATGATGTTGCGCTCAGATATGCGTAATATATGCGTAACGCAGCTACCAGTTCAAGATGGGTGGTCGTTGAGGAAGGGGTTAAACTTTCGCCATTCTACTGAATCGAAAAGCAGGACAGACAGACAGACAGACCAAAATTTCTGCGTTGAAGTATCTCAAGAAAGACTACCGTCTTTAAAACTTTCCGGAAAAGATACACAACACCAAAATGACGTACGCAGCTTCAGCGCTACGCGGAACGCGCTCGCAGAACACAGCGAAAAGAAAGACCATCATATCAACTTCGACGACGCCCGGGTCTTCGACACGGAGGGTAACCGCACCAAAAGGCAGTTCTTAGAGTCGTGGCACGTCCAAAAAACACCTGGAAATATCAACGGCTCAAATGGGACCCTGCCGGAACCAATGGAGAAAACAACACCGACACAAGAAAGGCGGAGGAACGACGGTGGAGAGAGGGACAATCACTAAGAAAAGTCGCTAGCTTCGGAGCCGGCCGTACAGTCACCCCATGATGAAGAGACCGAATGGGCCTCGAAACGTTGGGCCAGTTTTTAATTTCAATATTAAAAACTTAGATGAAGAAAAGTGGCTATAGAATTTGTTTTTTCGTATAGGCCAATTATTGGACTTCCGCCGCCGCTGTGGCGAACCGCTTTAACAAGAGGCCTTCCTTGGCGCCGCCATTATCCCCTTAAAAGGCGTAACCCCCAGAAATCTGCTGTCGAGGCTGTGCAGTTGGCCTTTGTACTCCCGTGGTACAGCCACGAAAGGAGGTGTAACTTCCTTCATCGCCGGTCGTTCACACGCCAGGCACGTGGATCGGCGAGTGTGGCCTCACCGCAAGCTGTGGTTGCTAGCCGGACCTATGCGCAACTCACATGGGGAGGAATGCAATGCATGCTTTCCTACCCATGTGAGTTCATCATCGCGTGCATTGGCGTATCATTTATCAATAACGCTTTGCCGAGAGCGTTCAGCCCGTTACGATCATACTTCTGCACTACGCATGACGATCCTCCTCTCCGGGCTCCGGCGTTGGCTATGCCCCCCTTGGAAAGTTCGGGGGGGGGGGGGGGGGCTCGGGGCCTATGTCGAAAGACCACCATGACTGGGACGTTGCTCTGCCTTATGTCACGTTCGCGTACAATTCTTCCCGTCACGACACTGCCGGATTTTCTCCATTTTATCTGTTGTATGGACGCGAGCCGACCCTGCCCCTTGACACCACTGTTCCTATGGCGGCCACCTCAGCGACCGAGTACGCGCGCGATGCCATTGCTCTCGCCGACCATGCACGCCAGATCGCCCGTACTAGGCTGAATGCTTCTCAAACGGCGCACAGCGCCACCACTACGATGTCCGGCACCGCGACGCACACTTCTCGCCTGGCGACCTCGTACTCCTTTGGTCACCTTCTCGCCATGTGGGACTGTCCGAGAAGCTCCTTTCTAAGTACACGGGGCCTTACCGTGTGCTTCGCCAAGTGACGCCCGTAACCTACGAGATTGCCCCGGTCAATGCCTCCTCGACCTCTCCTGTCGGGTCCTGCGACACAGTGCACATCAGCAGGCTCAAGGCCTACCACGCTGTTTCGGAGCCATGATCGTCCACACGCCGGGACGGCGCTTTTGACGCCGGGGGTAGTGCTACGGACCCGTGCCACCGACCGTCAAGAGGCGAATAGAGAAAGACGACGAGGAGGACGTTTTAGCGAGGCTTGCTCGGGCTGCTTGTTCATGGCCAAGCGCCTCAGCGTTTCTTTGTAAATACATCTGTACATAGCTTCGCCTCTTGCGTCTTTCCTCGTAACAATATTGTGGAATGACCTCGCCATTGGTATTTTTCTGGCACCAGCTCTATATTTATGATGGCGGGGAGGCTGTGACGTCATCGTATACACTGCACGAAGCATCTAACAGTTTCGGTTTCGGTTTGAACACGCCTTTCGTTTGGTTGTTTAATTGGTGCGTTTCTGAGCAAACTGAACTGCCGTGGCTGTTACAGGACTGTCAGTACCATTGGAAAATATTGATATCAGAAAATGGTGAAAATACCTCCGGAGTTGCCCTTTAAGCGCCAGCTACATTTACTGCAAGGCTTTAGTCACCGCACCATGCACCTACCTCACTTGAAATAACCCCCTTTTGCCGGTTAAATGTACTGATTATATATGTTCCTTCCTCAATGTTAACGATCATTTCTTTCTAATAGAATGTCATGGAACTTTCGGGCTGTTTCCAAAATTTTTGCGTTATTATTCAAAAACAATTTAAATAGTATTCTGTTCGTATTCGGTCGGTTCCTTCATGACACAAACTCGGTAGCGCAAAAAACACGGACGAAGAAAAGGAAACACAGACAGGCGCCGTGTTTTTTGCGCTACCGAGTTTGTGTCAAGAATGTACCAACTAGCCCAAACAAGAGTGTTACTGCGGTTCCTTCAGTATTCGATTCGCATTCGATTCCGGGCCTCATCACCACTCGATTCGTATTCGAGATTCACTATTTTCACACCCCTTGCCGTAGAGAAGCAACGGTGCGATAACGTCCACAGCACTTTTGATATCGCCTTCGAAAGCCCGACCCGCTGTTCCCTGTGAACATCCGTTACTGATCTTTGAATAGCCTAATTTTTTTTCATGAAATTTGTGATTGCTGGAAGGCAACCACTGCGCGCGTATACGAATTGGTGGCCCATTATAATGATGCCAAGGTATAGTGAAGCGAGCATGTTTAGCATTTAGGCCCCGCGACCGTTGGATATTCAGCAGTAACGAAATGTCAGCTGCGAAATCTCTCTATGACACAACATTCCTGAAATCTCAAGCAGCATTTACTGAGTATATCTCTGATGACCACGGCCAGCATTTGCCTGTATTACAAGAGATCGCGCATCGCATATACCCGCGGCGGCAGCTACGTTTTGTTGTGGCAGTATGAAAAATGCCTGTTGCTCGTGCACGTACAGGTGCATTACCGCAAGTTGATAAACGCAGCGTCACCATCGCTGTACAATCGCCTTTATCATCAGACACAAAGAAGACAACGTTTTCTATGCGTCTTTCTATTATGCTGTTTCTTTCGAAATAAGCTGTTATAGTCACGACTCCGCGCCCGTGTGTTTGTCGTTTCTCTGTTAGCGGTCGTGTATTTCAGATCCCACGCATTGTGGGAATCGCTGTTATGACAAGCAGTCAGCGAGGAAATTGCCTATGACGAATTGTTTGTCATTCAGCCAAAAGTTACGAGTCGGATCAAGGTCTTTGAAACTTTGAAAACGTTTTCATTTTCCAAGGAAATTGTTGGGGGTACTTCAGGCGAAAAGCTGCACTACACAGCTTGAATATGCCTGAAGGCCCTCACACGGCAGCAGTAACATTAAAAACAGCACGCATATACACTTGCAATATATGTAAAAATATAATACAGTTTACAGTAATACAGTAGCACACTTGCAATATATTTAAAAATATAATACAGTAATAGAGTATAAAGAAAGCACTAATGTAAAGATGACTATGATGCATAATGTGATGATACACAGAAACGTTGAGCAAAACAATGCGGAAATGTAAGAGCTCATTAGTTTATGTCGTCATTCAGATTTACAAAAGTACTCTCTAATTTGTTTGCGAGTCAAAGCACTTGGAATAAATATTTCCATTTTTTAATTTATTTAACAACGAAGGTAGGCTGTCTCAGCGATTGCGTGAGAAAATTTGTGCCCCTGCGTGGTATAAGAACCACATGTCTTGGCTACGAGTGCGTGAGTCATTTTTTTTTTTTTAATTCAAGTCGTGACGTATATGTTTTAAGAAGGATTTGATATTGTCGGATCCGAAACAAAATGAATATAGAAGTCGGTGTTCGTAAAGACTTGTTGCACGTATTACATTATGTTTTTCGAAAACTTGTGCCGAGGGATGAAAATAGGGTGCATTCGCTACTTGTCGAAGTGCGCGTTTTTTGAAGTTGAAGAAGTACAAGAATGTTACCTTTCGTGGTGGTGGCCCACACAAGAGCACAATAGTTAAGATGCGATTCAAACAAGGCGGTTTGTATCTTTAATTTTACTTTCCCAGAAAAAAAATAAAAAATGTCGACAACGAGACAGCGCATCGGCGGCTGATGACAGAGATTTTGCGACTAGTTCAGTGTGATGCGTCCAACTCATATCTTCTGAAAACGTAACGCTCAACACTTTGTATTTCCGCAGAATTTCAATAGGAGTATCGTCCAAAAATAATTCTTGATTGAGACAAGACTGCCTGCCTCTAGCTTTGAATAATATGGCTTTTGATTTTGAGCTGTCAATTGTTAGAGCATTATTACGAGACCAAGCCGACAGGTTAGAAAGAATACTGCGAGATTTCTGTAACAGTTCAGCAGGTTCATGGCCAGAGACAAACACACTTGTACAGTCAGCGAGCAGAATAGATGCATCATCAACAATTCCGGCGATATCCTTTACATAGACATTAAATAAGGTTGGTCCCAACACACTACCCGGCGATACACCCGATTTAATTTCACGGTATGAGGAGCAAAACGTGTCAGTAACAACGCAGTGGGTCCACCCAGAAATATACGACCGAAACAGCAAGTTTGCCACGCCATGGATACCGTAACCGTCTAATTTTCTGATCAAAATTTCATGATTTAAGCGATCGAATGCCTTGCTGTAGTCTATAAATATACCCAAAGTCAGTTTTCCCGTGTCAGTGTTATCAATGATAAGCTCCTTTTTGCATAACAACGCTGTCTCTGTCGACCATGCCTACGCGGAATCCGTGCTTCAGAAAGAACGTTATTCGTGCGAAGCGCATGAGTATACCCACTCATGAGGGAACGTCGACAGCGCTGTGGCGACTGAATGCTATAGCTCACGCTACGCCGTAATGCGTTGTTACTCGCGTGATTCCAAAACACATACATCTGTTTTGTCGAAGAAAAATACATGCACTGTACTATGCGTTGATGTGTAAGCGTCGTTCGTTGAAGTATTCCTACGGGATCTAGCAAAGTTGCACAAACGCATACCGGATAGTAGGGGAACATATGTATTGCTATGATACTGCTTATCACGCATTAGAAACACAATTCACGTTACACGAGCAGCATCATTACACCTGCAGGTACAATAGGTTTATTTACTGTCAATACCGTGTGGGAGGAGTCGCACAGCCTCGTGGTAGCGTTCTTGCTTGGCAGTTCGAGGGCCCATGTTCGGTGCCCCCCGGCGCTCGGTAAGTTGCACGCGTGTCTGTGTGCTTGTTGTGTCTACATTTCAATCGCAAGGGAGAACAAACGGTGTTCCTTCCTTGTCTTAAGAGTGGAGCATGTTAAGCCGTACCTCCGGTGTCAACCGTGAAGAAAGTGCACCGTGTGAGGTGCAGACAATTTCAGACGCCGCTCAAAGTTGCGGGTTTGATTGCCGCAACTTCTATCTGTACTATTTGTCTATTCGATCTATCTATGATTAGATAGATAGATAGATAGATAGATAGATAGATAGATAGATAGATAGATAGATAGATAGATAGATAGATAGATAGATAGATAGATAGATAGATAGATAGATAGATACGGTCGAAGCGACAACTTCGCCAAAAGATGCTCGCATTTAGTGACTTTACTCTTACACCAGAGAAAAAGAGATATTTCATTTGTCTATTCTTACACCGTATGTAAGTATATTTGTTTCTAACTGCAGGGTACTCGCTCGGTCAAAAATGATAACTTATAGTCAGGCTACATTTTCTTGACTGATTTCTTGGGTTTATGAGAGACGCCGTAGCGGAAGGCTCCGGAAATTTTGACCACTTCGGGTTCTTTAACGTACACTGACATCGCACAGTACAGAGGTCTCAACATTTGGCCTACATCAGAATTCGGCCTCCGCGGCCGGGATTCGACGCCGCGACGTATCAGCCGCCGAGTGCCACTAGACCGTCGTGGCGGGACAAGCTTTACATGAGTTTCTTTTTTTTTCTAAACGAGCCATATCTAGATCCCCAAAACTGGGTTAAATTTGACGGAAACTTAAAGTACACCTAGGTTTCTTTTACTAATAATAACATAATCAAAGCAGGTCATTTACCAATTGTAACATCTGCTTGAGAAATTGTTTGGAATAAAAAAAATGAGCTAATTGCTGGCTGGACCTGCTTAAATCAAAGTGAGCCAAATCCACACAACCACTGCTGCGTGCACTCGAGACCCAGACAACAAATATAGCTGCCTCCAAGCTGTTCCACGAGTTCTATAGTTGTTTTGTTATCCCGCTCCTGGTTGCTTCTTGTCAAAGACTGTACATTTCAAGTGGAAGACGACGGGAATGAAGAGAATAGAGACAGGTCTATTCCTAGAAGTGATCCCGATTAAACGGCACGAGAATGCTCGAGATCTGGCTGGATAAACTTTGCATGAAGTTAAACGTTAGCAAAAGTGCCTTGGTTGGTGTCTCCATTAATGGACCCTATTCTATACTGTACAAGCTATAATTCCCCAGGTGGCCTCTCTCAAATATCTACGAATAACTTACAACGAATAAAAACTGCACATAGAAAATGTAGGTTAATTCCAAGGCGCAGTGTGCCTTGGAATTATGTACTATACGCCGGCTGAGCAAAGAACAATACGGGCTTCGTAGGGGCACTATGGGATCTACAGAATGTACATGCACCCGATACTAGTTTTGTTGTATTTTATTCTCTGGCTGCCTTGGTTATAAAACTAAGTCTCTGGTTGTATTGGCGCACGAAGCCTTGCGACTGTGTCTGGGACTCCCTAAGTTTGTAGCGAATAATGTATTGTACCAAGAAGCGCGCCTGCCAACATTGCCCTGCAGATTCCGCACCTTAATTGTACAAACGTTCCTAAAATTTGACAGCCTTCCGTTCAGACGATCGGAATACGTATTTATAAAGGGTCGTGATTCATTTTTCCTATAGCTCATTGGCCACGCTTTCATACACCCCAAACTGTTGCGTAGGTCATCGATGTACGTGTTCACGTGCTTAACTAACGTAAACACGAATAACACAATGAAAACTGCAATCTACAATAAAAACATATATTCTCAACAAGAGCGTTGCGAATAGTGACTGAGATGCGAGAAGCATACGTCTTCCGAGGTGCGTGGTGTGTTCTCTCGGTTCTTCGGCCAAGCCCAATGCTTTTTTATGGACCGCCGTGGAAGGCGCTATCTGCAGTCAGTGCAATACGTAAACATACAGCGCGAACGTGACCAAAACGGCGGGACGGACGCACCGGAGGACGCACCGGAGGTGGTTGTTGATGTTAATCTCGTCTTGCAGTTTCGTAGGGCCGTGCTGGCACTTATCTGCTTCCGTTGCGTTCTCTTTTATATGCCGCCACACTGTTTTTGTCCAAAAGCAGTCAAGATAGCATAAACGTGAATATTAGACAGGTGACTGCAATGACTGAATCAAATTGGAACATCAATACTGAATTTGATGAAATTTTCCCCACTAATCCTAACTTTCAATCCCGTAAGTTCTTAACTTAATTGTTTCAAGATTACCTTGCTCAAGTACAAACTAAGTATATAATAGCCACAGATGCTTCCGTGAAAGAGGGAAAGGCAGTCGTGGGCATTTTCTCCTCGTCACTCAATTGGTCCTATTCACTAAGACTGCCGGATTTCAGCCTCGTATTTGTAGTTGAGCTTTTAGCAATAATCCTAGCATTGCGGTGCAGTCAGGGCGGTGATTGTAACAGATTCCCTTTAAGTCCGCACTATACTAACAGCTTCTCCTAAGTCTCCTGTCCTCCAGACGTTCCTCACTTTAGCCCCTCAACAGATAAACCTTGTAAAATTATTATGGGTTCCTGGTCACAATGGATTAAATCTAAATAAGTTAGCCGAACCATTAGCGACAGCCCCGTTCAACGGACCAATAGATCTCGGTTCTCCCAGCGTTGGAATTTCCTACTGCGATAAGACATCGCTCAAAGAAAGCTGGTTTAGAATGCCTACAAAAGCGGCATCAACGCGACGGATTAAAATTCATGCACCTGTTATTCCATGGTAAACTTGTTGTTGTTGTTGTTTTGTGGGGTTTTACGTCCCAAAACCAGTTCTGATTATGAGAGACGCCGTAGTGGAGGGCTCCGGAAATTTCGACCACCTGGGGTTCTTTAACGTGCACTGACATCGCACAGCACACGGGCCTCAACATTTCGCCTCCATCGAAATGCAGCCGCCGCGGCCGGGATTCGATCCCGCGACCCTCGGATCAGCAGCCGAGTACCTTAGCCACTAGACCACCGTGGCGGGGCGATGGTAAACTTGGTATTCGCCTGGTGTGCGACCGATGGCGGCGCTGCGAACGGCGCCTGTATGACGTCAGAGCGGGGATTCGCGCGCTTTCGTCTGCTACGTAGGCCCAGCGCCGTGTTGAAGCCACCGTTGCGGTAAATCTCAACAAAAAAGCAGTTCAGTTGGTTATCTCGCGTATGGTGGCTACTGACGCTGTTCGAACAACCGTGGGTCTGCTTTTAACGTTCATTTAGAACTACGGCTCTTTGTTTTTTAGAACTGCGGCCGCTTGTCTCCGCGGCGAGTGCTGCGCAATGGTGAAGTACTGCTCTGTGCCTCAGTGTACTTCGTCCGCTCGTGAAAGAGGCGTTAGCTTTCACAACTATCCTAAGGACCCAAAGCTGAAGAAGAAGTGGATGGTCAAGCTCAGAATGGGAAAGCGCCCCACGCCTTCATCGACCGTGTGCAGCAAACACTTCGCGGACAGTGACTTCTGCTACCCACCGTACGCGCCACTCTTCGGTAAGTTTGTGACCGTGTTTAAGCGCCTCGCCAATACTTAAGCCGTTTATTGCACGCAGGCTATAAGCATAGGCGACTTACACCAGGTGCGGTGCCGTCCCACAACCTGCCGCGAAGGCCCCTAGACAAGGAGCCGACGACGCGGCCTCCGAATCGCCTCGCGGGTAAGCGCGCCTCGTGAGCTCAGCTGAGCGGCGCAGGATGTATGAGACTACGGCTGCGTCTGGATGGTGTACATACGTATTTTACCTACGAAGCCACGAAGTCACCTACGAAGTCTCTTTTCATTTATAGAAATAATAGAAATGGTGCCGCAATTAAATATTTCATGGTGCCAACATTAAACATTCACACTAGTCTCAATAGTGAACTTGCCTCTTAATTTAGAAACATTAACACAATGCAAAAGGCGATATGAGCTCGACACCAACTGCAGACCAGCAGTGAACATAAATTCTATGTTATGTTACACGTTGACATTGCCTCACTCTGCTTTGCACGAGCAGCGAGCATTGGCCACTTCACTGCTGTCGATCACGACAGAGACGTTGTGCGGTGGGTTGGTGAGTCCACTTGTTTGGAGGACGAGAGCGGCGACGGTGATGCGACCTCCGTTGACGGCCTCGACCGCGCATTCAACAACGTGGCCTGCGTCGTACACCGCCTCGCCCTCGATGAGACACCGCGACGTTTCGAAAGCTTTATCTACATACTTGCAGATGCTCGAGAACGGCACGCTTACTGTAATATCGAAAGAAACACCCAAACTAATTAGTATCGTACGGCGGAAACAAGATAACGAGCGCGAACACTCACACATAGTTTCACTTTCTTACGAGCAATGCGGTCGGTGGCATCGGCGCACTCGTCGGCCATCCGGGGGATTTCTTGGCCCTGTCGATTGGGCCGCAACTAAAACAAGTTCAAGATTACACTCGAAAACAATCGTTGCAGGCGTTAGTTGACCGTCGCGAGGCTGTTCGTTCGACAAAGTTCTCACGTGAAGCAGACGATACGCGTACAGGTGCAGCGGCTGCTGCAGCGCGGTTGAAATCGGAGTCCCCGCTCTGACGTCACACGCGAGAGGGCGCCACTCCAAGATCTCGAGGCCAATAGTCTTACCTTTTTTGGTACTTTGGGCAAGATTTTGAGAGACTGTATATATATTCAGGAAGGCGCGCAATAAGTAGAGGAAAGGTCTACGATGCGGTAAAGCGCATTTTGTGCGACTTCTGATCGAGTCAAAATTTCACAAAAAACCTGAGACTATATTTCTACCTTTTTTGGCATTTCGGGCAAAATTTTGAGAGACCGTATTTTTATTCAGGAAGGCGCGCAATAAGTAGAGGAATGCTCTATGATGCGGCCAAACGTATTTAGAGCGACATCTGATCGAGTCAAAATTTCACAAAAAACCCAATACTATAGTCTTACCTTTCTTGGCATTTCGGGGAAGATTTAGAGAGACCGTATTTTTATTCAGGAAGGCGCGCAATAAGTAGAGGAATGCTCTAGGATGCGGGAAAATGCATTTTGTGCGACTTCTGATCGAGTCAAAATTTCACAAAATACCCAATACTATAGTCTTACCTTTTTGGCATTCTGGGCAAAATTTTGAGAGACCGTATTTTTATTCAGGATGGCGCGCATTAAGTAGAGGAATGCTCTAGGATGCGGGAAAAATGCATTTTGTGCGACTTCTCATCGAGTCAAAATTTCACAAATAACCCAGTACTATAGTCTTACCTTTTTTTGGCATTTTGGGCAAGATTTTGAGAGACCGTATATTTATTCAGGAAGGCGCGCAATAAGTATAGGAAAGCTCTACGATGCGGTAAAGCGCATTTTGTGCGGCTTCTGATCGAGTCAAAATTTGACAAAAAACCCGCGACTATAGTCTTACCTTTTTTGGCATTTTGGGTAAGATTTTGAGAGTCCGTATTTTTATTCAGGAAGGCGCGCAATAAGTAGAGGAATGCTCTATGATGCGGCAAAATGCATTTTGTGCGACTTCTGATCGAGTCAAAATTTCACAAAAACCCAGTACTATAGTCTTACCTTTCTTGGCATTTGGGTAAGATTTGAGAGACCGTATTTTTATTCAGGAAGGCGCGCAATAAGTAGAGGAACGCTCTACGATGCGGTAAAACGCATTTTATGCGACTTCTGATCGAGTCAAAATTTCACAAAAACCCAATACTATAGTCTTACCTTTTTTGGCATTTTGGGCAAATTTTGAGAGACCGTATTTTTATTCAGGAAGGCGCGCAATAAGTAGAGGAATGCTCTACGATGCGGGAAAACGCATTTTGTGCGACTTCTGATCGAGTCAAAATTTCACAAAAACCCAGTACTATAGTCTTACCTTTTTTGGCATTTTGGGCAAGATTTTGAGAGACCGTATTTTTATTCAGGAAGGCGCGCAATAAGTAGAGGAATGCTCTACGATGCGGTAAAACGCATTTTGTGCGACTTCTGATCGAGTCAAAATTTCACAAAAAACCCAATACTATAGTCTTACCTTTTTTGGCATTTTGGGGAAGATTTTGAGAGACCGTATTTTTATTAAGGAAGGCGCGCAATAAGTAGAGGAATGCTCTTTGATGCGGCCAAACGTATTTAGAGCGACATCTGATGGAGTCAAAATTTCACAAAAAGCCCAATACTATAGTCTTACCTTTTTTGGCATTTTGGGGAAGATTTTGAGAGACCGTATTTTTATTCAGGAAGGCGCGCAATAAGTAGAGGAAGGCTCTACGATGCGGGAAAACGCATTTTGTGCGACTTCTGATCGAGTCAAAATTTCACAAAAAACCCAATACTATAGTCTTACCTTTTTTGGCATTTTGGGGAAGATTTTGAGAGACCGTATTTTTATTAAGGAAGGCGCGCAATAAGTAGAGGAATGCTCTATGATGCGGCCAAACGTATTTAGAGCGACATCTGATCGAGTCAAAATTTCACAAAAAACCCAATACTATAGTCTTACCTTTTTTGGCATTTTGGGGAAGATTTTGAGAGACCGTATTTTTATTCAGGAAGGCGCGCAATAAGTAGAGGAATGCTCTAGGATGCGGTAAAACGCAGTTTGTGCGACTTCTGATCGAGTCAAAATTTTGAGTGACCGTATTTTTATTCAGGAAGGGGCGCAATAAGTAGAGGAATGATGTACGATGCGGTAAAACGCAGTTTGTGCGACTTCTGATCGAGTCATAATTTCACAAAAAACCTGAGACTATAGTCTTACCTTTTTTGGCATTTTGGGCAAAATTTTGAGAGACCGTATTTTTATTCAGGAAGGCGCGCAATAAGTAGAGGAATGATGTACGATGCGGTAAAACGCAGTTTGTGCGACTTCTGATCGAGTCATAATTTCACAAAAAACCTGAGACTATAGTCTTACCTTTTTTGGCATTTTGGGCAAAATTTTGAGAGACCGTATTTTTATTCAGGAAGGCGCGCAATAAGTAGAGGAAGGCTCTACGATGCGGGAAAACGCATTTTGCGCCACTTCTGATCGAGTCAAAATTTCACAAAAAACCCAATACTATAGTCTAACCTTTTTTGGCATTTTGGGGAAGATTTTGAGAGACTGCATTTTTATTCAGGAAGGCGAGCAATAAGTAGAGGAATGCTCTAGGATGCGGGAAAATGCATTTTGTGCGACTTCTGATCGAGTCAAAATTTCACAAAAAACCCAATACTATAGTCTTACCTTTTTTGGCATTTTGGGCAAAATTTTGAGAGACCATATTTTTATTCAGAAAGGCGCGCCCCTTACGAAAATGGATTTAGAGTTCCTTTAGAACTCCTAATGAGTTCCTATAGAGTCTAAAGGAACTCAAAAGGAACTCGCCATCTATAGAATGTTTTCCATAGGACAACTATAGAAAGTCTAAAAATACCTTCTATAGAAACACGTCATTTCACGCACAATAGAAAGCGTATTGACCTCATATGTACTGAATTCTATAAAGCAACTTTTATAGAGCGTCTTTAAAACATTTAACGCTTTCTTTCTATAGACTGGTTCACCATACGCGCTCTATAAGGGATGTATCTACCAAATGCTATAAAGTAACCTTTATAGAGTACCTTTAGAACTCTTAACGCTACCTGTCTATAGACTGCATTTCTATATGTCCTCTATAAGGAATCTATAGACGGTGTATTAATGCATGTAACATTCTTATGAAAAATATTGTTTCATCAGGAATCTATTTACACCCACTGCAGGACAAAGAACTGTGCCACATTTTTCTCCAATTAGCATGGTCATGTCGTAACTGCGGCCATGTTGTCGTCACAAACATTTTAATCTAATCCGACCAACTAGCGTCCTGCCGCATCTCGCCACGCTTTCCTTCCCTTGGAATCCAATCTGTCGCCATTAATGACCATTGGTTACCTTCCCTTCGCTCTACACTTCTTTCCCACATGCTAATTTCATGAAGAACTTGTTGCTGGGCGAGTTTGTTGATATACTGAGCACACATGGTTGCGCAAAAAACCGAAACGAAAGACTTAGGAAGAAGTGGAGAAGAAACGCCCAACCTGTCGTTTCTTCTCCACTTCTTCCTAAGTCTTTCGTTTCGGTTTTTTGCGCTACCATGTGTGCTCATAATTTCATGACCTTGATTTCGACTAGCATATGACTAAAATTTGCGCATAGAAAAGCAAACGCGGCGGTGGCGCAGTGGTAGAGTATCGGCGTCCAGTGCGAGAGGTACCAAGTTCGAATACCACTGCCGGACCCAGGACCATCCGTTTTTCTTAAGAAAAGCAGAGCACCCGACCTCGCCTTCTGTTGAGTGCAGTACCCTCTCGAGAGGACATCCCCCAACGTGGCGAGCGAGTGGCATAAAAAGCAGTTTTTTTTCGAAAAATTATTGCGAGAGGTTTCTATTGCCATCCTAAAGAAACACCATGGAACATCTCTACAGAAATTTGTCTTTACAGTCTCAAAAAGAACTCGGTATAAATTCTCAATTGAAATATGTCTGTACGATCTTAAAAGGAACTCGATAGACATGCTCTATAGGAAAACATCTATAAAGTTTCTATAAGAATGCGGTGGCCAAATAACTTTTGGAACTCCATACAAAAATTCTATAGGGCGTGAAAATAAACACCATAGGATTCTATCGACCAAGTTGAAAAGGCTTTCTAAAAAAACGCATTAACAATTTTCGTAAGGGGCAATAAGTAGAGGAATGCTCTAGGATGCGGGAAAATGCATTTTGTGCGACTTCTCATCGAGTCAAAATTTCACAAAAAACCCAGTACTATAGTCTTACCTTTTTTGGCATTTTGGGTAAGATTTTGAGAGACCGTATTTTTATTCAGGAAGGCGCGCAATAAGTAGAGGAACGCTCTACGATGCGGTAAAACGCATTTTGTGCGACTTCTGATCGAGTCAAAATTTCACAAAAAACCCAATACTATAGTCTTACCTTTTTTGGCATTTTGGGCAAAATTTTGAGAGACCGTATTTTTATTCAGGAAGGCGCGCAATAAGTAGAGGAATGCTCTATGATGCGGCCAAACTTATTTAGAGCGACTTCTGATCGAGTCAAAATTTCACAAAAAACCCAATACTATATTCTTACCTTTTTTGGCATTGTGGGTAAGATTTTGAGAGTCCCTATTTTTATTCAGGAAGGCGCGCAATAAGTAGAGGAATGCTCTAGGATGCGGGAAAATGCATTTTGTGCGACTTCTCATCGAGTCAAAATTTCACAAAAAACCCAGTACTATAGTCTTACCTTTTTTGGCATTTTGTGCAAAATTTTGAGAGACCGTATTTTTATTCAGGAAGGCGCGCAATAAGTAGAGGAATGCTCTACGATGCGGTAAAACGCAGTTTGTGCGACTTCTGATCGAGTCAAAATTTTGAGAGACCGTATTTTTATTCAGGAAGGCGCGCAATAAGTAGAGGAATGATGTACGATGCGGTAAAACGCAGTTTGTGCGACTTCTGATCGAGTCAAAATTTCACAAAAAACCCAATACTATAGTCTTACCTTTTTTGGCATTTTGGGGAAGATTTTGAGAGACCGTATTTTTATTAAGGAAGGCGCGCAATAAGTAGAGGAATGCTCTTTGATGCGGCCAAACGTATTTAGAGCGACATCTGATGGAGTCAAAATTTCACAAAAAACCCAATACTATAGTCTTACCTTTTTTGGCATTTTGGGGAAGATTTTGAGAGACCGTATTTTTATTCAGGAAGGCGCGCAATAAGTAGAGGAATGCTCTAGGATGCGGGAAAATGCATTTTGTGCGACTTCTGATCGAGTCAAAATTTCACAAAAAACCCAATACTATAGGCTTACCTTTTTTGGCATTTTGGGCAAAATTTTGAGAGACCGTATTTTTATTCAGGAAGGCGCGCCCCATACGAAAATGGATTTAGAGTTCCTTTAGAACTCCTAATGAGTTCCTATAGAGTCTAAAGGAACTCAAAAGGAACTCGCCATCTATAGAATGTTTTCCATAGGACAACTATAGAAAGTCTAAAAATTCCTTCTATAGAAACACGTCATTTCACGCACACTAGAAAGCGTATTGACCTCATATGTACTGAATTCTATAAAGCAACTTTTATAGAGCGTCTTTGAAACATTTAACGCTTTCTTTCTATAGACTGGTTCACCATACGCGCTCTATAAGGGATGTATCTACCAAATGCTATAA